>NW_019775431.1:61776-128563 GCF_001039355.2 Lingula anatina
CTGTCAATTCCAAGTTCTTGTATTGAATGAAATTGATGATATTTCTTTATAACAAAAAACAAATAAAACCTACGGCCACAGGGTATTTTCAATTGCAGCACACATTTTATATATGGAATGGACTACCTTCACACATTCAGACTATTGATAGTGTTGAAGTTTTTAAAAAAGACTTGAAAACACTCTTATTTGCACAGTACTTTAACTAAAACGTGATACTTGAAATTATATATTTTCTCATATTATCAGAAAATGTTTTATTGTTTAGACCATTACTATTATAACCAGCATTGATCATTTTAATTGTTTTATTCACCTCAGCTTTTATTATTTATATGATTACTTGTAATTCTGATAATTTTATTTGTAAACAACACTGAGACGGTAGTGTAGTGCGGTTTTTAAGAAATAATAATAATAATAATAATAATAATTATTATATTTGCAATATACCTATACCTATACATAAAATTGCATATTCGTTGCAATGCACAGCGTGCACTGATGTGACTGTGCATAGACAAAGATATAGAATATATCAGCGGATTATTGTGTACTGAATTCATTATCATTCTTTGTATTTGAACACCCTGGGCGGCTGTAACAGGTTATCATCAATGAATGATGCAATTGTTTGGGGAAAATTGTGTTATCTTCATATAAACTAAAGGGTGTTGATACTGTAATCAAAATAGCTTGATATTTAAACGCCACTTGATTAATGATTAACACGGTGTTTGTTATTTTATGCCTCTGTTTATTGTAACAGTAATATTTTATTTCAGCTGGAATTTTTATTATTAAATTTACCTTTTAATTCAGAATTCATTTCTCTGAAAAATATTTATATACTGGTTAAGTGTGCAGTATTTGACAATTTAATCACACGTATGTTACAGGGACTGAAGCCGGTGCAGCGACAGGTACGGGAGGGGCCGCAACCGTCAAACCCCCTGTCTTCAGAGCGGATCATCCGTTCATGTTCATGATACGGGACAATATCACTGAAACTATACTCTTTCTGGGGAGACTCCATGAACCACCCGGAAGGAGCTTGCAACTCGGCCTGAGCGACTCCTCTGCGAGCCAGTCAATGGCAGACTGGTTTTTACTGACTTTGTATTTTTTCTTTGCGATGTACTTGGGCGTTTAATGTTCTTTCATCTGTGGATGTCCATTAATTGAACTGGTTGGTAAAAAATGATGCATTTGTTTCTCTGTTATAAAGCTTATATTATAAATAGCATATTTACATTGTGTTTTAGTTTTTAGTGTTATTATACCCAGATATGTTTTGACGTTATGTTTAAATTCACGTCTACACTAGGATTAAAAAAGTCTACAAAATATCAATGTAGCTCTTGATCATCAAAGCACTTTGGTGTTTGTTTATATTAGATCATTTAAACTAAAAAAAAATTAAATAAGTTTCTGTTTTAATCTGGTTAGCCTTGATAAAGACTCCCACGTGTGTTTCCCGTGGCGGACAACATACAAAAATATCTGACTTTTAGTTGCTGTTTAAAGACTGTTTACAAAGTGCTCGAATGCATTACATACAATGTAGCTGAGGGAATTCTACTAAGAATTATAGTTCTCCGTCTTGGCTGAATATTGGTTAGGAAGAAGCTATATTTTACCAAAATGAAAGCCGCAAGAAAGTCTTTGTCCAAGTGATAAATGTACGTAAATTTGATTGTTAAGAAAAAAAAAAAAAAAAAAAAGAAAATCCTCCACCCAAGTGACTCGCTTATTATAGTGGATTTGGATTAATGTACTGCTCGAATTGTTTTCATTATCCCCCCCCCTCCTCTCCTGAACAGAAGTCTGGATATGCCACTGTTTGCAGGGTACAGGGTCATTGTGAGACATTTGTTCTCAAAGAAAAGTTTCCGGCAGTTTTACATAGGGTCAGGGCTGTTAACTATAGATTTCAAGCTAAGTTCATTAATCCTGCCAACAATAGAATTAAAGCCGATTAAAACATCCATTATAGCCTTACATAAAATTGGAAGTTTTCTCAGCAAATATACTATCGTGTCTTCTTTAGCCAACGGCTGAAAAAGTGCATTTTAGAATTAACGTTTTTGCATCCAAAAAGGAAAGGTATTGCAGATGGAATACAGCAGTATCAAAGGCTCATTCCACCTTACTTTCTAAATTTATGTCTGTTTAAATAAAAAAAACTACCAAACAGGTGTGATCGGACAGTCACTATCGCAGTTGGGGTTTTTACATTTAACTTTAAGTGATACGACTTATACGTAGGGTGATAGAAAGTGAAGTATACAGTTAAGTTCCATAGGAATATCACATAATCGTTATTGCACTAGGACTGACGCACCATTTTATCGTAAATACCTACTCTGTCACTGAGAACAGGCAAACAACCTGATTAAACAGTTCCCTATTTTGCCGTTGGTGTGGCAGTAAGACCAACATTCACTGCAGTCTTGTAAGGCAGTTTTTTTTTAATAACCTGTTTCTCAAGCTCCGCCGACATCAAAATGGCCAAAATAGAAAAAAAATAAAATTGAAATCAAAAATATTTTTATTTTTTCCCCGACTTCCGACTGATCGTACTGTTCGATCGTAAACACGAAACTTAACAAGTTTCACTGGACTCCCGCGTCACATGACTGCCTACAAGTTCAAAACGAAGGGTATTTAAGCCAAAGTAAACGATTGGTTCATTTCCCCCAGCTTCCGGTTTTTAAGCCAATCAATGCTTCGCTGATATTTTACACTGCATTTGTCAAATTAATGCAACATGGCGGGAGACGCATACTGGAGTAGCTTTCTCTACTTAAGCAGGAAATTGACCACTGTTGTGTGGCTCAGTGTTATAGTGAAGGAAGGACCAAAGATTTTATGCAAAAAGGTCTGTCCGGCCAGTGTTACAGACGTTTTAGGCCATTTTATTGACTGCTTTCTGTCAGAAATGAAAATATCAACTGCAACACTTGTCACGTGTGGAAGGTTTTAACAGGGAGCAAAAATAGGTTCTGAACTGAATGTAAGAATGCCGGTCACTACGGTGGTAGATATTGACATTAAGTGCATTCAGATAACAGTTGGCAGTGAACATCAAAAGATGCAGGCTCAACTAAACTCTCCAAGAACATCCAAATACAGAGCGCATTGGATTTTTAATGCAGCACTCGCGTAGGCCTACTTCTGAAAGTCTCCAGAAATGATGTGAGTATTTTTTTTTTCGTTTTATCAGTCTAGAGTGTCATGGTTTTTTAAGGTGAATGTATTTTAGGCATTGATATGTTGGTAAATAAATTTCCTTTTTTGCACTTTCACAAAAGCGTATGTTAAATGCTAATGGCTCGCTCACAACAACAGATGTTTCTATAGGCTACTGAAGCAACGTGTCTTTGACATTTTTTTTTATTAAATTAAGGCAGGTAATAGCTGTAAATTATCATGTGCTTTGGATAATGAGCCTGTCAACATGAATTCATAGTTCAATTAAGTTTTCCACCAAGTTTTTAAGGCGTATATAGATATTAAGTTTAACCATGCCTGTATCCAGCAATTTCAAAAGAAGGTTCTTTTTCTGAAAAAGTGATTCATTTAATTACCATAAAACCTTCATGCACCTAGATCAGTTTTGATCCAGAGCAGACCTTTTCCTGATAAAAAGGGTGGATCATTCAATAATATTGAATAAGTTAAGTTGTTGCTGCCATTTAGATTTAATAAAAATTAAGACCACAGTTCCATAACAGGCCATATTACCCTTGCTGGTTTTTGTATTTTCAACAATCTGGCTAAGCAATTGTTTGCTGTCTTTTGAATTATGCAATTCCTATGCAGCTAAGAGAAGGCACACATCCAACTCAGTTAACTTATCTGAAATATTTTTTTTAGTGAATCCCCAAGTAATGCAAGGCAGGCAATGTATAATTCCACCTCGCAAGTAGTGGAAGACTTCAATCTTTGTCTTCGGGCTGGACAGGCCAAAAATCTTGGAAAAAGCATAGCAGAGACACTGACAGAGGAGCTATGGTATAGAAGCCCATATGCAGAGTGAGACTGGCTAGTTTAGTGCAGCTGCCATAGTGACCATTTAAGGAAGGCCATTTAATAAGATGATTCTCAAACTTATTGAAAGATTCAAAGGTCTGAAATATAGCCTGATTGGATTCTTTTTATGGAAGTTATGCTGTTTTTATGAAATGGTCATTTTTCATATACATGTATTGGTATTTTCAGTGTGGGACTTGGAACTCACATGGGCATGAAGCCATATTGTTTCTGGATGACCATGTTACTTGAAGTAGATAATTTAAATTTGATGATTTTCCACTTAATCATTAAATCATACATAATATTGCATCAAGATTAACAAAAAACTGTTTTGTGCACTGCCATCGTGAATGCATAGAAAGGCAAACTGTGTTTTTTGTTTTGTAATTTACAAGAATGATTCGTTGAATTGACATTCATTTAGACAAATAAAACATTGAAAAGGAATTGCTGTTTTTATCCAAAAATTGCTATACCGTGTTAAAACCAGTATTTACCATTGTCTAATGTAGTTTTGAAAATGAGTGACCAAAAATTCATTATTTTGAAAAATATTTTTTATTTTTTCCCCCCTCCGACCTCTGACAAAAATAAAAATCGTTCGAGAAACAGGTAATTTAAAAAGAAANGACTCGCTTATTATAGTGGATTTGGTTTAATGTACTGCTCGAATTGTTTTTATTATCGCCCCCCCCCCCTCCTCTCCTGAACAGAAGTCTGGATATGCCACTGTTTGCAGGGTACAGGGTCATTGTGAGACATTTGTTCTCAAAGAAAAGTTTCCGGCAGTTTTACATAGGGTCAGGGCTGCAGTCGCATTGTAACACAAACTACCTGGTTTTGCTGGGGATGCTTTTCGGTCCCGCACTCCTTTATAAAAATAGTTTCGCGACTTTTCTCTGGTCCGCCCGGCGCCCTCTGGTTATAAACATCTCAGATGGAGATCACTACACTAACTGTATATGTCTCTGTCGCTTTTGGTGACAAATGTCCTTCTTGACATTCCTTCTTCAATATATAGCCGACACTTTCCGTATGCATCCTGTCAATCTTTTACCTGATAATATTCAGGGATCTTAGTCAATAACTTTTATGATGATTGTGCAATTTAAAATTTGGGAATTTAAAAATATTTAACAAAAAAATGTTTATTAGCTTGGTGGTTGTTCATATATGATAGTTATAAAAACTAAAAAAAAAAAAAAAAAAAAACAAGCTGGAATATTTTCATACCGTTGGCTCATGGCCAACCTTGAGGTAGGCCTTCAACAGACTGATGTGAGTAGATGTTATAACTCACTGACCACTTAGTAGTGTAGCGGCCAGGACACAAATGTTTTGTTCAAATTAATATTTATTTTACGTTATTTTATTTGTTTATTCATTTGCCAAGAACACGAATGCTTACACCATGAACGATCCTTCAAGGTGATAACTGTTAGAAAGTTCTTATATCAGCATCATGGTTGTGACACTTAATTGCCTCACAGTCAAAATAAAGTGTTTAGCCCTCAATATTTCTTGTTTCTGTTGTCTTTATTGTATATAGCGCGAGTGTCACGGCATTAAAACATAAAGTATACTGATGTTAAATACGGCGATATAACAGTATGCATCATTGCTTTGTTAATTACATCATAGTCCTTTGATATTTAAAGTGAGCGTTTTCTACTAACCCATTGTTAGGCATATTGTGATATCTGATATGTCAGAAAAGATTAACTAGTAATTGCACTCTTTCAAAATAATGGTTTTATATAAGCTGTATTTCTCTTTGATTTCTACAGAGGTAAAGAAGGTAAAGGAATGTCCATTAAATTGAAAGGACACCACCAAATGTCGCCAAATTTACACACAATTATCTTTAGAATATGCTCGATATAGGTTCCATGTCTAACAGCGTGTGTCTACCCGTGCAGCGGTTGCAAATAGTTCAACTGTCAAGCAATTTAATGGCTCTTAATGGCTGAATGTTTCCCGGTAATGCCAACAAAATGTAGATATTATACGTTAATTATATCTTTAAAATTCAGTTCATTTTAGGGACTACAACTAAAGGACTTATTTTCAGCAATAAAACACATGCGTGTAGTCTCAATCTCTACGGCCCTTTTCTGTTGAGCGATACACTTTTCTATACCAGTTTAACTGGTCTGAACACGTAATTACGCATTACTGATTAATTAGATGCATTACTGATTTATTAGATGCAGGAAAACATCATTTTCGGTATCGATGGCAATAAAGGTTACAATAACCTATAGGCGATCTATCTTACGTTACTGCCTGCATGGCTACATAGTTGACACACTTTCAAACTAGTATCATACAGAAAAGTGTACCGCTCGAGGTGAAAAGGGTATTTAACTCTTCCAATATTTTACCCAATCAAACTGCCAGACTTGACGTTACAGTCTTTGCCTGTGTAGCCAGGGTCACAGGCACATTTATAGTCGTTAACCAAGTCAATACATGTGCCATACCAGCATGGATAGCTGTTGCACTCATTTTCCTCAGTCTCACACTTCTTCCCGATGAACCCAGCTTGGCAGCGACACACGTGGCCGTCAGTGGGACTGTAGTCACATCTACCTCCGTTCTTACACAGGCATCGCTCACAGCGGGTCCCGGTCCACAACTTAGGGCACGTGCAATTGAAGGTCCCATCGAGCTGTGTGATACAGCGTCCGCCATGAAGACAGGGGGAGCTGGTGCAAGGGTTGACACGGGTTTGACAATGGGTTCCCTTGTGGGTGGCCGGACAGGTGCAGTTGTAGCCCCCAAGCTTCGGAGCGCAAGTGGACCCATGCTGACATGGGTTGGACTGACAGAAATCGATTAGGTTTTCACAATACTTGCCAGTGTAAAATGAAGGACATATACATTGGAAGTCACCGAGCTTGTTTTTAAACGTACCGGTAGCGCCATAATCAGTCTCCTTACATTGTGCGCCGCTTTTGCAGGGATTTGCAGAACATGGTGCTGTTGTAGATGTACTTCCTGCGAAAAAGACAACAGCATTAAATCGATCCCAGTCAGGACACGCTTACAAATCAGCCAATAATTTAAAGACGAGTGTCTATTTTAACTCATAAAACCGGTAAAGTGTACGAAGAACTAGTAATTATAAATTGCTGTCAATGTTTTGAATGCATACCAGTTGTTATTTTTTCGCCAATATTTTCCCAGCTGTCTCTTTAAATCCTGTAAACACGAGCTGACTTTGATAACATAACCCCAATAACTGTGGTAAATGTACTCTCTTAAAGTGTATTTAGAAGGTACATGCCACATGTACATACACGTAAGCTACAAACTATTGTGCAATACATGTTATACATATAGCAAAACAGTACTAGTACAGTACAAGGTATTCTGGGCCATTGTGCCATATTATGTAATTGTGTTTCTATATATTTTATGATTCCTAAGGGTAAATAGCACCTATGGATATTTCTACGTTATATTCCAAAATACTGACCACGAGTTTGCTTCCTGTCGAAATGATAACTTGTTAAATTGTGACTGTGGACTACTAGCTTGCGTCTTGCCCAAATGCTAAGTTTAAAAAAAATCAAATGTTTACATAGAAATATGAAAGATACCTTGTGTATATTCGTCTCTGTATCCTTATTTGTGACACAGTGATGCGAATTTTTGGGTATTTTCAGAAGATTTTTTTATAACCTATTATTAATTAAATTTAAATTACCTAAAGGTATACCCAGCCTTCATTCCCAGCCTCGGGCCAAACGTAGTGGACGTTTTGAATCATGGCTGCTAAGAACAGCACTATCATGCCCCCCATGCCTATGGTAAATATACTGTTTGATCATGTCAATATAAACCATTTATCAGTGCGATACTGATAAATACCTTAGCCTGCACTCCCATAGATTTAGATCAATCTATCTAGATCGGCCTAACTCCCTGGAGGTTCACGCTAAATTGCTGTCAGCCGAGCGCGCACGGTAGTTAATTACCCCCTTACAGCTTTTAGTAGGCGGGATAGACATTTAAGCCGGCTAAGCTGACAGTAATCTAGTGAGACTCCCCACAGGGATAGATCGATCTAAAATCTGTGGGAATTGGGTCTTAGACTGACATGAGCTTTATAAGCTTCAAAAATTTATATTCAGTCCCCATGTTGTTTTCTAGCACTCACCATTGGGTCGAATACATTCATAGCCCCCGTTAAAAGGTTGACAAATCATTGGTTGTCCTGGTTCTTTTTCTGGGCATGGGTTCGGATCGCAAGGATCTTGAAAACATTAGAAACACACGTGATGCCAAATGTTAAATTATTTATACATATTAGCTTATTACAATAAAGAGGATGAGAAAATAATTAAATCTAATACTAATTGAAACGGAGACCACAACGTTCCCACCTTATCGCAATGTATTCGTGTCAACTGATGGTGAGTTGTTTCCAATGCAGCGTGGTGACGTTCTGCCCTTCACCTTGTTGAAGACCTTTCGATAAGGTCAAAACGTCTTGATCTCCATTTCAACGTAAGGTTTTAGTTTTATTTTCTCATTATCTCAGTATAATTTAACTTGATGAATTAAAGTATTCACTTTCCGTTCATTTCCAGTTCCATTATCTTTTCAAAGTTAGAACAAATCAAATGGTTACTTTAAATAATGTACATTTCTAACATATTAAATGTCTTATCCAGCTAGCTTAAAATTCTTGGTACTAAAAGTAGGTAAATGGTAATCTTAATCTATTTTAGACAAATAATTTTATCCAATTTTAAGATGTACGTATACTCCTTTAGTCAATGCATATATACCCACGTTTTGTCGCCTTTGTAACAGTCGTGGTGGACAGAGTCGTGGTGGTACTGGTAGTTAGTAATACTCCACACGTGTATCCACTGTAACCAACAGGACAAATACATGTGTATCCGTCCACTTTATCCACACATGTACCATCATTTAAACACGGGTTGGAGGAACATTCATCAATGTCTATCAGGCAGGTTGGTCCCGCATATCCAGCTGGACAGAGACAAGTAAAATTGTCAATTCCGTCGAGACACAGTCCTTTGCTGCAGGGGTTAGACGCACATTCATTGACGTCTGTCTGGCATATAGTCCCTGTATAACCAACTGGACAGTTACACGTGTATCCGTTTACACCATCCAAGCAGGTACCTCCGCTACCACAGGGATTAGATGAACATTCATCGACATTGGATTCACAATGCAAACCAATATATCCCGCTAAACAATTGCATTTGTACATGTCAATATCGTCGGTGCAAGTTGCGCCGTTCTTACAAGGGTTGGAGGCACATTCGTTTATGTTGATTTCGCAGGTGAGACCAGCAAAACCAGAACCACACATACAAGTGAAACTGTTTATACCATCGAAACAAAGACCATTCTTACACGGATTAGGGGTACACTCGTCTATATCAGTCTCACAGTTTGGTCCTGTAAATCCCGCTGGGCATTTGCAGATGAATCCATTGATTGCATCTTTGCAACTGCTGCCATTTTGGCAAGGGTTTGATTTGCACTCATCAACGTTGGTTTCACAGCTATAGCCTGAAAACCCTGCGGGACACGTGCATGTATACTCATTCACGCCATCCGCACACATTCCTCCATTGAGACATGGGTTGGATGCGCATTCGTTTATATCGATTTCACACAAAGAACCAGTATACCCTTCCGGACATACACAGTTATACCCGTTAACGCCATCTACACATGCTGCTCCGTTTTGACAAGGATTAGACGCACATTCGTTTACATTGGTTTTGCATGTACGGTCGGCAAATCCAGGTTTGCATGCACATGTGAATCCATTCACACCATCAATGCATGTTGCACCATTCATGCAAGGGTTAGATGCACATTCATCGACATTGGTTCCACATATTGGGTCGATAAAACCAGGTTTGCATGAACATGTGTATTCATTCACACCATCAATACACGTTGCATCATTCTTGCAAGGATTAGATGCACATTCATCGATATTGGTTTTGCATGTACGGACCGTAAAACCAGGTTTGCAGGCACACGTGTATTCATTCACACCATCAATACACATTGCACCATTCATGCAAGGGTTAGATGCACATTCATCTACATTGGTTTGGCATGTAATACCGGCAAATCCAGGTTTGCATGCACATGTAAATTCATTCACACCATCAATACACGTTGCACCATTCATGCAAGGGTTAGATGCACATTCGTCTATATTGGTTTGGCATGTAAGACCGGCAAATCCAGGTTTGCATGCACATATAAATTCATTCACACCATCAATACACGTTGCACCATTCATGCAAGGGTTAGACGCACATTCGTCTATATTGGTTTGGCATGTAAGACCGGCAAATCCAGGTTTGCATGCACATATAAATTCATTCACACCATCAATACATGTTGCACCATTCATGCAAGGGTTAGATGCACATTCGTCTATATTGGTTTGGCATGTAAGACCGGCAAATCCAGGTTTGCATGCACATATAAATTCATTCACACCATCAATACACGTTGCACCATTCATGCAAGGGTTAGACGCACATTCGTCTATATTGGTTTGGCATGTAAGACCGGCAAATCCAGGTTTGCATGCACATGTAAATTCATTCACACCATCAATACATGTTGCACCATTCATGCAAGGGTTAGATGCACATTCGTCTATATTGGTTTGGCATGTAAGACCGGCAAATCCAGGTTTGCATGCACATGTAAATTCATTCACACCATCAATACACGTTGCACCATTCATGCAAGGGTTAGATGCACATTCGTCTATATTGGTTTGGCATGTAAGACCGGCAAATCCAGGTTTGCATGCACATATAAATTCATTCACACCATCAATACACGTTGCACCATTCATGCAAGGGTTAGACGCACATTCGTCTATATTGGTTTGGCATGTAAGACCGGCAAATCCAGGTTTGCATGCACATATAAATTCATTCACACCATCAATACATGTTGCACCATTCATGCAAGGGTTAGATGCACATTCGTCTATATTGGTTTGGCATGTACGGTCGGTAAAACCAGGTTTGCAGGCACACGTGTATTCATTCACACCATCAATGCATGTTGCACCATTCATGCAAGGGTTAGATGCACATTCGTCTATATTGGTTTGGCATGTAAGACCGGCAAATCCACGCAAACATGTACAGCTATATTTGTTGACGGCGTCTCTACATGTACCACCATTTTGACAAGGTGACGATTTGCATTCATCTATGTTAAATTGGCAGTTATGGCCAGTATATCCTCTTTGGCAGGTACACGTATAGCCGTTGATCTCGTCTTTACATAAACCGTTGTGTTGACACGGGATAGATGCGCACTCATCAATGGCAAACTCACATAACGGACCGGTCCATCCACCACGGCAAGTACAACTGTAGCCATTTACAGCGTCATTGCACTTACCGCCGTTCTTACAAGGAGTAGAAGAGCATTCGTCTATGTCTATCTCACACGTCAAACCCCTAAACCCCGCCACACAATTACATTTGAATTCGTTGACTTTATCGGTACAGAAGCCTCCATTTGTACAAGGTTGAGAGGCACATTCGTTTACATTCGTTTCACATTGGACACCTGTAAACCCAGCTGGGCAGGTACACTGAAATCCATTGACTCTGTCGACACATCCACCACCATTTTTGCAAGGACCAGAGGCGCACTCGTCGATGTTTGTTTCACAACGTTTGCCAGTGAAGCCAGCCGGACAGATGCACGTGTATCTATTCACTGCATCTATGCAAAGTCCTCTGAGACATGGGTTCGAAGAACATTCATTTACGTTCACATTGCAAGTTAAACCGGAAAATCCCGATATGCAGGAACAAACGAACCCATTGTTTTTATCTGTGCAAACAGCACCATTTTTACAAGGTTGGGAGGCACACTCGTCTATATTCTTTTCACATTGGACGCCGGTGAACCCAGCTGGACAGGTACATTGGAATCCATTGACTTCATCGACACATCTGCCGCCATTTTTGCAAGGTTGGGAAGCACACTCGTCTATATTCGTTTCACATTGGACACCGGTGAACCCATGATCACAATGACATGCGTATGAAGCCTCTAAGTCGCGGCAAGTGCCATGCTTACACGGGTTCGATGCACACTCGTTAATGTTTGTTTGGCAGTGTATCCCAGTGAATCCAAGGTTACAAAGACAAACATACTTATTAACACCGTCTAAGCATCTTCCTTTACCGCCGCATGGGTTCAGATCACAATCGTTAATGTTTATTTCACATTTTCTTCCAGTAAAGCCAGTTGGACAAGAACACTTGTATCCGTCCGCAGTGTTTTCACATTTACCACCATTTTGACATCGGGATCTATAGCACTCTGGGATGGATGGAAATTAACCGTTAGGTATGCAACATTACAATATAGCATATCTGTTCTTGGTGAATTATGTAGGCGTCAGAATCCGTATTTACTTAAAAAGTAGCTAACTTGGATCTTGCTGTTTCCATGCCAAAAAATAAAGGAATGATATATGAATCTCCTCAATTGGAAATTTAATTTAAAACCCGTTCAAAAGCGTTAATGAGTAGAAAAAACTTGGTTTGATATATGTATCCACAATAAATACTGTTAAAACGTTCACGAAGCCAAAATTATTGTGATTTAATTACAGCATTAGCAATCTTAACGAATCATTTTGATTGAAAGGACAATAGACCCACAAAAATCCATTTCTCGAATTTTGAATATTCAGCACTCAATCTATACACTAGAGGTATGTTTTAATCGATCCCCGCCATTAAAAAATTATAAAAAAAATCTATTAGTAGAAAAAAAAAGCGTTTTAGTAAACCTCACCTCAATATGCATAAATGAAGCAACAGATCTGGGTCACGTGGTACTGTGACGACAATGAGGATATATACCCGCACGAAAATGCAGTAGTATCGAAGTAGCAAAGAAGCATTAACGCAGTAGTGGTGTGGAGCATATTTGCAGTAGAAATGCAGTATAGCCTACTGCCATTCTACTTCAAAAATTACATAGGGCTGTACAGAATAGGAGCATTAATGCAGTAGATTAGCAGCATGATAGAAGCAAATATGCTAATTAGTTCCCCAGTCGAAGCAGATTTGAAGCATGTTTGCAGTATGATTGCAGTAGTCTACTGCGCTGGAGTATCTACTTCGTTTTCGTGCGGGATAAAGGTCTATGAGACTTAACTGAGCTGCATGGTGCATACAGACAATAGTTTAAGAAAGTTGTGTTGAACGGAGTTGAGCAATTTTCCTTATGTCTCAGTGTGTTGTCGTGGGATTCACCAAAATTGCAGCACTCCTTGACAATCTTTCTTTGTCTGTGACGGTCTTCCGTGACTTACTACATGTAACTTCGGTGACAATAGTTGCGATGCTCGCGATCTCGGTCACCTCAGGTGTTTTAGATCATATCAAAAGCTGATAGTCTTTTAGATTAACTGTCATCAGTTGGCAAGCTTACTAATTGCTGATGCATTTTAAATGCATTGTAGTTGACCAAGAGCTCGTTAACAATAAAACCTGTTAATTATGCACCGCTGCAATTCCCAAGCCAGGTAATAACAGGTATCAAACTCGTCTTGGTGGGCTTTCATATTTTTCAATATATCTCATTTATTTCATGGGGTTATTTTATTGGTATTTGTAAATGACGTTAAATATCAATATTTAAACAATTAAGATCAAACAAGGTCGCGAACATTAATAACAGGAATTGCTCTCAGGGTATCTTGAAGCATGCGTATGCCCAGGCATTACTTCCTTGGAAGAAAACGTCTTGAGAAAAAACAGGAAAAAGAGTAAAGATTGAAAGATAATTTTAGACAAATAGACAAACTTTGACGGGGAAATATGGATCCACAAAGAGTAAAGGGCTATTGCGCCAACATCTTGTTGAAATTTTTACACTGCAATTCTATTTAAATAAGCTAAGGAACTAATTGCCAAATTTAGACTTTCATCACATAACAGGGGCGTAACCAGACCTGCAAAAGTTGTACGCACAGATTAAAAAAATTACAAGCACGTACAGCAAAATGTAGACTAACGCAAAACATGATGGACAGCGTAATCACAGCAAATGTACCTCATATAGTAGCTTAATTTCCATTAATAATAAAATCATCATTTAAGTCAAAAATATTCTCGCGATTTAATAAATATTCTAATTTACCCAGAACGGTATTTTTATTTAAAGGGAGGCTAACTCAAATATAGTTTTATTATTTGTTTGTGAAAATTGCTCATGTCACCCTGTTAGGTCTAAGCTGGATCAAGTCCATGTTAAAATTCCTATGAAGCTGTGCAGGAAAAATTCTTCCTTTGGTTCTCTAGCTCCTCGATAAACCTGGTGTTCAGATTTTATCTAGTACCTCCAGGTCTGCGGGAGCTGCTCTTTGAAACTAACGCACAGGTGGATTTTTACCTGAGATAAATATCGCCAGATAGATACTCGCTACAGGAGAATTGAATGCCATTTAACCCTCTAATTAAGAGGTAAAGGAAGTTCCAGTTAGATGGATGATTAAGATAGGACTTGTAAAGGTAACGGGCATTGTTTACCTCAGTTTAATAAAAGCATGCAAGACGGAGTGTCAGCGGTTTAATAAAATTAATGGAATTTCATGGAACATGGACCTCATATACAATAATCAACAGTACCCTTAACTCATTCAAATGCAGCGTTTTATACAACTTGGGATAACCATAATTAATGCTTGTTGACTAGACGAGAAATGGTTTTACATAGATTCACGAGGATTTAGACCCCTCGGGTAAGAGATGTGAATGCGTATAAAATTTTATCAGAAGCCAGAAAAGTCATCTTCCAGGTAGACAATGCAGCTCAGTTTGATAGCTAAGCACGCTCTTTTCTCCGGTGGCACGATTGTCGTCATCGGACCACGTGGCCATGTAGCTCATTAACTCCCAGGCGGAGCAAATAGGACGTTTTTTAAAGCCAATTTTTTTAAAGTGAGCTTTTAAACTGTGTATTTGGATAAAGATATCGTTAGTTGGGCATGTTTTCTGAAGAATATGTTCCGTTCAGGCCATTCTGACGGTATGGCGCAAATCCTTTAATAATAACTGCGTTAGCAATCTAAATGCTTTATTGCAATGACGAATGCTTCATTGCCAACGAATATATCAACGTAACAATTACAGACTTTAAACAAAAGCAACGCAATTACCGTTAGGAACACACGTCGGTGCCGACCCAGTCCATTTAGTTGAGGATCCTTGAACTTCACATTTTCGGACCAGATCCCCAGCAATATGCTCGTGGAACAAGTTACATTTGTAGATAATGCTTTCTCCCTCGTTGTTTCGGGCCTGTTGGGTCATAGTGTTAGATGGACTTGAAGGCATCGTGCATTCTGGGAAGTGGACAATTAAATGCACTCTTAAATCATGGTAATGATATAATTTCTCCTTTTTATATATATACTTTTTATTAATTTTTGAACGTCGCTAAGATTAGAAATTGTCACCTTTAATTATTTGTGGTCTTTTGTTTTACACAATACCGTACACTATACCTACGTCTCTTTTCACAGTTGTTGCCACCGAAGCCAGTAGGACATTCACACGTATAACCACTGTTTTCTGTGGAACCCGAATTCCCCTTCAGTTGTGAGAAAGCGGCAATCAGCCCCGGAATCAAGCTGTCTTTACTTCGTCTTCTTCTTTTATTATCAGTCTCCTTGCATTTTCCGCCGTTTTTGCAGGGGTATGTAGAACATACTGTTGCTGTAGATGTTGGTCTTGATGTTGATGTACTTCCTGTAAAAAAGACAGAAACATTAAATTGATCCAAGGTAGGGCGTGCTTACAAATCAACCGTGAAACATATCACACCGCGCAACAACGGTTTTGGCCCCAAAGGGATAGTCAGGCCTACCGGGTTTAAGATGATATTAATAATGCGCACTATGCCCAGCGGTGTGGACGAAAAATCACCATAATAATACGCTTGATGAGATATTATGGTGTTAAATTAAGTCACCATAGCTTAACTGTAAATACACCTTAACAGTGGTACAGGTAGGTATAAAATTTGATCATGTACCGTGCAATTAAATGAAAGTTAATTAAAAATCTCCTTGGGATCGAAATGTACACGTACGCACACTTGTACAACAACTGAGAAACACTCGAGACTTTGAAACTTCAGTTATTTCACATCCAACGTAGAACTTATTTTTACAAAAGATCGTGATGTTATACTCCCGTCACACTTAATTGGAATCAGCAGGAATCAGGAAGAATGAGGCTGAATGAAGAATTTTAAAAATTCGCACTACATTCGGGAAAAAAGTTTTAATTGACCTTAAAGTGATAATAACTCTTCGTTTCGGCCAAAAAATGAATTTTCCTGGAGTAAACAACAATTTTCCCATACTTACCAATGGTTAATTAATCCATTTTTACATTCAAAGTAAGTCCCTGGTTTTTTTCTAAAAAGTTTTTTTTTTATGTTAAAATCTCTCAAGAGATTTTAGCAGAGTATAGCCATCAATGGAGGTCACGTGGTCTAAAGACAAGCTCAGATATCAGAATAATAGCTATAACAGCCGTTTTTGTGGGAAAACAGAATATATTATATTTTTATGAGCCATTCACGATGTTTTTATTGTGAAATACAGATTTCATACGAAGAGTTATTATCCCTTATTAATTGTAAGAGTACCGTTGGAATACTCAGAATGCGCTTGAACTCGCCTGGAATGATGAGTGCACTTTCGGCTGTTTTAGCTCTCAAATGCAGTTCGAATGTAGTTGGAAAACTAGGAATATCTATAATGCTGTCAGAAGGCAGTAAGAATATTTGGAATATACTTTGAATGGCGTACTAGTGTAGTTCGATTGCTGGCAAAATTAATATTTCACCTCATCCGAGGCACGTTCGAAACATTCTGGCGGGATTTTATACCCCCGTCACACTAGAGGCGGAATGATTAAGAACGGCGTCGAAAATACAATACAATTTGTGCATTCCAGGTTATTCGAAGAGCATTCTAAAAATTCCGAGTGCATTCCAAATATTTTTACCCATTCTTGTGTCCTGCATGACTGCCATGACTGCATGACTGCATTCTAAATATTCTCACGGCATTCCGACAGCATTCGAAACATTATGATCAGTTACCATTCCAGTGGTGTTATTTATACACTCTGGGCATCGTGTTACATTCTAAACATGTTAGAAAGTAATTTTGATTAAGTATTTTAGGTATTTCAGCTGCATTATGTTTGAATTCTTTATATTTCAAACGATTATTGGCAGCCATACCGGGAGCAGTTGACTGCATTTGAGTTCGCTTCATATATCATTCGAGGTACCTTCTTACATACTTCAGCCTGTATTTGGCCAGCAGTCAAACCACACTCGTACTGCATTTGAATTTCATTCGGAATATTCCGACTGCAATTTGAAATTACCTCCCGATTATGGCACGAATTTTTCAATTAATTCATTCTGGCTGGTTCTCCTTGATTCCTGCTGGTTCCGAATAATTGTGACGTGGGCCCTTAAGTCACGTGCCAGTTCGAATATCCCTCGAATGTGATCTGAATGTTTCGAATGTTGCCTGAATGCCGTGAGAATATTTAAAATGCAGTCATAGTGTAGTTAGAATACTATTCAAATGCCATTCAATAATTTTCCACTTGGAATGCACTTCGAAAGTTTTTAACATTCAGGCCGACCACAAAAATGGGCAAAACTATTTGAAATGCACTCGGAATTTTTAGAATGCTCTTTGAATATCCAGGAATGCACAAAGAATTGTCTTTCCGACGGTATTCTTGTTCATTCTGCCTCTAGTGTGACGGGGTATTAGATAGATAGAAGGGTAATTGATGAAATCACCCTCTGCTTCGTTTCCCCTTGTGCGTCCCCCTTAGCACAACAAGTAAGTACAAGTAAGTGTACTCACCACATCATCTCCCGAGGTTTTAATGTCTTGGCACTGAGTGACACAGTTTAATGATATATAGACAAAACAGAACAGATCCTAAACACAATTCAGAAAAGATATTTACCTGCCCGCTTCTCGCAAACAAACCGACGTGAATCCCCACAGTCATCGTCTCGTATATTTGAAGTGTCGGTTGTTTTTATATACCCACATGTGCTTCTTCTTGCTGAAATCATATGAGGGCATTTATCTCAGTATGGGGACACTTTGGCAACGTTCAAAATGTTCTAAAAAAAGTAATAAAAATAATTGTGCGGCCCAATGCTCACAGACTCACTGATGCTCTGTTTTTGCTCAAGAGGAGAAGGAAAATTATTTATCTTTTCAAACCAACATTGACCTGTCGGTGAATTTACGTGTGAGTGGGAAACAAATATATCATAAATGTAATGGAATACTCACTAGTCGTACACTTCTCCTCAGAAATTGTCAGATATCTGTAGTAAGTCCCTGTCACAGAACTGAAAATCAAAGACAAAGACCAAGCCTTCAGCCAAGTTGAAGATCATACATACGCTTAAAGAAATATCCAGTTCTAATCTATATGCTGTATTAAATAGGTCAGTGTCAAAAATTGCACTATCTTCCATCGTTGGTGCACTCAGTATACGTAAGCGTACTTTAGGACGTAGAAATCGGTTAACCTTTTCCGAGATATGGCTCGGAATTTTTTAGTTTATTATCTTCCCTGTGGTCTTTGTTCGTAATTCAGGATCCAGGATATTTCTGCTGGTATTGGGGAGTGGGGGGGGGGGGGTGTCGTTGGTATAAAATATAAGGCGAGGTCAGCGGTACTTTCTTCTTTAAGGTTCATGGATGGGGGTTGCTTGTATTTGACTCTGCAATGTTTTTATCTATTAATTTGTTTTGTGTACGGGTGGAGAAAAGGTTTACTTTACTTACTAAGTAAGATACCACCTACACACACTGGACAATAGAAGTGTCACCCCCTTAATCAGAGTAATCAAAGTTATAATGCCTGATCTACTTATAATGTGACTAATGAGTATAAAAACGCTGTGCCGTGGAATTGTACTGTTGGTCTTTTTGTGAAATTTGATGTTAATAAAATGATACCAGGAGCATATCATTCCACAGTCATTTATCTCCCCCAAAGTATTGGTTCAGTAGGGGTGACACTTCTATTGTCCAGTGTGTGTAAGTGGTAGAATGCACGTGACTCACTGTGCCCCTCAATGGATCCGTCATAAAATATACATACTCTATTTTTATTTATTTTGACTGCAAATATAAAGTGCAAAAAAAGATACAACCACGTGATATAACATACATGTATACCCTGTAAGACAATATAACCCTCGACTAAACCGTCGCTAAACAATGTACATGTATATACTCTATACACTACCTTGATACAGTGGATGAGTCCCCTATGTCTGTAACGAATATTTGCTGTTAGATGTATACACTTTCCCATTTTCGTGGAAAATTCTCTCTCTCTCTTTATATATAGGCAGCTTAATTATGCATATTTACCTGGGTTTACAGGAAAATGACGATCTTCTGACCGTGAAACCAACCCATGCTTCTCCCATGGTCTTTATCATATCAAACAAAAAATTCTTCTCGTCCCTAGTGTGAACCACGGCGAGGGTCCCCTTCATCCCCTGACAGGCTCTCTGTGCGGCTGCCCATGTCTGTTTGGTGCAAGATAATCTAAACTGCGTGCGAGAATTGCCTCTTGGATACCCAACCCACCCAGAGTTTGAACATGAAACTGACAAAAGAAAAAGAAATAGATGCGACTTTTGCCACATGTTAAATTGGTTTCCTTTTTTGTATCTCCAATCTGCCTCACATAGAATGAATTGGTACACCGATATAAATAATTGAGATTGTATACGATATCACGTTCATTTTGTTATTTCTGTTTTCAGTTTGGTATTTTCTTTTTACATGAAAAGTCATGTTAGGAAAAACAATCCAAACATTTCATAAATAAAAGTGTGTGTGTGTGTGTTTTTTAAACTTATGAAGCCAATAAATTGCTGTTAATGTCCTGAATGCATGCCGGTTATTACATTTCCCCCAAATCCAAGCTGTCTCTTTAAATCCGGTAAACACGAGCTAGCTTTAGGCTGTATTCCCAGAGCTTTTAGATCGATCTATCCCCGCGGGGAGTCTCACTAGATTACTGTCAGATAATCCGGCTTAAATGTCCGTCCCGCCTACTACAAGCTGTAAGGGGGTAATTAACTTTCGTGTCTGCTCGGCTGACAGCTATTTAGCGTGAACCCCCAGGGAGTTAGGTCGATCTAAAGTAGATCTATCTAATCTCTGGAAATGGGGTCTTAGATAACACTACCCCGCCGTCTATGGTAAATATACTGCCTAAAAGCCCTCTTAAAGTGTGTTTAGAAGGAAAATGTCACACGTATATACACGTGAGATACAAGCTATTGCGTAATAAAAGCATCAAAACAGTATGAGTTATTTAAGACCATTAATTGCTATTATTTTATGATTTTATGATATTTTTTTGTGATTTCTAAGGGTGAGCAGCACTAATTGTATATTTCTACGATTTATTCAATAATACTGGGTGACAATTGACCACGAGTTTGCAACCTGTCGAACTGATAACTTGTAAATTTGCGACTGTCGACAGTGGATAACTAGCTTGGTTCTTGCCGAAATGGTAAGTGGTAAGAGGCAATTGTATTACGAATGTTCCCATAGAAAAATTACGATACCTTGAGAAGATCCGCCCTGATTATTATTCCTCTTAGCAAGAGCAATCGGACAGAAAACTGTCAAAAACCAAAGCTGTAAAAGTATCTTCATCCTTGATGTCTTCTGTTCCCTTGGTGCATCGGGCAAGTGGGTTATCTCTCTAGGTGTCTTCAAAATCTAAGGTGTGTTTCCATGTAGCGAAAAATGACTGTTCCTGGCTTTGACTTTATTTGATATCGGCCAACAAACATTTAATCCCTTTTTTCTAATTAACATAAAGCTTGACCAAAATTAGTATGTAAGATGGAGTGCTTTTATCTTATACCTGGCAATGGTGTTTTTTTATTCTGAGGCGAACCAGGATCGCACTAAGAACAGCCTACTTTGCATGTTTGTGTGGGGAACTCGGTGAAGGTCAGAGCGTGTGCACGATAAGGGTGTAGGTGTCACCGTGGCATCATCCATCTATCATGAAAAGAAGGCAAGTTGCCATTGCTCAAGATTACGACTGTCTTTGATAACTGTTTAATGGTACGCGGCGATTAATTGGGGCAGAATACCTTACGTTTTATTAAAATAAAATTGGATCGCAATTCGATATTTCCCCTGATTCTCATTTTCAACTAAACACTTCCTTTGTTAGCCTATTTATCCGTGATCTTTATTATATATATACTTGTACCCCGAAAACAAGGTAACAAATTAATATCGGCAACACCGTTGTTCTCTGCTTGATTTTGCCAATGTTTGGGCTAACAAGAAGCAAAGAAGGGAAACACCAAGATGCTTTTGTCGAAATTCCTTTGTTTTCAAATTTCAATAGACGGTTAAATTCAGTTAGGTTTCTGTAACGAACATCTCTTGCTGCACGCTGATCACCCTGTGAATCTTACTGACATCGGCGCTTACTGAACGACTGGCCAGTTAATAAGTAACAAATAACTAAAAAAAAAATCACAATTAATTGTCACTCAGAGGATAGCACCAAGTGTATGGCACCGTTTACCATCTTATCAATGACACAAGAACTAAATCTTATAATCATATGGCTGTTAAGTCTAGCAATTTTCTCTGTGTAAATTTCACCAGTGACTGATGGATCAAAACAAACGAAAGAGATTCAATTTTTGAAAAATGTTATGACCAGGTGCTGGAAAAAACACACGTGTAAAACCTTAATATTAATTTCAAAGTCATCCACAAACTATAGGATAACAAAGTGTTTGTTTGTGATTATGTCAGGAGTTTCACAATATGTCTCATTTAACGTTCACTTACGGTTCTCAGTCTATTCTAGAACATTTGGTGTGTGTTTTTTATAGTTCTAATGTTGTTCTTTAATGGATGTAACAGTTCTAGAACTATTTTTGGGAAGTCCTTCAGAATGTCCTAGGACGGATTAAGAACATTTTTCACTAAAAGGGATATTATTATGTTCTAGGATAGATAGAGAACCGTACGTGAACGTTAAATGAGACAAATTGAAGGGGATATACCCCTGTACACCCACCGCCTTTAGGGTGATAAAAAAGGTAAACATAGCCTCCCAGGATTATCATATGACAGCTGTGGTAAATGATCATTTAAGGCGGCTGCTGTATAATAAGGGCTTTCCGGGTTCTCGCCGTGGAGGCCAAATTTCCCCGTGATTTTACGAGATCTGTCTTGAGGTGGGGTTAAAATGTGGCGACCACGAGGAAGTAGAGCAGCGATTTCTTCACTTGGAAAATAGCTGAACCTACGAATTTTTTGAGCTACAGGCTTGTTCTTTTTTCACTTTATAAAGAAGAAATATTGATATAATATGTACGTACAACTGGCATGTTGGATTTGCCAAGCTAAGAGCCGATTACTCCTGCAAAGCAAAATTGGCCCGGAGGACGTACTGCGCAGCAAAGGCCAAGTTTTAACAGGCTACATCACCAGATATTTGCTTGTGGTACAGGAAAATAACATAAATTACCATGCCCGTTGATACACATGCCTTTTAGATGAAAGTGGCTAGGATTGATTGAGAATTGGACGGATGATGCCCCGGCAGCTTCCAATTATTCATGTGGCCAATGTTAAACTTTGCCAAGTAAGGAAATAATTCTTAATTTATAATTTAGTGTATATCACGTCTCTGTTAATATATTACTTATGTATGATAGGTTTTGTCAGCTGATGTTTTATTCACAAACTAAAAAGGCCATCATTATCACTTTTAGTTTGGAGTTCAATCTCTCAAAAAGCCAGTACTAGTGCTATGTTTAGTATCCTGCACATCAAATTTGTTATTGTAAGTGAACATAAATTATTCATTTGTTTTTCAGTGGGGATGCCATATAAAACATGCCGTGGCCCTAGCATCATATAGGATGTACCTGGTAAAGGGGACTGGATAACTTCACATGCAAACTCTGGGCTAAAGATGGATCACATTGCTTGGCAAATGTAAACCAGTCTAGATTGACTTATATCCTCTAGCTGCAGGGATGGATTTTGAAGATCAAATGCCTTAGTGTACATAAAAACTTAACAAATCTTGTTTATATATCAGGGACATATTTCTTTACAATTTGAATAGGAGTGATGGACTTTCACAGTTATATTTAATCACCTTTATGGCCTTTGCAGAGATTCATTTGCAACCTTTTTGTCACTTTATGGGAGTGGCACGACTGTTTTGCATTCAGTGAATGAGATCAATGTTGAAAGTAGGTCCATGTACATTCTACAAGAATTGGACATTTGTAAATAAAATAATCCAGTGCTATCAAGGGTTTAATTGCTTCATTTTTAGGCATATAATTACTAAATGTAAATTATTAACTCCAGTGCAGTTTGAAATTTCCTATTTCTTATTTTTTTCAAAGCTTCTTCAATCAGTGTTGGCTATAAACTTCCCTTTTCACTATTTTCCTGAGGTTTGTAGAATAAGAACTTTATACAGTTGTCCACTCTTTTTCTTTATAAATTGTCAATTTACATTACTGCCTTTGGGATTTTAAATAGCTGGTTGTCTAAAAATGCCAGTGGATGCGAAATAAACATATTAAAGATCTTGTTCATTTTTCATAGTTCTCCATTGACTGGTTATTTAATGAGACCTGTTTTAACAACAAAAACTTTGTAACTGCAACTTATTTTCCTTTATAAATGTTTTACTATTAAACTTTATTTATAAAGAAGTAAAAAAAAATCACTTGCCATTTCATTTACTGATGGGTAGCATATCAGAACATTAGACTTACCTGCATCTTGGTTTTCATTTCACTTAATTTATGGCAACTATTTCAAAAGCTCGAACTTGATCATAAAGTGAATTTTTTCGTTTATTTACTGATGAAAATGATGCAATAGAAACTAGTGGATAGCATTCACAGTAAAATTCTTTCATTTATTTACTTATGAAAATGATGCTATAGAAACTAATGGATAGCATTTCCAAATGCAAGTTTCATTGTCATCAGATCTGACTTGAATGACATAAAAGATGACAAAAGAAAGTATTAAAATTGACAACATTAAAGTTGAAATTTAAAAAAGCATTGCATTTTATTGACAGTTATACACAAATACAACAAATAAACACAAAATCACAGTTGAACTGATATTTATGATCTGAGTAAATGACATGACAGACAGGTGTCATATAGTTATTAAAAAAGTCACTACTGTAGCATAAGAATGATACTAGCAAGAAAAAATTCATTAAATTATTAGTGCACTACAATACATATATATCTTCACAAAACCAAATATTTCATTTAAAAGTAATAAAGAAAATGCCTGATACTGTAAGTGACACCCAGACAAAAATGCTATCTGTTGATTCCTGATTTAATTAAGTCAATAACATTATAACTAAAGGGCATTAGAGTTAAATATACACTGAGCTATCTTCAACACCTGATTATCCTGACCACATGACTATCACAGTCCTTGCCTGGTTTTTTGTCTTGTTCTGAAATACATAAAAAATGAATCACTTTTCTGAAATGTATACCAGTATGTGATAAACGTTGTTCTTAAAATACCAACTCTCATTTTTTACCTCATCACTGACCACCCGGCATGAAATGTTACAAATGCAACTAATCATTGTGTATATACTGAATAGGTGTGGAAGGTTAACCAGTATTTCATGATCAGGTACACATCACAGAGACAGGAATGGCATAAGAAAATTGGTCTGATATAGTTACCGTAAAAGACTATTAATCACAAGTACTATAGTGCTGTATTACATTAATAAACCATGGTGTCCTGTAAACTACACACAAAACTTACTTTTTAATATGCCCTCCGACCATTGATGATACGGTCTATACGGTGATGCCATGAAGCCAGTGACCTGACGGGTGTGAGTTGTCTACAGTTGGTCCCTTTCTTCCAACAAAAAATACTACGACCCGATCTGTACTTTAACTGCAATGCACCCTACGACACAACATAAGCAATTCGCCATTGCGTTGCTCTATCTCAAATTACACGACAACGCCAAATTTTACTCAATGCAGTCCTATAACATAGACTCGTGCCCGACCGCGAGAGAAGTTGCAATGGCAGATTTTAACCCCACCTCTCGTGAAATCTCGCTCTTATCCACGTCTCGTTTGACGTCATCTGCTGCGCAGATGTTCAAAATAGGCTATGTCGGATAGCCCCTATTATACCAAGTTGGGTTTCTGAGGTCAGTGAAAATAAATAATTATAACATCCATCCCAGATCTATTTTCAGTACTTATAACCGGGCTCATGTGATTGTTATCTTTGTTATTGTTCTAACTTGTATATACAGTACGTTTTTACTGTAAATTCCTGTTATCAAAAACCCTTTATTTTTCTTACTTATTTTTTTTTTAATTTTTATACTTTAATTACTAACATCATGAATAATAAGGGGAAGAGAAATGTTAAATTCAACATGTTTTTCCCTTGATAGATAAAATGTAATAAATGAATAAAAACACCCCCTAGCCATTTCTCCGTCTCCACTCGAATTTGCTGGTGAGCTTCCAGTAACCCCCTTAACACAAGATTTAAGTATGCTTTACCAGGTAAACAACCTTTAATCAGGCTTAACGCGTGCCTCAAGAGCTGGGAGATAACTGATAGTGCGATGACTCAGACTGGGCCTGTGGTTATAAATGTGTATATGTTGAAATTGACACATGTCATTAAAGATAACGCTAAACATTATAACACATTTAATCGCGTATATTGAATCATAAAACGCCTGATAAAATGCCTTATCGGTCCCGTTTGTTCGTCCATATAAATGACATCCCTTTGATATCAAAGCCAAACTGTCCAGCTAGGGCTAACGTGGACCTTACAAACATTAAACATGTCAGCGTTTGTGATATTTGTGGCATTACTTCTTTTGGCGTCTACTGGAGCTACGGTGCAAAAGCTAGATGTATTAAACACTGAATTTGGGTTGGCTATTTACAAGCAGTTGACCGCCGATCCAGAGGTTAAAGACATTTTTTTCTCGCCTATTAGCATCTCCACCGCTTTGGCCATGCTACAACTGGGCACTAACGGCACTACTGAAGATCAGATAAACCGTGCGATGAAATTCGACACACTCAGCCAAAACGAGAACGTTGCTGCTCTTTTCCGCGACCTGAACGCTAAACTTTATAATGCAAGCAACAACTACACGTTGAAATCCGCCAACAGGTTCTTTGGGAGCAAACGCTTTCCATTTCGACAAA
This sequence comes from Lingula anatina, assembly GCF_001039355.2. The sequence continues at coordinate 88,234 of NW_019775431.1, forward strand.
CATTCCTTAGCGACATGCGAGACTATTTTCATGCAGAACCCGAGTATGTGGATTTCACCGCAAATCCCGAAGGGTCTCGCGTGCATATTAATGACTGGGTAGGAAATCAGACAGATGATAAGATCAAAGAACTTATGGCAAAGGGAACAGTTACCAAAAGCACTGTCTTTGTTTTGGCCAATGCCATATACTTCAAAGGACAGTGGAATATGTCATTTAACTCCACCATGACATCTACCTTACCTTTCAGAAGCAAAGGACAGGAGGTAGGTCTGTCTACGTTTTGGTTATTCATGCTAGTTTTCTTTATTTTAATGCTCACACGCCTAAAAAGAAAAAAAATCAGTCATTTTGCATACATATAATCCCGTTTTACTTTTTACTTGAATATCTTTATTTTCTAGTAAGACAGAGCCCTACTGTAGAACATTGTTTACACGACCGTCTCCTCTCCGGTATTAGTTCTAATTAATCTTCAGAAAAGTGATCACCTGAATATCATATTAATCATATTTCATAATATAGTTTCTAAATTAATTTCTGAATGCTTCTCGGAAGTACCAAAACAAGTTTCAATACGGTACGTTATTCTGATTTTAGGCAAAAGTTTCGATGATGAAAATGTTAGGCCAGACACACCGTTATGGTATAAGCACAAAATGGAACTGCCAAATACTAGAACTACCGTATACCGGATATGTCAGCATGTTGGTCTTTCTCCCCAATGAACCTGATGGCCTTCCTCAGCTTGAGAGTGCAATCAACAGTATTGAGCTTAACTCCCTGGTCAAAAATCTGACCAAAAGGCCCGTGGACGTCTATTTGCCCCGATTTGAACTCAAGGACGTTTCCATTAAGCTTGCGGACCATCTGAAGAAACTTGGAATGACGGATATGTTTGTGGACGGGGAAGCAGACCTGAGTGGTATAGGCGGTGCTCCGGGACAATTGTTCATATCTACAGCTGTTCATCAAGCATATGTTAAAGTGGACGAAGAAGGTAAGTGAAGAAATTTACAGTGTCACTTATCATTAAAGGGATAATAACTCTTCGTTTCGGCCAAAAAATGAATTTTCCTGGAGTAAACAACAATTTTCCCATACTTACCATTGGTTTATGAATCCATTTTTACATTCAAAAATAGTCCCTGGTTTTTTTCTAAAAAGTTTGGTTTTTTGTTAAAATCTCTTAAGAGATTTTAACAGAGTATAGCCATCAATGGAGGTCGCGTGGTCTAAAGACAAGCTCAGACATCAGAATAATAGCTATAACTGCCGTTTTTGCAGTAAAACAGAATATATTATATTTCTATGAGTTATTCACAATGATTTTATTGTGAAATGTAGATCTCATACGAAGAGTTATTATCCCTTTAAACATCTTTCTTTGAAAATATATCATTACTTCATTTTCGACTATTCAAATCGTTAGTGTCCAATGACTGGATATAAAACTTGAAAGTAAAATAGTGCACGGTACTACATTGTACTACTTGGCATCATATCATGTAAAAACATAATATCGTATAATATCATGCCGAGGTTTATTGATAAAATGTCTGTCAATTCCAAGTTCATGTATTGAATGAGATTGATGATATTTCTTTATAACAAAAAACAAATAAAACCTACGGCCACAGGGTATTTTCAATTGCAGCACACATTTTATATATGGAATGGACTACCTTCACACATTCAGACTATTGATAGTGTTGAAGTTTTTAAAAAAGACTTGAAAACACTCTTATTTGCACAGTACTTTAACTAAAACGTGATACTTGAAATTATATATTTTCTCATATTATCAGAAAATGTTTTATTGTTTAGACCATTACTATTATAACCAGCATTGATCATTTTAATTGTTTTATTCACCTCAGCTTTTATTATTTATATGATTACTTGTAATTCTGATAATTTTATTTGTAAACAACACTGAGACGGTAGTGTAGTGCGGTTTTTAAGAAATAATAATAATAATAATAATAATAATTATTATATTTGCAATATACCTATACCTAAACATAAAATTGCATATTCGTTGCAATGCACAGCGTGCACTGATGTGACTGTGCATAGACAAAGATATAGAATATATCAGCGGATTATTGTGTACTGAATTCATTATCATTCTTTGTATTTGAACACCANATATAGCCGACACTTTACGTATGCATCCTGTCAATCTTTTACCTGATAATATTCAGGGATCTTAGTCAATAACTTTTATGATGATTGTGCAATTTAAAATTTGGGAATTTAAAAATATTTAACAAAAAATGTTTATTAGCTTGGTGGTTGTTCATATATGATAATTATAAAAACTAAAAAAAAAAAAAACAAGCTGGAATATTTTCATACCATTGGCTCATGGCCAACCTTGAGGTAGGCCTTCATCAGACTGATGTGAGTAGATGTTATAACTCACTGACCACTTAGTGGTGTAGCGGCCAGGACACAAATGTTTTGTTCAAATTAATATTTATGTTACGTTATTTTATTAGTTTATTCATTTGCCAAGAACATGGACGCTTACACCATGAACGATTCTTCAAGGTGATAACTGATAGAAAGTTCTTATATCAGCATCATGGTTCTGACACTTAATTGTCTCACAGTCAGAATAAAGTGTTTAGCCCTCAGTATTTGTTGTTTCTGTTGTTTTTATAGTGTATAGCGCGAGTGTCATGGCATTAAATATTACGTAACAGCGGTTTAAAACATAAACTATACTGATGTTAAATACGGTGATATAACAGTATGTATCCTTGCTTTGTTAATTGCATTAGTCCTTTGATATTTAAAGTGAGCGTTTTGTACTAACCCATTGTTAGGCATATTGTTATATCTGATATGTCAGAAAAGATTAACTAGTAACTGCACTCTTTCAATATAATGGTTTTATATAACCTGTATTTCTCTTTGATTTCTACAGAGGTAAAGAAGGTAAAGGAATGTCCATTAAATTGAAAGGACACCACCAAATGTCGCCAAATTTACACACAATTATCATTAGAATATGCTCGATATAGGTTCCATGTCTAACAGCGTGTGTCTACCCGTGCAGCGGTTGCAAAAAAAAATCAACTGTCAAGCAATTTAATGGCTCTTAAGGGCTGGATGTTTCCGGTAATGCCAACAAAATGTAGATATTATACGTTAATTATATCCTTAAAATTCAGTTCATTTTAGGAAATACAACTAAAGGACTTATTTTCAGCAATAAAACACATGCGTGTTGTCTCAGTCTCTACGGCCCTTTTCTGTTGAGCGATACACTTTTCTATACCAGTTTAACTGGTCTGAACACACAATTACGCTGTCGGGGGTTTAACCCCCTCCCTTCCTCCCCATACCACAAGCCCCATTGTACCAAGCAAAATTAATCCAATAAACTTGCTGTATAGAGCGCAGGGGCTCCGTTAAGGATATTGCATCCCTTTGCCAAAACACCTTATTTACAACCTTACAAACATTCTTTTGTATAACAGATAAATCTTTAGTGTTCAGTGACTACGTTAATTAACATTTTCGCGTATGGCATCTTACTGGTGACGTCATAATTACGATTTTGGGGTAAAAATAAGAAAAGCGGTTTCTCAATTTTCACCTTTATCTAAGCACCAACGAATACCGTTTGAATGCCAAATTAATGAGACTATTCATTATTCTAAAACCTTGTCACCGATTTTTCTTAGAATTCTCAGTTCAGATTTTATCGTTAATAAAGCAAAACTGCCTTTGTTTAATGAAAATCTGCAATTATGGGCTCATAAATTTATAACAAATACATTTAAACCAAAATGACGGCAAGAGATTGTGACCCATACAATTGTTGTAAACTATGCCAATTTTGGTGATACAATCATGTTCAGGGATAAAGTTACGCCCCATTACGATTACTGCAGGAAGAACCTCATTTTCAGTATCGATGACAAAAAAGGATTACAACATACCTCAAGGCGATCTCTCTTTCTTAACTGTCTTTCAGACTGGTACCGCACAGAAAAGTGTACCACTCGAGATGAAAAGGGTATTTAACTCTGTTAATATTTTAACCAATCAATCAGACCTGACGTCGCAGTTTTTACCTGCGTAGCCAGGGTCACAGTCACATTTATAACCGTTAACCAAATCAATACATATCCCATACCAGCATGGCCAGCTGTCGCATTCGTTAACTTCATTCTCACACTTCATCCCGATGAACCCCGCCTTGCAGCGACACACATGACCGTCACTGGGACTGTAGTCACATCTACCACCGTTCTGACACAGGCATCGCTCACAGTGGGCCCCGGTCCACAATTTTGGGCACGTGCACTGGAATGTTCCATCGAGTCGTGTGGTACAGCGTCCGCCGTGAAGACAGGGAGAACTGGCGCAAGGGTCTACACGGGTTTGGCAGTGGGTTCCTGTGTGGGTGGCCGGACAGGTGCAGTTGTATCCCCCAAGCTTCTGTTCGCAAGTGGACCCATGCTGACATGGGTTGGGCTGACAGAATTCGATTAGGTTCTCACAATACTTGCCAGAGTGAAATGGAGGACATATACATTGGAAGTCACCAAGCTGTTTTTTAAATGTACCGGTAGCGCCATAATCAGTCTCCTTGCATTGTGCGCCGTTTTTGCAGGGATTTAAAGAACATGGTGTTGTTGTAGATGTACTTCCTGTAAAAAAAAAAACAACATTAAATTGATCCCAGTCAGGGCATGCTTATAAATCATCCTATAATTAAAAGACGAGTGTCTATTTTTTTAAATAGTTAAGACTCATAAAACGAGGAACTATAGTAATTATAAATTGCTGTCAATGTTCTAAATGCATATTTGTTATTTTTTCGCCAACATTTCCCCAGCTGTCTCTTTAAATCCTGTAAACACGAAATGGCTTTTATAACACATCCCTGATAAGTGTGGTAAATTTACTCTCTTAAAACCCTCTTAAAGTGTATTTAGAAGGGACATGCCACATGTACATACACGTGAGATACAAACTTGTGTGTAATACATGTAGTAAAACAGTACTAGTACAAGGTATTATGGGCCATTGTGCCATATTATCTAATTGTGTTTCCATATTTTTTATGATTTCTGATGGTACACAGCACCTTTGGGCATTTCTACGTTTTATTCCAAAATACTGTCCACGAGTTTGCTTCCTGTCGAATTGATAACTTGTAAAATTGTGACTGTGGACAGTGGACTACTAGCTTGCGTCTTGCCCAAATGCTACGTTTTTTAAAGAAATAATGTTTAAATGGAAATGTGAACTGTACCTTGCGTATATTCGTCCCTATATCCTTATTTCTGACACAGTTATACACATAATTATCACCTATTATTAATAAAATTTAATTTACCTATAGGTATGTCCAGCCTTTATTCCCGGCCTGTCCAAACGTAGAGGATGTTTTGAATCATGCAAAAAAGTTACTAAAATGGCTGCTAAGGACAGCACTAGCATGCCCCCCATGCCTATGGTAAATATACTATCTTATCATGCCAATATAAACCATTTATCAGTGCGATATTGATAAATACCTAAGAATTATGAGCTCCAGTATATTCAGTCCCCATGTTGTTTTCTATCACTTACCATTGGGTCGAATGCATCTATAGCCCCCGTTAAAAGGTTGACACATCACTGGTTGTCCTGGTTCTTTTTCTGGGCATGGGTTCGGAAAACAAGGATCTTGAAAACATTAGAAATACACGTGATGCCAAATGTTTAATCATTTATATATACTAGCTCATTACCATAGAGATGATGAGAAAATAGTTAAATCTAATACTAATTGAAACGGAGACCCCGTCGACCCAACCTCATCGCAATATCTTCGGGTCAACTGATGTTGAGTTGTTACCAATGACTCGTGGTGACGTTCTGCCCTTGACTTTGTAGAAGACCCTGTCATAAGGTCGAAACGTCTTCATCTCAATTTCAACGTAAGATTTAAGTTTTGTTTTCTCATTAACGCAGTATAATCTAACTTGATAATTTAAGTTCTCACTTTCAATTCATTTCCAGTTTCATTATCTTTGTAAAGTTAGAACAAATCAAATGGTTACTTTAAATAATGTACATTTCTTACATATTCAATGTCTTATCCAGCTAGCTTAAAATTCTACTTGGAACTAAAAGTAGGTTAACGTCTTTTTTTAGACAAATAATTTTATCCAATTTTAAGATGTACGTATACTCCTTTAGCCAATGCATTTATACCCACCTTTTGTCGCCTTTGTAACCGTCGTGGTGGGCAGAGTCGTGGTGGTACTGGTAGTTAGTAATACTCCACACGTATCTCCACTGTAACCAACAGGACAAATACAGGCGTATCCGTCCACCTTATCCACGCATGTACCATCATTTAAGCACGGGTTGGAGGAACATTCATTAATGTCTATCAGGCAGGTTGGCCCCGTATATCCAGCCTGACAGAGACAAGTAAAACTATCCATTCCGTCGAGACACAGTCCTTTGCTGCAGGGGTTAGACGCACATTGATCGACGTTTGTCTGACAGTTAGTCCCTGTATAACCAACTGGGCAGTTGCACGTGTACCCGTTTGCACCATCCAGACAGGTACCCCCGCTACCACATGGATTAGATGAACATTCATCGACATTGGTTTCACAATGCAAACCAATATATCCCGCTAAACAATTGCATTTGTACCTGCCAATATCGTCGGTGCAAGTTGCGCCGTTCTTACAAGGGTTGGAGGCACATTCGTTTATGTTGATTTCGCATGTTGGACCAGCTAAACCAGAGACACACATACAAGTGAAACTGTTTATACCATCGAAACAAAGACCATTCTTACACGGATTAGAGGCACACTCATAGATATCAGTCTCGCAGTTTGATCCAGTAAAACCGGACGGGCAATTGCAGATGTATCTATTGATTGCATCTTTGCAACTGCCGCCATTTTGGCAAGGGTTTGATTTGCACTCATCAACGTTAGTTTCACAGATAAGGCCGGCAAATCCAGGTTTGCATCCACATGTAAATCCATTCACACCATCAATACACGTTGCACCATTCATGCAAGGGTTAGAGGAACATTCGTCGATATTAGTGTCACATGTACGTCCATGAATTCCAGTTTTGCATGAACATGTAAATCCATTCACACCATCAATACATGTTGCACCATTCTTGCAAGGGTGAGAGGCACATTCATCTATATTTGTTTCACAGTGGACACCGGTAAAACCAGCTGGGCAGGTGCATATGAATCCATTGACTCTGTCGACACATCCACCTCCATTTTTGCAAGGACCAGAGGCACACTCGTCGATGTTTGTTTCACAACGTTTGCCAGTGAAACCTGCCGGACAGATGCACGTGTATCCATTTACTGCATCTATGCAAATTCCTTTGGGACATGGGTTCGAGGAACATTCATTTACATTCAAACTGCAAGTTAAACCCGAAAATCCCGTTATGCATTCACAAACGAATCCATTGATTTTATCTTTGCAGACGGTACCATTTTTGCAAGGCTGGGAGGCACATTCGTCTATATTTGTTTCACATTGGACACCGGTGAACCCAGCTGGGCAAGAACATTCATATCCATCCGCAGTGTTTGTACATTTACCGCCATTTTGACATGGGGATGTATAGCACTCTGGAATGGATGGAAATTGACCCTTAATATGTGATACTACCATATATCATCTTCGTTTTTGAATCCGTATTTACTTAATAACTAGCTAACTAGGATATTGCTGTTACCTTACCAAAAAAAAATATATGTATATGATTCTCCTCTGTTAAACTCATAAAAATCTCTTCAAAATCGTTAATAAAGTAAAAAAATTCTTCATTTGATACTTATCCACAAAAATCATCTAAAAGCGTTTAGAAAGCCAAAAACATTTTGATTTTGTTTGCACAAAAACATAAACTATACCTACGTCTCTTTTCACAGTTGCTGCCATGAAAGCCAGAAGGACATTCACACGTATAACCAGTGTTCTCTGCGGAAGTCGCATTCCCCTTCGGTTTAATGAAAGCGACGATCAGCCCCGGGATCAAGCTGCCTTTACTCCATTGGCTTCTTTTATCATCAGCCTCCTTGCATTTTCCGCCGTTTTTACAGGGGTTTGAAGAACAGATCGTTGCTGTAGATGTTGGTTTTGAAGTTGTACTTACTGTAAAAATGATTATAATGATAATAATACACACTATATCCAGCAGTGAGGACGGAGAGCCACTATAATAATAATTCACCCGATAAGATGTTATGGTGTTGAATTAAGTCGCCATAACTTAACTGAAAATACACCTTAACAGTGCTGGGTTTATAATTTGGTCAAATACAGTGCAATTAAATGTAAGTTAATTAATCTCATTGGGATCGAATCGTACACGTACACACACTTGCACAACAACCGAGAATGACTCGAGAGTTTGAAATTTCAATTATTTTACATCGAATTTATAACTTATTTTGAAAAGATCGTGACGTAAGACAAAGGTTATTGAAAAAAATCCCCCTCTGCCTTAAATTTGTTTTGGGGTGGTCGGCTCATGCCTTGGTTTAACTACCTCTAATCAAAATAACACGATCCAAGGCTGGGCCCCTGGGGACGTGTGTTTTGACAGCGCCCCTAGTTAAAAGCTTTGAGATTGTTTGTGGGACGCTCGGGTTTGAGAGTTAATACTCTAATTCCTTTGGATTTTCCTCCGTTACGCTTATGTGAAGGAGTGATATGATATGTCCGTTTATAGATATATCTGATGGAATGAATGTGCGTAGCCGTGTACAGCGTACTGCGTGAGGCGTCTCACCTCAGCGTGGTGTAGAAAGAGACGTCTCACCTCTGTGTGAGAGTGACCAGAGAAAGGCTGTACGAGAGACGCACAGCCTGGAGGGGGAGGGGGGGACTGGTTGCACCAGTCCACCCTCCCCCTTCTCTCGACAGGCGAGACGCCTCTATCGTGCCAATTACGAAATGCCCTTTTCAGGGCACCCTATGTATATCGGTATCTATAAATCTCATACTACATGTATGTAGGCGAGACACCTACCTGCCTATCAGAGACGATCTTTCCTCAGAATAAGGGCGAGAAGCCTAACACACTCTAAAAGCCGCACTCAACTCTGCAAGGGGCGCTGTCAAAACACACGTCCTCGGAGGCCCAGCTCTGAATCGTGTTATTTTGGTAAAGTGGAATCTAACTAGGGCATGAGCCGACCACCCCCAAACCCCTCAAACATTTTATCTTTTTTTTTTCATCTCGGACTCTGCAGCTGATGAAGGTCACATGTTGACCGAAAATCGCTTTCTGCAACCAGTCCACCCTCCCCTCGACAGGCGAGACGCTTCTATCGTGCCAATCACAAAATGCCCTTTTCAGGGCACCCTATGTAGATCGGTATCTATAAATCTCATACTATGTAGGTGAGACACCTACCCTCCTATCAGAGACGATCTTTCCTCATAATAAAGGCGAGAAGCCTAACACACTCTAAGAGTCGCTCTCTACTCTGCACGGAATGTCCTTTTCAGGGCACCCTATATATATATAAGTGACTATAAATCTCATACCAGGCAGGCGAGACACCTACATGTACCTTCCTATCAGAGACAATCGTTGCTCATAATTAAGGCGAAAAGCCTAAACACCCTAAGAGCCGCTTTCTACTCTTCAAGGGGCGCTGTAAAAACACACGTCCTCAGAGGCCCAGCTCTGAATCGTGTTATTTGGGTAAAGTGGAATCTAACTAGGACATGAGCCCACCACCCCCAACACCAAAGGCGTTTTCCCTTGTGCGTCCACCTTAGCACAACAACGCAGATTCCAAGTAAGTATACTCACCACATCATCTCCCAAGGTTTTAATATGCGTTGGCACTTATGTGTGACAAAGTTTAAGCTTATTTAGATAAAACAAAACAGATCCTAAACTACATTAAGATAAGAAAGCAAAACATATTTACCTGCCCGCTTCTCGCAAACAAACCGTCGTGATTGCCCACAGTCATCGTCTCGTATGTTTAAAGTGTCGGTTGATTTTATATACCCACACGTGCTTCTTTTTCCTGAAATCACACGATTTATCTTAGTTTGAGGACACTTTGATAACGTTCAGAATGTTCTTAAAATGTAATAAAATGTTTGTGCGCTCAAATGCTCACAAACTCAGTGAAACTCTGTTTTTGCTCCAGAGGAAATGAAAAATTTTAAAATTCCAAATGAGAAGAAATATGCTATTTATTTATTTATTTATTTATTTATTTATTTATTTATCTTTTCAAACTAACATTGATCAATCCGTGGTGTTACGTGTGCGAGTCATGGCCCACAAGGATTAATAAAAGACCCGAGTGGAAAACAAATATATCATTAATGTAATGGAATACTCACTAATCCTACACTTGTCGTCAGAAATGGCTAGATATCTGTAGTAAGTCCCCGTCACAGAACTGAAAATCAAAGACAAAGACCAAGCTTCAAACCAAGACGAATATCATACATAGGCATAATAAAGTTCTTAACTATACATGTATATTACATATGGTCACCATCCTCCATTGTAAGTGCGCTTTGTATGCGTAACAGTAATTTGGGATGTCCAAATCGGTTAAATAAATAACCTATTCCGAGATATGGCTCGGACAATTTCGTTTATTGTCTCCCCTGTTGTCTCAGTTAGTGATTCAGGATACAGGATATTGTTGCTGGTATTGGGGGTTGGGGGAGGGGGGGGGGGCAGCTATAGAGTAGTTCGTAGGCGAGGTCAGCGGTACCTCCATCTGTAGGCTTCAGTGTTGGGGATATTGTTTGGATATGACCCTTTTTTTCTTGTGGTGTTTTTGTTTACTAATTTATTTATTATTATTATTATTATTGGTTATTGGGTTGGACAGGGCTTTACTTTGTACGAGAGGTACAAGCAGAGCTATGTGGGGAGGGCATGTGAATCACTGTGCCCCTCAATGGATCTGTTTTTATATATTTTGACTGCAAATATAGAGTGCAAAAAAGGTTCATTCAAGTTATATAATATTGCACAATATAAACTTTCACTAAGCCGTCGCTACTGTCGCTACTGCCGCTCCTGTACCTTGATAAAGCAACATAACTTGTTAAACAGGCAGTTTAATTGTGCATAGTTACCTGGGTTTCCATGTTAATGACGATCTTCTGATCCTGAAACCAACCCACGCTTCTCCCACGTCCTTTATCATACCGAACAAAAAATTCTTCTCGTCACTACTGTCAGCCACGGCAAGGGATCCCCCATAACGCTGGCAGGCTTTCTGAGCCTCTTCCCATGTCTGTCTGCTGCAGAGTAGTCTATAGAGCGAGCGAGGATTGCCTCTTGGATGCCCAACCCACCGGGAGTTTGAACATAAACCTGACAAAGAGATAATTGGCTGTTGTCTTGCCTTTTTTTTTGTGCGTGTGTGTGTGTGTATGTGTGTGTGTATGTGTGTGTGTGTGTGTACCTGAAATCTGCTTATAGGCCTACATGTGCATGTGAAATAAAGGTAATATTCTCCTTTTTCTTTTGAATTTGCTTTTTTTTCATACGAAAAGCCAAGTGACGACAAAGGAATGTAGATCTTTTGTTTATAGAATGGTGTGTATTTTAATTTATGAAGGCGATAGAGTGTTCGTGGAACCAGTAACCCATTTTTTCCGAGTTGTCTCTTTAATTTTCTGTAAACATGCACAAGCAACACTTCCCCAACACCTAAAGTAAATACATTTTCTCAAGTCTCTTTTAATATGACTAGAGAAGGTATATCATACGTGTCACACATAAAAACAAGTCCGATACGAAGTAATGTGTGTTACATGTACGTGTAGCAAAACATATCATAAGGTATTTTAGACCATTATGTGCTATTATCCAATAATTGTATATTTCTAGGTTTTTTTCAACAAAATACTGTGCGACACTTGGCCACAAGTTTCCAAAATAGCAACTGATAACTTGTTAAATTGCCACTGACGACAGTGGACTACTAGACTGTTTCTTTTCAGAACGCTTAATTATAAAAAAAACAATGTACAGGTACGAGGAATGTATATATAGAAATATGAACGCTACCTTGTGAAAATCTGCCGTTACCCCATATAGCAAGGGAAATCGGACAGAAAATTGTAAAAACCCAAAGCTTTACAAGTATTTCCATCCCTGATGTCTTCTGTTCCCTTGGTGCATCGGGCAAGTGAGCTATCTCTCTAGGTGTCTTCAAAATCTAAGGTGTGTTTCCATGTAGCAAAAAATGACGTACCTGTCTTTGACCTTATTTGATATCCACCAACAAATGTTTAATCCTTTTTTTCTAATTAACATAAAGCTTAACCAAAATTAGTATTTGAAATAGAAAACTATTTATCTGATATCGGGCAGTGGAGTTTTTTCATCTTGAGGCGAACCAGGATCGCACTAAGAACAGCCTACTTTGCATGTCTGTGAGGAGAACTAGATGTGGACCAAAGTGTGTGCACGATAATGGTGTAGGTGTTACCGTGGCATCGCCCAACTGTTATGAAAAGAAGGCAAGTTGCTAAATATTACGTACGTCTTGATAAGTGTTAAAAGGTAAAATCAGCGATTTATTGGGGCAGGATGCCATACATTTCTTGATATAAAATTGGATTGCGAAATCAATATTTTCTTACATTTTATTAAAATAAAATTGGATCGCTAATTCATCATTTCCTTCATTGTCTTTGTCAACTTAACACTCTCTTCGTTATTTATTCATAAAAACAAAGTAAACGTATATTTTAGATCAGTTATTTAATGTCGTTCCATCCGAAAAGAATTTAGCACCTTCTTTTGATGCCATCATAATTAAAACCAGGTGCGCTTTACAATCTCTGATGACAATGCCTGCTTTGCCTTTAACAATTGAATCACGGCTACATAGACGTTTTAACCGCTTGAGTTTGCAAAATTTCGCCTATCAAGAAACAAGGACGGGATACACCACGAGGCTTCTATTATGTCGAGTTTCATTCGATGAACTAAATTTTCTAAAAAAACACCTTTCACTTGAAAGCGACCGTGAAACTGTTACAGGCTCAATAAAGGAGGCATGGTGTTCGCTTAGACTACAGAAAGGATGTTCCCGAGCTGATAGCCCTGATAACGCTATTGACATCGGCGATTACCGAAGTTTTTTCCCAGCAAACAAGTAATAAATAGCTCAATTAAGGAACACCACAACTGACTGCTATCACGTTCTGTACTCAGTTAAAATCCCACAAAAACCTGGGTTTTTCGTAAATTTCGCAGATTTCTACCGCAAATCCTGGTGTATGTATCAGAAAACGAACCTTCGGCATGGATTTTTTCGTACTTTGTCAAAAAATCTGAGAGCCAATATCACCACTTCATTTGTGACGTTGTTGTTTGTGGTTTTTTTTTTCAGTACCTGCTTATAAAATTTTTCAAATATTAAAACAAGTCTTTGTTTTTTTTTATTCATTAGTCAGTGGTTCATTTTACAGAGAGACAAACTGAAGCTGAGCTAAAAGTCCGTATGACCGCGAGAGGTTTCCGTGCCATTGGTGGGAGGGTAAATGCTGCCATGCACTTGATGCTATCCTCTCAGTAGACAAGTTTGATGAGTCCACACTGATTTAATTTTATCCTCTGGAGACCCAGAAACTAACGAGAAGACAAAAAAAAAAAAAAAAAAAAAAAAAAACAGCAAAAGTGACGCTTTTCCATAGTAAAGGCCCTACGCCCAAACAAACAAACCGTTACTCTAGTCTTTAAGTGGCTCTATAAACCAATATATCCCTGTTTGTTCACTGTGCGATTTTTTCCAGTACCTGATTATAAAATTGTTCAGTTGAAACAGTTCTATGTTTTGTATCCATCTGGCGGAATTTTCATAGAGGAAAATGCTAGACTAAACGACCACTCGTGCCATTGATGAGAGGGTAATGCTGCCATGCACTTGGTGCAATCCTCTGAATAAACAATACCGATAAGGCCACGCTGATTTAATTTCATGGACGACATCCGCTGCAGACCAAGGAACTAATGCGAAAGGGCAAAAAAAAAAAAAAAAAAAGGGAAAAAAAAAAAAAAAAAAAAAAAAAAAAAAAAAAAAAAAAAAAAAAAAAAAAAGATGTGGCAAAAGTAAATGAAAAGACAGTTCTGAGAATTAACACTTAATAGTCAGCAGCCATCTACTTTGTCTCAGTGTATGAAACAAAATAGTCTTTCTTCGCGCTGAGAATATTAAAGAATTTGCTCTCAATTCACATGCGTCACCTTTGTATCATACAAACAACTGTGAATATTTAGGGTCACCATATATCTCACCTCCTTCCCCGTCTTCTCGTTAAGTAGGTAGAGGTGCACTACAAAACACACAACATGCTGAAATAGCATTACCAGCATTATAAATATGCACTAATATTCTTCGTTTGCAAACGCCAAAACAAGGCATAAATCAATCATTGTCACCGTTATTTCAGAGTCCCGCTTGACATCTTCATAAAAATGGATTTAGTGCTTAAGTTGCATCGACCTTACCTTCACCTCTAACGTAAGATTGACTCGTTATTGGAGAATACGTTGTTATCTGTCTCTTCCCAGTAAACGACAATTATCCTTCATTCTTCCTCTAAAGCTACCGCCTCAAAAACATTGATAGTTGCTGTTTGTTACTGATTTACATATCTATTTATTTATTTTTTATTTTTATTTTTATTTATTTATACAAAATGCTTGACAAGAAAAGAATATACATTTCAAAGTAAATTATTTTAATTTTATTTAGAGAAAACTGCATTGTTTTTATCGACCTTCTATAATTTTCTAGAATATTTCTGTTTTTTTAAATCAAAGGTGTAAGATTGATGAAAAGGCAAAATGGAAGTGTAAAACAAATAATAATATAATTATATTGTTCATTTTCTAACATTTACAACGTCTGTGCAGCGTTTTATTTGCATTCAGTGAATGTAATTGAAGCTTAAAATGGGAGAACCTGTTGCATTTAGTTGTGACTTAATTTAATGCAAAAGGTGAAGCACTTACAAGTATCCCAAAAGTTATCGTAGAACGAACACCTTATCGTCATACACCCTAGACAGAGATCATAGGCCATCTCCAGTGAAAGGAAATGTTGTGAAATATTGATAGTGCTATCGCTAATTGAATTGGTTGGTGTCAGCAATGTTATCAGAGCTGATGAGTATAAATATCATCTGATGAACTGCCCACTCTTTAATCTATGTATTAGTTTATCGTCTGTACATACAAGGATCAAGAAATAATGTTAATGCATTTTGCAGGAACGGATGCAGGAGAGGCAATAGCCACGGGAGGCCCGTCCGCAATGAAGCTTGTGGAATTCAAAGCAGATCATCCTTTTATGTTCATGGTATACGGGAACATAGCACTGAAACCATTCTCTTTCTGGGGACACTTTTTGAGGCCCCGGGGAAGAGCATTACAGCTCTGAGATTTAATTAGCAGCAATACGTTTGTTCCAACTTTTTCTTTGCCTGTTGACAGTGTGTTTGACAATTTGATAAGGTTTTCAAAGTCCATGTTATAATTCATATGAACTGCATGTACTTAGAGGCATATGATTATAGTTGCAAAGTAGATTTGTTGCAAACCTGCCTAAATCAATTGTTACATGTACATTGCTAAATTTATTAAGAGTCCTGAATTGTGTTATATTCTCATAGTCCGACAAAAATGAAATATAAGTTATTTAGTTTACTTTTTTGTCTGCCCCAATGTCGATAATGACATTAAGATGCCTGCTGATTTTAATCCATTTTTAAGAAGACTTCCTAACGGCATGAGTTCCAGTTGCTAAATGAGCTCCAGCAAAATTATAATGACGTGTTCTTCATGCTAACCAATTAATAACTTTGTTGAAGATTTAGACTAAACTTGTGCATTTCAATATGAAAAGCGGGAAAATTGTTTTAAGTATATTGACCATATCATCAAGCCAACATTGGAATTAAACATTTATCATGGTTTTGAACGTCTGAACCTCTCAGTGTGAGTTGTTTGTAACCACGTGCCTCACAAATTCCCATTGCGTTTCCAATTAGCAACTCCAAACCGTATACTAGGTCTCTACCACCATCCACCTCAACTAGGGCGCCACTTGTCGGTGACTAGTCTGATTGATTTGTAGGGGATGGTTTTTTTAAACCAACTCGGCCTACATGTATAATTTTGTTCTCTCAACCTGCACACACAACGCGCGTATTGAAGTGTGTGTACAATTTAGGCTTGCCTGCAGGACTCGCAGCGAATATTCGATTTACACCGTAATACCAGTGCAATAAGCCACCACTGAACTGACATCTAAGACTGGCCAGACAGGACAAACAAATCAGTAGTTTGGTAAAACAAGACAAAAAACACACGCCACAGCAATCCCAATAGGTTGTTTCATCACCCTCATCAGTTCGTACGTACCATTTGGGGTCTTCTTTTAAGGGACGGATAGGGACGTTGCTCCCGTTATTGGTCTTTGTTGCCTGCATAGTGATTGGCTGGTGAACAATTTCTTCCTATCTTATAAGTAAGAAATTAAAATGTAGGGCTTACAAGGGCGATCAATATTGTACTCTTAAAGCCAAATATCTCTCAAATCAAAGAAATTACGAAGTTATACAGAGGCTGGTTAAAAGTCATATGTGGAGATTATGACAGTATGAAATAAGCACCCGCACGAAAATGCAGTAGTATCGAAGTAGCAAAGAAGCATTAACGCAGTAGTGGTTTGGAGCATATTTGCAGTAGAAATGCAGTATACCCTACTGCAATTCTACTTCAAAAATTACATAGGGTTGTACAGAGGAGGAGCATTAATGCAGTAGATTAGCAGCATGATAGCAGCATGTTTCAAATATGCTAATTAGCTCCCAATGCGAAGCAGATTTGAGGCATATTTGAAGTATGATTACAGTAGTCTACTGCGCTGGAGCATCTACTGCGTTTTCGTGCGGGCACTGACATTTGACCTATGTTTCAAGGTCAAATGGGCCAAATTATTGTAAAAAACTTTTGTAAAAAAAGAACAAAATAAGTATCTGTGTTTGTTTCTGTATTTTCTTTGTTTTGAACGACTGGTATGCTATTATGATGAAAAGAGACATCATTTTTAGACCATTTTTTTCCAAATGATATGCTGTTTTTTTCTCTTTTCAAGATATACAATATGCGTAAAATAACACAATTTTAGGAAGACCAAGATACTTGCGTTGTCTTTTAACTTACAGGAGTGATCAATATTAGTATTAAAGCTAATTATCTCTGAAACAAAAGGAATTAATCGAAGTTAATATACGGTAGAAGCCTGGCCAAAAGTCATATGTGGAGATTATGACAGTATACAATGGGCCAAATTTGCATTCTTTTTATTCTGTGGAAAATTTATATATTGATTTTTTTAACGACTGGTTTGATTTTATGATGAAGAATTACACTTGGAAACTTCTACGTCTATAGCCACCGTTTAAGTTGATTGAGCTTATTCTTGTTTAAACTTAGTGTTGATTTTTCTGATTTTTCTGTTAAAAACTTTTAAAGGAGCATACAAAACGGCTTTACTTAGAAATTATTCACAAAAAGAGCACTTTCTCAGCATCAAACACTCCAAATAAACAAGATCTATTTCAAATATAACGTCTAACATGCGCCCAGTATGTAGAAATAAAGAACTAAAATTCGCATTTACATCCCGCGATTGTAACATACTTTGCGTATAACGTTACTCAAATGCTAGCATATGAATGAACGGGCGGGAACAAGCGTGGAAAAACTGCTCAAACTACTTTCCATCGGTGAAGGTCGAGTGAACAGGCGTACCAGGCGTAACAAGTCAATGCAGCGGACGATCCGAAGAAAAAACTTTTTAGCACATGAGAGAGATAAAAACAGAAGGAAGTACGTACGGCACAAAACTTGCACGAATAAAAGTAGGGTTATAACAGAGAGGGCAATGGCATGTCAACAGAGGTAAATAAGACGTTTAACGTTCGGGAACTTTACACTGACACAAAGTCGAATGATGCAATGGCCACAATGGTTAGGAAACCCTGATAGTACTAGTAGTAAAGGGTGCGCGCGCAGTGAATGGATTGTGCAAAACCATTCAAAACGTTTTTGAAGACAACAGAGCGTAAACCTAAAAGCGAAGAACGGAGAAAAAACGAAATTAAAACCGCGTTTTGACGAATAATATTTATATATCTAATGGTGATGATAATTTAACAATTTTAAGGACCACTCTTATATCGTCTCAACAACTATGATAGCACCCTCCCTCGGTAAATGTATGCCGTTTTAAAAGAAAAATGACGACACTGCATTACAGCCATACACTTGTGGTAAACTGCCAATTTTGAGATAGAATTCTGTTCAGGGATAAAGTTACGCCGCATCCCGATTGCTGTCTCACCTCAAAATAGAAAGGTGTTAAATTGACGATTAAAGCTTTGAGTTGCCTATGCTTATGCATTGCAAACGCCGATGGTTTAGATTTTCTGGTAGATTTTCTTTGAGATTTTCGTTTTAAATCAGAACAAAGATAGATGCATTACTGATTTATTAGATGCAGGAAAACATCATTTTCGGTATCGATGGCAATAAAGGTTACAATACCCTATAGGCGATCTATCTTACGTTACTGCCTGCATGACTACATAGTTGACACACTTTCAAAATAGTATCATACAGAAAAGTGTACCGCTCGAGGTGAAAAGGGTATTTAACTCTTCCAATATTTTACCCAATCAAACTGCCAGACTTGACGTTACAGTCTTTGCCTGTGTAGCCAGGGTCACAGGCACATTTATAATCGTTAACCAAGTCAATACATGTGCCATACAAGCATGGATAGCTGTTGCACTCATTTTCCTCAGTCTCACACTTCTTCCCGATGAACCCAGCTTGGCAGCGACACACGTGGCCGTCAGTGGGACTGTAGTCACATCTACCTCCGTTCTTACACAGGCATCGCTCACAGCGGGTCCCGGTCCACAACTTAGGGCACGTGCAATTGAAGGTCCCATCGAGCTGTGTGATACAGCGTCCGCCATGAAGACAGGGGGAGCTGGTGCAAGGGTTGACACGGGTTTGGCAATGGGTTCCCTTGTGGGTGGGTGGACAGGTGCAGTTGTAGCCCCCAAGCTTCGGAGCGCAAGTGGACCCATGCTGACATGGGTTGGACTGACAGAAATCGATTAGGTTTTCACAATACTTGCCAGTGTAAAATGGAGGACATATACATTTGAAGTCACCGAGCTGGTTTTTAAACGTACCGGTAGCGCCATAATCAGTCTCCTTACATTGCGCGCCGCTTTTGCAGGGATTTGCAGAACATGGCGCTGTTGTAGATGTACTTCCTGTGAAAAAGACAAATTGATCCCAGTCAGGGCATGCTTACAAATCATCCTATAATTAAAAGACGAGTGTCTATTTTAACTCATAAAACGAGGAACTATAGTAATTATAAATTGCTGTCAATGTTCTAAATGCATATTTGTTATTTTTTCGCCAACATTTCCCCAGCTGTCTCTTTAAATCCTGTAAACACGAAATGGCTTTTATAACACATCCCTGATAAGTGTGGTAAATTTACTCTCTTAAAACCCTCTTAAAGTGTATTTAGAAGGCACATGCCACATGACATACACGTGAGAAACAAACTTGTGTGTAATACATGTAGCAGAACAGTACTAGTACAAGGTATTATGGGCCATTGTGCCATATTATCTAATTGAGTTTCCATATTTTTTATGATTTCTGAGGGTACACAGCACCTTTGGGTATTTCTACGTTTTATTCCAAAATACTGTCCACGAGTTTGCTTCCTGTTGAATTGATAACTTGTAAAATTGTGACTGTGGACAGTGGACTACTAGCTTGCGTATTGGCCAAATGCTAAGTTTTTAAAAACATATGTTTACATAGAAATATGAACGATCCTTGTGTATATTCGTCTCTATATTCTTATTTGTGACACAGTTAAGCGGATTTTTGAGTATTTTCAAGATTTTTTATCACCTATTATTAATCAAATTTAAATTACCTAAAAGTATACCCAGCCTTCATTCCCAGCCTCGGGCCAAACGTAGTGGATGTTTTGAATCATGGCTGCTAGGAACAGCACTATTATGCCCCCCATGCCCATGGTAAATTTACTGTCTGATAATGCCAATATAAAATATTTATCAGTGCGATATTGATAAATCCATCAGAATGACATGAGCTTTATAAGCTTTATAAACATCTTCAGTCCCCATGTTGTTTTCTAGCACTCACCATTGGGTGGAATACATCCATAGCCCCCGTTAAAAGGTTGGCACATCATTGGTTGTCCTGGTTCTTTTTCTGGGCATGGGTTCGGATGGCAAGGATCTTGAAACCATTAGAAATACACGTGATGCCAAATGTTTAATTATTTATATATACTAGCTCATCACCACAGAGATGATGAGAAAATAGTTAAATCTAATACTAATTAAAACGGAGACCCTAACGTCCCGGGTCAACTCATTTTGAGTTGTTTCCAATGACACGTGGTGACGTTCTGCCCTTGACTGTGTAGAAGACCCTTGCATAAGGTCGAAACGTCTTGATCTCCATTTCAACGTCAGATTTTAGTTTTATTTTCTCATTATCTCAGTATAATTTAACTTGATGAATTAAAGTATTCACTTTCAGTTAATTTCCATTTTCATTATCTTTTCAAAGGTAGAACTACTTGGTAGTAGGTAAATCGTAATCTTAATCCATTCTAGACGAATGATTATCTCCAATTTGAAGATGTACGTACGTATACTCCTTTAGGCAATGCATATATATACTCACCCTTTGTCGTCTTTGTAACCGTCGTGGTGGGCAGAATCTTAGTGGCACTGGCACTGGTAGTTAGCAATACTCCACACGTGTCTCCACTGTAACCAACAGGATAAATACGCATACATATTATCATCTCGTATATAAAAAAAATCAAAGCGTTGTGTCAAAGTATTGTCGTAACTTACTTAGGTTCACAGTAATAGAAGTTCACTGAAGCCTTGATACAATGACAAGTTTTCTCACATCCGATTTCCCAGGTTTCCATATTTTTGTACAAGGTGTTGTTCACCAAGCAGTAGTCTACAAAAAAAGGAGGAAATAGAAAATTTCGCAATCTTTGTAGGAGTTGGTTGCATCACTCTTCAGTCACGAGGCATTTAGGTGAATGATTTAGATCATGTGAAAATGTTACCAAAACGGCTGCTAATAGCAGCACTATCATGTCGTCTTACTTTTGTACATCGCAATGATAAATAGCTTAGATTGACAAGTACTTTATTAATTAAAAAATATATACCCAGTAGCCATGTGGTTTTCTTACACTCACCATTGGGCCGAATACACTCATAGCCCCCGTTAGAGGGTTGACAATTAATTGGTTGTCCGGGTTCTTTTTCTGGGCAAGGGTTCGGATTGCAAGGATCTTGAAAACATAAGAAATACATGAGATGTTTTATTTATTGTATATACTAGCTCATTGCCAATGAGATAATGAGAGAATGATTAGATGTAGTATTGGAAATTACGTTGAAACAACGTCCCAACCTTATCACAATGTCTTCGGGTCAACTGATGTTGAGTTGTTTCCAATGACGCGTGGTGACGTTTTGCCCTTGACCTTATAGAAGATATTGCGGTAAGGCCAAAAGGTCGTGATCTGCGTTTTGACGTAAGACCCAGTATAAGCTTTATATCCTCAAAATCTCAGAATGAATTAACTTGATGAATTAAAGTATTCACTTAGAATTCGTTCCCAGTTCCATTACCTTCACAGAGTTAGAAGAAATTAAATGCTCATTTAAATAATGTGCATTCCCTAGCTTAAAAAGTTTAATTGAAACAAAAAGTAGGTAAATCGTAATCCCCAATTCATTTTATACAATCAATTTTCTGCAACTTGAAGAAAATGTACGTGTACTCCCTTAGCCAATACATATATACTCACCCTTTGTAACCGTCGTGGTGGGCAGAGTCGTGGTGGTACTGGTAGTTAGTAATACTCCACACGTGTCTCCACTGTAACCAAGAGGACAAATACACGTGTATCCGCCCACCTTATCCACACAAGTACCATCATTTAAGCACGGGTTGGATGCACATTCATCGACGTTTGTCTGGCAGTTAGTCCCTGTATAACCAACTGGACATATGCACGCGTATCCGTTTACACCATCCAAGCAGGTTCCCCCGCTACCACAGGGATTAGATGAACATTCATTGACATTGAATTCACAATGCAAACCAATATATCCCGCTAAACAATTGCATTTGTACCTGCCAATATCGTCAGTGCAAGTTGCGCCGTTCTTACAAGGGTTGGAGGCACATTCGTTTATGTTGATTTCGCAGGTTGGACCAGCAAAACCAGAACCACACATACAAGTGAAGCTGTTTATTCCATCGAAACAAAGACCGTTCTTACACGGATTAGAGGCACACTCATAGATATCAGTCTCGCAGTTTGATCCGGTAAAACCGGACGGGCAGGTGCAAGTGTATCCACTGATTGCATCTTTGCGACTGCCGCCATTTTGGCAAGGGTTTGATTTGCACTCATCAACGTTGGTTTCACAGCTATAGCCTGAAAACCCTGCGGGACACATGCATGTATACCCATTCACGCCATCCGCACACATTCCTCCATTGAGGCATGGGTTCGATGCGCATTCGTTTATATCGATTTCGCATAAAGAACCACCATACCCATCCAGACATACACAGTTATACCTGTTAACGCCATCTACACATGATGCTCCGTTCTGACACGGGTCAGATGCGCATTCATCGATATTGGTTTCGCAAGTAGCATCGGTAAAACCCGGTTTGCATGAGCATGTGAATCCATTTATACCATCAAAACATGTTGCACCATTCTTACAAGGATTAGACGCACATTCATCAATATTGGTTTCGCATGTTGGGCCAACAAATCCAGGTTCGCATCCACATGTAAATCCATTCACACCATCAATACATGTTGCTCCATTCTTGCAAGGATTAGACGCACAATCGTCAACATTGGTTTGGCATGTAAGGCCGGCAAATCCAGGCTTGCATGCACAATTAAATTCATTCACGCCATCAATACACATTGCACCATTCACGCAAGGGTTAGATGCACATTCGTTGATATTGGTTTCACATGTAAGGCCGGCAAATCCAGGTTTGCATGAACAAGTAAATTCATTTACACCATCAATACATGTCGCGCCATTCTTACAAGGGTTAGATGCACATTCGTCAACATTGGTTTGGCATGTCAGGCCGGCAAATCCAGGCTTGCATGCACACGTAAATTCATTCACGCCATCAATACACATTGCACCATTCATGCAAGGGTTAGATAGGCATTCATCAGCGTTAGTTTCGCAGATAAGGCCGGCAAATCCAGATTTGCATGAACATGTGTACCCATTCACACCATCAATACACGTTGCACCATTCGTGCAAGGGTTGGACGCACATTCGTTGATATTGGTTTCACATGTAGGGTCGGCAAATCCAGGTTTGCATGAACAAGTAAATTCATTTACACCATCAATACATGTCGCGCCATTCTTACAAGGGTTAGATGCACATTCGTCAACATTGGTTTGGCATGTCAGGCCGGCAAATCCAGGTTCGCATATACATGTGAATCCATTTACAGCATCAATACATTTTGCCCCATTCTTGCAAGGGTTAGATGCACATTCATTGATATTGGTTTTACATGTCAGGCCGGCAAATCCAGGTTCGCATATACATGTGAATCCATTTACACCATCAATACATATTGCCCCATTCTTGCAAGGGTTAGATGCACATTCATCGATATTGATTTTACATGTAGGGTCGGTAAAACCAGGTTTGCAGACACACGTGTATTCATTCACACCATCAATACATGATGCACCATTCTTGCAAGGGTTAGAAGCACATTCATCAACATTGGTTTGGCATGTAAGACCGGCAAATCCAGGTTTGCATGAACACGTGAATCCATTTACACCATCAATACATGTTGTACCATTCTTACAAGGGTTAGACACACATTCGTCAATATTGGTTTGGCATTCAGAGCCAGTATAACCAGGCAGACATTCACAGCTATATTTGTTGACGGCGTCTCTGCATGTGGCACCATTTTGACAAGGCGACGATTTGCATTCATCTATGTTCAATTGGCAGTTATTGCCAGTATATCCACTTTGGCAGGTACACGTATAGCCGTCAATCTCATCTTTACATAAACCGTTGTGTTGACACGGGATAGATGAGCACTCGCCAATGGCAACCTCACATAACGGACCGGTCCATCCACCACGGCAAGTACAACTGTAGCCTTTAACAGCATCATTGCACTTACCCCCGTTCTTACAAGGAGTAGAAGAACATTCGTCTACGTCTGTCTCACAGGTCACACCCGTATACCCCGCCACACAATTACATTTGAATTTGTTGACTTCATCTGTACAAAAGCCACCATTTTTGCAAGGTTGTGAGGCACATTCGTCTATATTCGTTTCACACTGGACACCGGTAAACCCAGCTGGGCAGGTGCATTTGAATCCATTGACTGTGTCAACACATCCACCTCCATTTTTGCAAGGACCAGAAGCACACTCGTTTATATTCGTTTCACAATGGACACCGGTGAACCCATGATCACAATGACAAGCGTATGCAGCCTTAAGGTCGCGGCAAGTGCCATGTTTACACGGATTCGATGCGCACTCGTTAATGTTTGTCTGGCAGTGGTTCCCAGTGAAACCAACATTACAAATGCAAACGTACTTATTTACTCTGTCTAGGCATCTTCCGTTTTTACCGCATGGGTTAGGATCACAATCGTTAATGTTTACGTCACATCTTCTTCCAGTAAAACCAGTAGGACAAGAACACTTATATCCGTCCGCAGTGTTTGTACATTTAATGCCATTTTGACACGGGGAACTATAGCACTCTGGAATAGATGGAAATTGACCATTAGACATGTAAGTTTACAATATAGCATATGGATTATCTTGCCGTCAGTATCCATATTTACTTAATAACTACTTAGTGTGGCTCTTGCTTTTACCATGCGAAACAATAATTAAAATACACAACTTTCGTCAGTTAAATTCGCTGAGAAGTTTATTCATTCATCTAAAAATAAATATACCATACATGTATATATGTCACAGACAAGATTGACGTCCAGGCCGGCAGATGTTATATCCGCCTATTGTCTATAGGAGAAATTGACATCGCAATCTTGCCTGTATTGGTTTTAAATCCACTCAGGCCTGATTGAAACCCCAAGTTAAACACATTTTAAAATCATAAATATCTTAATCACATCCTCAATAGAGCCATTTTAGTTATACAACATATGGTTAAGAAAATCTTGTATTCACTGCCGTGCATATGGGGGTGACAACACGTTTGCCTCACAGAGGGGCCTCTTTCGCTGCATATCAGTCTTGCTGTACTTTGACAAACATTTTATTCATTATACTTTTACATTCTTAACCACAGTCACTAGCTGTTGGTGATGGAGAAGGGCTTGAAGGCTGTGCCATATACCCGGTATTTCACAAAAAAGTGGAAAAATATATGACAGCTCAAGTCTCGGTCACAACCAGCCGTACGGACTCTTACAGCCTATTTGCTTCCAAATTCCACCTGTCACGCAAGTCTTATTTGCGAAATTTGGAGTTCGCGTTGTTATGTACCTTTACATATACATATGAGATGAATGTCCTAAACTTATATACATGTAATTTAGAACGCTTAATTCAAGCGTGGGCTCGAAATAGGACATTACGTTTTAGACTTACTCAGTGGATAACGCAATTCAAAATTCCACGGTTCGTGTCAGATTTACGTAAGGTCGCGCAAAGAGAACCCAAGTCCACATAATGACCAGTTTAATGGTTTATTAGTTGACGATCTCTAACTACATGTTCTATACGTGAAGCCTCCAACTTCTAAGCCGTCTCCCATAGCTCCGTCGAGCGGTCACCTTCGAGTCCTCTTCAGTCTGAACTCCCGATCTTAATTCTAGACATCATTTTATACGTATTTCTTATCTATAGGTGGATTCTGTGCTGCAGTATTTGGCGGTACATACTAATTTTAATTATTCAAATTGCACACGTCCACTTAAGTTACATAACTACAGGTAAGGCCATAAAACGAGTCGAGTGCACAAGCAATCGACTCTAATCAAATTAATTTACATGTCTGGGAATTATATTTGTGAACACTACAGCGCGTACGGAGGATATTGGGTATGTCCAAAAGATTCTACGAAAAATCTCCAAAGAGCGAGGCCGCAAGCGTAAACTTGCTCCCCTCACAATAAGTTCGCAAGTGAGACGTGCGTGGTCCAAGACGCACGTCGCAAGCAATTAAGGAGCAAGTGCCCTTTGCGTGTTGAGTACGGCACACGCCCTTACAGCTAACGCACAAAGTCGAAAGCGTGTTGAGTACGGCACACGCCCTTACAGCTAACGCACAAAGTCGAAAGCTCGACGGGTGTGCGTAGCACGTCCGTGGCCCCCACGCCAGGAGTACAGTTAACGTCGATTGTGCAACGTGCACAACATTTTTCAGAAAAATACAAATGCTCAATTCAGCTACCTATACCTGCATATACCTCCAAAAGGCAAGGGAAAGAGAAGAAAAGTAGGGGGAAGTAGAAAGAAGGGGGCACAGTTGGCAAAACTGACGTACGCCGTCGGTACGTCATCACAAGCGTGTGAGGCAAATGTGAAGCAAAAGTGACGCCGTGCATTCCCTTCATAATTGGTGAGTGCGTTCATGTGCTCAGGTAGAAAGAAAAACTCAAGAAAAGAGTACAATCTCCTCGGTCATCGCAATTTGCAATTAGCGTCCCTGATCGAAAAGACATCTCACGTGGGCCCAGCGACTCGTAAGGCACCTTTACATTGCAAACTTTCCTCTACCTCTACGAACTCCACGGATTCTACTGCACCCAATATTCGCAGGGGACGCACGATCTTAAAAATTGTGCGTCCGGTTGTTAATGAGGCTTTAACAGTTCAGGGAAAATGTTTGTGATGTAGTGTTATTATTACTAACCGATCAATTATCTCATTAAACCTTTCAATTTGTTTTACTCATTGTGCTATACATGTATTTTAACATACTTGTGAATGATTTCATTTTTTTTTGTGTTAGATTTATGTATGTAGTTTTTATTTCTCTCAGCCTGGGTTGGTAAAAAATTACAAAATAAATAAATATCTGAGACAACAAGTATTTTTCCTAAAATTTCTGTTCTGTTTTACCTGAGTTTTCTACACATGACATATTATGGCAGTCATATTGTAAATGTGATGTTTAAATTCACAACCACTTCCTTTTCCTGTTTTACCTGAATTGCCACACCTATAGCTACCCGGTCAAGTGTTTTTAATACTTAAGGCCTTGGGCATTGCCTTACCGTTGGTGCCAGAATTTTCCATTCCCCCGAAACTGTTTCATTCATAGCGTCATGTAAGAAGTTCGGTGTTTATCAAAGTGTTTATCAAAATACATACAGGGCTGTTATACAGCCCTAGGAAAGCTCCTGTGAGGCAAAAAAGTAATAAAAATAAAATTGTTCTGTATTCCCGCATATGCAAGATAGTTAATAAAAGATGTACTAAACGATAGATTCTATAACTAATATTGCTTTACTACGGACGTGATTAATCTATTCACAATTAGTCTTTTCCTAATCAGATTTTAAATCTGCCTGGATTTCAATCTTGCAAGATACACACACACATAAGCGTTCATGAAGCCAAAACATATCGATTTGATTTGATTGTTATGCATGAAATATGTTTCCAATCTAAAACGCTCTATTGCGATGTAGGGTGTTCCATTCACAATAAATATATCAAAGTAAACTGTTACTGATTTTAAACAAAAGCAGCGCATTTACCGTTACGGACACACGTTGGTGCCGACCCAGTCCATTTAGTTGACGATCCTTGAACTTCACATCTTCGCTCGAGATCCCCAGCAATAACTGTGTAGCCAAAGTAACACCTGTAGACAATGCTTTCTCCTACGTTGTTTCGGTCCTGAATCGTTTTGGTTTTAGATGGACTTGAAGGCATCGTGCATTCTGGGTAGTGGGAAATATCATGAAAATGTTTAGTTGCATCATAATGTTGATTAATCCTCCTTTTTATTTTTTTTCGTTAATGTCTGAAAATGACATTGGAAATTATCACCTGTAATTATTTGTGATCTTTTTGGATCGTTTTGCACAAAACACGTAAACTATACCTACGTCTTTTTTCACAGTTGCTGCCACCAAAGCCAGCAGGACATTCACAACTATAACCAGTGTTCTCTGCGGAACCAGAATTCCCCTTCGGTTTAAATAAAGCGGAGACTAACCCCGAGAAAATGCTGTCTTTACTCCGTTTGCGTCTTTTATTACCAGTCTCCTTGCATTTTCCGCCGTTTTTACAGGGGTTTGCAGAACACACCGTTGCTGTTGATGTTGGTCTTGAAGTTGTTGCACTTTCTGTGAAAAGGGTAAAATATTCAATCGATACCATGGCCAGTTATGAATTAGGGCGTGCCTACAGATCAACCGTGAAACATACCAGATAATGTAACAACGGTTTGGAACAAAAGAGGCAGTCAAGCCTACCAGGATTGATAGATTACGTCTTAATAATAATAATAATAATAATAATAATAATAATAATAATAATAATAATAATATTATTATTATTATTATTATTATAATTATAAAATCCTTATATTATGCAAATTTTTGGACGTTTTCAAGAACACCGAGAATAACCCATTATTAATCAAAGTTAATTATACTAATTTTACCACTCTTGATTTTCAGCATTCGTCCAAACGTAACCTCTATGTGTCTTAGCTGTCTAGCAGATGATATAAAATATTTCAATGTCCGTTCTGATATTTTTTTCTGTCTGATAGGCTTTCCATTTAAATCTTATTCACAACAAAACGAAGACTATGCTGAACACCATAAGGAATGGAAAAAAGGAAAACATATTTACCTGCCCGCTTCTCGCAAACAAACCGCCGTAATCCATTGCAGTCATCATCTCGTATTTTTGAAGTGTCGGTTGTTTTTAAATACCCACATGTGCTACCTCTTTCTTAAAGAACACGAAGGCATTTGTGTCAGTTTGGAAACACGTTAATTAGTGTAAAAANCGCACGATGGACGTGCTCCTCACGCACGAACTCCCACGTTTTCCCCATTTCTTTGGCCGTAGACCACAGGTAGCAGCCCGTACGTCCGGTTGGGACCTATAGGCTTAACTTCGTACAGCCGCATCTAAAATAGACATTCGGTGCATATGTCAGTATTTATAGAACAATCCATAATGATAGCAGCTTCAAAGAGGGTCACCATCTTCACCCTTCCTTCCTATATATCCATTGAACATTTTGATGTTTTCTCGTTTCCAAGGTTTGTAAATCACTTCCTCCACAACGAGGCTGAGAGGTCGGATCCATGTGCCTTTCCGATTCTCCGGACTAAGTTCGACCACCTTCCACCGGCTTTTTACGTGGCTGCCACCCACGATGTCCTGTTTGACGAAGGGATGGGTAAATTTTATCTATTAACCTATTGATGAGTTAATTAATTCATTAATTCGCTTTGATAAAATATTATTTTTCATTTAGCTTTATATATAGTAGGTTAATTATTTTAGTAAGTTGACTACATGTACTGGTATTTAAATGCTTATTTAGTGACGAATCTATCTGTGATTATATGTTTATTTTTCTGTTCCATGTTATTTTAAAGGTTCAAAGGGCTTCTTGTGTCTGACCGAACCTAAGATGTTTAAATAAAATCATCAAAGATACACAAAGTTACAGTGTACATCTGACTTTACAGAAACTGTCAAATTACGTATCCATTTTTAGATAATACCACAGTCACGCCATATGTTTGTCTTTTAGAATATGCCCAAAAACTGAAAGAAGCGGGCGTAAAGATTGAAACCCTTATGTTAGAGGGCATCACCCACTGTGTGGCCAATTTCCCAAGTAAGTTATATTTATTTTCCTAGTGTACAATTCAGTATAGCATTTCAGCATTTAGATACACTTAGAATTCTTATAGACATCAATCCATAATGATAACATTTATTATTATTATTATTATTATTATTATTATTATTATTATTTACATCGTTACTGTTAGTTTCCATAAGATATTCAATCCCCACCCATCCAGCCTCCCGAATGCACACACCACTACATCTTTCTGTACTATGTCAAACAGTGCCTATTTGTTATTTTTCAGATTATTACAAAGAGACGGACGCCATGATATGCAGGACGATTGCAAAGTTCGTAAAAAACTATTCTGAATAAACATCCGCCGTATCAGCATTAAACATGAGAAGCAAGGCGTGCTCACATACAGATGTAGCTGAGAATTTACTGTAAGATAGGATCCACTGGTAATTAATTAACAGCGCCATCTATCGTTTGATAACAGCGGGGTATTAGTTTTACATGCATATGCTTTCGACACCCAATACTCAATATTCATACATGTATGCCGATTAGTCCGTCGGGTTTATAGATTGCGATGATTTCGATGGTTTTAGGTAAGGAATGCATTGGTATTTTTTAAACAAATTATATAAAGTTAACACGTTTGACGTAACACGACTTTGTTTTCAATTCAGTCCAGGCAAAGATTAGGTATATATGCCCTGAGGTCTTTCCTTATTTTGTTAAAACGCCGTAGCAAGGGATAATACTTTCTTGGTTGGACAGGAAAATGTTTTTTGTTTGTTTGTTAGTAACTTTGTTTGTTTGTTTTGAAAAACAATGCAGCTACATGCAATTTTCATGTGTAGACAATACACATAGAGGGAATAAATGAGTGATATATCAACTGTTTTAAAATTACGGTTAATGTACATGAGTCTACATGAGCTGTAGTGATCTAACAATATATGATGAAGTAATTCAACATAATTTGATGTTTTCAAAATACAAATAATTATGCAAAACCAACAGGAAAAGCGAATACGTGACATATGTATCTCTACAAGTGAAAACAACTTTGATCTGATTATGAGTAGATTAACCTTTAATACATGAATACTCTTTTGCAAATATGTCGCAAACTAAGGATGCTCCTGTAAATATGCAACAATGCAACATTTCTTTGAAAGATCCTGAGAACCTCTAAGGAATGCTCGCCGCAAACTAAATAAATTCCATTTGCCACGGATGCCAAAACGTTGATCACAGCTTAGGATTTGTTGCACACTTCCTTCGAAATTCCTGACCTGCGGAGTGAATCCACTTGTTGCACACTGAAAAAGCAACGGTCAGTTATTGGTCAACAACTTCGTCTATGCTTACACAATAACAACACGGTGTCAAATAACTTCAAGCGTTATTATACTGAACACAATAATAAAAAAAGAGAACGGTTATCAATGACTTTGCCTGATAGTGAAAAAATGGTTGATCAATGAAGTAAATGCAGAATGCATTTATCATTTTGTATTTCCGTAAATTCCTTAACTGTTTAGAAAAAAGCATTTCATTAAAAACAGAAGCAACTGCAAGCAATCGATCAGAAGGACAGACGCCCCCTTTTTTATTTTTATTTATTTATTTATTTATTTTAAATGCACAGCGTCAGGAGTGCGTCTATGTATAGAAAGTTCATGTTATGCACATACCCCATTTTGATCCCGATAACACTGGGCATGCCGCGTGCCTCGTGCGATAATCTCTAATACCGCTCTGTCAGAGGTTGTACCAGAACACAGCAGACGCCTGAAAAATGCCGTTATCAATGTACTTTGAGGTAAGAATATTTTACTAGTTTTATTTAAAAAAGTAACTTCTCTGGGATCTTCAAAACATAGAAGTAACGTCTTGTTGACAATGCCAGTACTGTCATTACGAGTTTGGAATTTAAAATATTTGAAAAAAAGATCCTACCTTTTCCAGTAACATTTGAACCCCGAGTCTCGTGAATACCGTCGCTCCTCCTGCCTCGACATCTGACATCTAGATACAAATGATTATTTTAATATTTATTATATAGATTATTACACTAAAAAAGAACATTATTTTTTTTAGGGAATCGTCCATCCACATTGCCCACTAATAATTAAGTCACTTACAACGCTAATCATTATGAATATATTAATAGGAAAAGTGAAATTCAATATTTGAAAATGCGCTGCTCATGACAATTAAACTTACGTATACTAACACGGTGGCTATTCTATTGCCCGTCTCTCCAAGAATATCTGGCTCGCTTTTCTAACATAAGAATAGAATTTGTGTCTGCATGAAAATCATTTTGATGTAAGGTGTAAGCATTTTATTCAAATCTTCACATCTATTTAGTATACAACACACGATAAAATAGGGCCTTAAACACAGACACTTTACCCAGACAGCGGCGTGACCCATTGTATTGTAACTCAGGTAACTACAGCCCAATCTTCAGTTGTGTGAAATAGGTCATTCAAAGTAAGGTAACATCAAGGTTATTTTCATGCAATTTTGTCCCTAGACAATTCTGCAGCGGTGGTGAGTATATTGTGATTAACAAACACTGTATATAATATACCATAAGGGGTCGTGTGAGAGTTACGTCTTAGAATTAACCGGACTCGATCAGTATCGAGGGCGAAAGGCGAACTCCATTCACTGTTGAAAGAAGTCTAGTGCTTAGTCATTGTACAATGTGATCATACATGACCTATATATAAACGAATATCATAAACCATGCAGCTACAGCATAAGCTTATATAAGTAAAGCAGAGAGCATTTACTAAGCAATACACGCTGCATGAAAGCTGTGTATTCTTCTGATTAATTGCGATTTGACATAAAGTGAAACTAAAAATTGACATTAAAAATAACCATCCCTGCAGCCTAAGTCCCTTGAAATGCATTCCTTTTTTAAGCAAATCGAGTAGAACGCGATGTCGATGCCAGCAGATTTCGAGTCCTTACAACCAGAAGGCAAAGCCTTCGTTCGAGACCGAATAGACAAACAAGTCAGGGGAGACGAAGATTGGCATGTTACCAGGAAAGAAACGTCAGAAGCGATGGCCGAGGCGACAAAAGAGGCCGCTTACAACTTTAAGGGGACGAGGGGAGAAATCACTATCCCGTCACCGCACGTGAAAGGTATTTTATGGTCTGATACCAGTGTGACAAAAATAGTAGTCCTAGGAATGAAACCCCGGGTTTTCTTTATGATAAGTACAGGTTAGAGTTAGTCTAAGTATTGGGATTAGTACACACACTGGACAATAGAAGTGTCACCCCCTAACTCAGAGTAATAAAAGTAGGCAGATCTTGGGTAATTATAATGCCTGGTCTACTTATGATGTGACTAATGAGTATAAAACCGCTATACCATGGAATTGTATTGTTGGTCTTGTACATGTACAGTAAATGTTATTCCTGTCTTCCTCCAATATGGCAAGATACAGGAAATTATCTAACGGTTATATGTGCAAGTTATTAACCTGAAGAGGCGGAATATAAGCAATGTCAGAATATCGATACAGTTAAATTGTTCAGTCAGAACCGTGCAGAGGGTCTGGTCTCGGTATAGAAACACTGGATCAAGAGACAAATTGCCTCTGATGGGTCGTCCAAGGAAAACTACTGGCCGTGAATACCGACGACTGATTTTGATGTCCAGGTTGTCAAAGTTCGACACTGCTTGTTAGTTGGCAACACAGTGGAACAATTTCACACATAAGAATGTGTCTGTGAAAATTGCTTGGCGTCGGTTACATGCTCATAGAGTGTACAGCAGGGTAGCAAGACTGAAACCTCTTATATCGTTACAAAACAGGCAACGTAGAGTGAACTAGGGTCAACAGATCTAAAACTGGACAGTCCATGACAATTGGTCCTACATATTTTTTTTCTGATGAGTGTTGCTTTGGCCTGACCTCTGAAGACGGACGGGTACGATTCTGGTGAACTGCTGGTAAAGCATTTAAACCACATGCACTGAATTTTCGAACCCGGAGCAGCACATTCAACATGGTGTGGGGCTGCATCAGCATCCATGGCGTGGGTGAATTGATAGTGGTTGATGAAAACATGAATCACTAGAAATATATCGATGTTTTGGAGTCAGGCTTGCTACAATCTATTACTAACATGTTTGGTGACAGGAATTATCCGTTTGTTCACCAGGATGACAATGCTCCTTGTCACAGGCCCAGAGCAGTAGCTGATTGGTTTGACCAACAGGACATTCGCAGGGTGATGTGGCCTCCCCAGAGTCCGGATGCAAACATAATAGATAATGTGTGGAATGATATGTCAAAACTTCTGACAAATGCCCGTCTAACCAGCAGAGAAACTCTGTTATATTCAGTGTTTCATGCTTGGGCCAGCATAAGCCCTGAACGCAACAGACAATTATATGAATCCTTGACTCGTAGACTGGCACCTATTATTAGGTCACGTGGCTATGCCACTAAGTACTAATTTTGGACTTGAAACTGCATATTTTGGTAGAATGTATATTTTGTTCTCATTTTGCGATTTTTTGTGAAATTTGATGTTAATAAAATGATACCAGGAGCATATCATTCCACAGTCATTTATCTCCCCCATAGTATTGGTTCAGTAGGGGTGACACTTCTATTGTCCATGCAGTGTGTGTATATAGGACGAATGTCACCTGTCCAAAGTAATGGGGAACGGACCACGGTTCCTGACGGACTGCCTTACATGTTGTATAGCAATAAAAACATAATTAAGTTTTCAGATTTATTCTTTATTTGTCTGGTCTAAACTTTGCTTGCAAAACCGAGCCCTGTATGGAAATATTGGCTCACTGACGTGTGGTTTGGTGTAGGGGAAGTTGCTTAGAGGTACCACAGTTCCCTGACTCATTGGCATCTAGGGTATTGCACACAGGGCCTGTGTCCTTTGCGCCTCTTGAATTGGCCTCCACTGGGATTATTTGATAGGATATCATCACAGATTATGTTAATGAGGCCATTCAGAATAGGGGACTAACTAGTCCGAGGGTCAAATATGGCCGACTCACTTGAATACTTCCCCACGGGATATCTATATTCAGTGTCTATTAGCGGATTAGACGGCAAACTTTGTACATGTAGTGGGTCGCAATATTTGACCCTCAGACTACTTAGTCCCCTATTCTGAATGGGGCCTATGCTGATACTCGGGTGTTACTTGTCTTGATGAGTGCAATTCCAATACGTGACATACATTTGGATGCATTTGCCGTACTGTATTATAGGATAACCCTTGCCATACTATACGGTACACCTTTCACCAGTTACGCACATAGAAGAAGTTCCATGTACTTATTAAGGCAATACGCCAAGAATAAGTCTCCATTGCCTTCAGGGAGATAGGCTTTACGTTTATGAGGTCTAATATAAAGATAAGTTCGCAAGTTATAAACATTATGCAAACAAATAACGCTGTTTTCATCGGATAGGTTCATAAATATACCACACCAGACGTCATTTTGACCTAGAATATTGTCTTAAATATTACATGGGATCAAAAGCGATATATTATTCAATTAAGAATGGCAAGAATCGTTTGTACTCGTACAAATTTCAGAGGGCCTTCAAGCGTGGGTTTACACCCCGGCCAATTGCCCCAAGAATCCCCCAATCCTTGTGTACTTCCATGGCGGAGGCTGGGTCATCTGCACTTTGAACGATGTGGATACCTTTGTGAAGATGCTTACTGAGTAAGTCCCTTTTAATCTATAGTTTCAATAAACACGGGAAAAAATCTTTTGAAAAGATGTTATTGAAAGATGCCTACTCTGTAAACCATTTTACATTTTGCTAACGATGGAAGTCTCTCTTAAAACATTTAGAAGATACTGACAGAGTAAGTTTGTTTACAATGTGTTAAACACAACAAAATCTTTCCTGAAAATGCTTTTGTGAAGTTGCTGGCTGAGAACGCCTTTCGGTAAAATTCAACCAATTTAAACATTGATTTCATTTTTTATGAAGTCGGTCATTGATTTTTTTTTTACTTCTAGTACCGCCAAATGCATCATAGTGAGCGTGGATTACCGCCTGGCACCAGAGCACAAATATCCCGCCGCCATTGACGACGCCGAGACTGCCGCCAAATGGGTTCTGGAGAACAAGGAATCTGTCGGTAAATACATAATACAAATACTTTGTTGTTAACGATAATAAAAAACGCATTTTAAAAAAGATACGTACAGGAAGATTAAAAAATTAGATAAATTAACGGATTAATTCGGTAATTCATTTAAATAGAAGTAGAAAAGACATCTTAGTTTGTCAAAATTTCTCTGCACTAGGCGGCAGCACGCTCAGCAAGGTTGGTGTCATAGGTGACAGCGCGGGAGGACATCTATCGGCCTGTGTGTCACATGATGTCCCAGGATTGGCATTCCAGGTAAAGTGTTGCTTTCACCTTTTTGTTACGAATATTTTTGTGGATTTTATTTCTGGATTTTTGGCCATAGGAAGTGTTTGAATAAATCTCAATAAAGAACACTAGGCAAACTTACAATAACTGAAAACTAAATTGTTTTCTAAAAGGCTCGTCTTCAATTAAAAGATTATTAAAAAGAAGAAAATGGAAAAATACACACTACAATGCAATTATTTCATTGTGTTTTCTGGTCTGACAAAATGAGAAAGCGCTTTCTCATTTTGTCAGACCAGAAAACACAATGAAATAATTGCATTGTAGTGTGTATTTTTCCATTTTTTATACTAGTACGTGTACAATGTCAAAATTTTACAGACTTCATTTGCATCCTGGATCACCTGTCAATCTAAGTTCAGTGGCTTAAAAATACTGGTACACCGCATTTCCATGTTCTATCCCAGGTGCTCATCTATCCGGTGACGGATATGCGGATTGACACCCAGGAGTCGTACAAACGCTATGCTGATGGCTATGTTCTTACCACTGAGTCTATGTACTGGTTAGTACGAGCAGTAAACATAGGGTGAACCTAAAGCCCCCGTCACACTTATTCGGAATCAACAGAAATCTATGACTAAATGACTAAATTTAAAAATCCGTACTACATTCCGGAAGAAATTTCAAATTGACCTAAATTCTTGTAAAAGTGCCGTTGGAATACACAGAATGCGCTTGAATCCGCCTGGAATGATTCGTGCACATTTCGGCTGTATTCTCAAGTGGAGCTCGAATGTAGTTGGAAAACTGGGAATATCAATAATGCTGTCAGAATGCAGTCGGAATATTTAAATTACACTTCTAATGCCGTACGAGTGTAGCTCGATTTCTGGCTGAAATAGGATCGAGATGCAATCGAGTTGCATTCAGGCTCATTCTAGCAGGATTTGAAGTGTCTTGCCATTTCGGTTCTCCCTCGAATGTGATCAGAATGTTTCGAATGCTGTCGGAATGCCGTGAGAATATTTAGAATGCAGTCATAGTGCAGTTAGAATACTATTCAAATGCCATTCGGTAATTTTCCACTTGGAATGCACTTCGAAAGTTTTTAACACGAGCAAAACATTCCGGCCGGCCAACAAGAATGGGTAAAAATATTTGGAATGCACTCGAAATTTTAAGAATGCTCGTCGAATATCCAGGAACGCACAAAGAATTGTCTTTCCGACGGCGTTCTTGCTCATACCGCCTCTAGTGTGACGGGGGTATAAAACTAGTGGCCAATGTAAAGTGACGATGTATTTGTGCCTCATATGTATGGTATTCTTAAAATTTATCCCCGTATCCAGATTGTAGAGATGATCTTCAATATGTGCATCAGTCTCTAATGAATGATGTCCTTATGTACATGTACATAAGTCGCACTACATGTATAAAGCCTAGGTCCCAAATACGTTTTGGACGCACGGTTTTTAGGTTCCTTGCGTCTGGCTAGGACGTAGATCGCAGGGAAAAAAATCAAGTAATTGTTGAAAAGTTTCTACGTGCTGTTTGCGTCTTCCAAAAGTAGCACGATGGACGTGCTCCTCACGCACGAACTCCCACGTTTTCCCCATTTCTTTGGTCGTAGGCCACAGGTAGCAGCCCGTACGTTCGGTTGGGACCTATAGGCTTAACTTCGTACAGCCGCATCTAAAATAGACATTCGGTTTACAGCGAACGAGTGCATATGTCAGTATTTATAGTACAATCCATAATGATAGCAGCTTCAAAGAGGGTCAACGTCTTCACCCTTCTTTCCTATATATCCATTGAACATTTTGATGTTTTCTCGTTTCCAAGGCTTGTAAATCACTTTCTCCACAACGAGGCTGAGAGGTTGGATCCACGTGCATCTCCAATTCTCCGGACAAAGTTTGGCCACCTTCCACCAGCCTTGTATGTTGCTGCCACACACGATGTCCTGTTTGACGAAGGGATGGGTACATTTTATTTACTTTCTTATTGATGAGTTAATTAATTTATTAATTCTATTTGTTGAAAGATTTGTTTTATTTAGCTTCGTATCTAGTTTTTTTAAATATTTTTTAGTAAGTTGACTATTTAGATGTTTATTTAGTGATGAATCTGTCTGTGAATTTATTTTCATTTCTCTGTTCAATGTTATTTCAAAGGCTCATTGGGCATTTTGTTTCCGATCGAAACTAAGATATTTAATTAAAATCAACAAATATGCTCAACGTTACATTTCATTTTACATAAGTTGCCAATTTATGTATCCACTTTTAAAACAATACCACAGTTATGCCATATGTTTATGTTTTAGAATATGCCAAAAAACTGAAAGAAGCCGGTGTAACGATTGAAACCCTTATGTTAGAGGGCATCACCCACGGTGTGGTTAATTTCCCAAGTAAGTTATATTTTATTTTCCTAGTGTACACTTCAGTATAACATTTCAACATTTAGAAACACTTAGAATTTTGATAAAGATCAATCCATAATTATTGTAATTATTATTTACATCGTTACTGTTAGTTTCCATAAGACACTTTGTTGTACTTTGTCTTGGACATAATAACGTCATTTTGTCCATGTACTATGTCAAGCAGTGCATATTTGTTGTTTTTCAGATTACTACAAAGAGACGGTCGCCATGACATGCAAAAAGATTGCAGAGTTCGTACAAAAGCATTCTGAATAAACGTTCGTCGTATCAGCATTAAAGGAATAATAACTCTTCGTTTCGGCCAAAAAATGAATTTTCCTGGAGTAAACAACAATTTTCCCATACTTACCAATGATTAATGAATCCATTTTTACATTCAAAGTTAGTCCCTGGTTTTTTTCTAAAAAGTTTGGTTTTTTGTTAAAATCTCTTAAGAGATATTAACAGAGTATAGCCATCAATGGAGGTCACGTGGTCTAAAGACCAGCTCAGATATCAGAATGATAGCTATAACTACCGTTTTTGTGGTAAAACAGAATATATTATATTTCTATGAGTTATTCGCAATGTTTTTACTGTGAAATATAGATCTCATACGAAGAGTTATTATCCCTTTAACCACGAGAAGCAAGGCGCGCTCATATAGCTGAGTATTGACTGCAAGATAGGAAGCACTGGTAACTAACAGCGACGTCTATCGTTTGATTATAGTGGAGTATTACCCCTGGTAGTTATACATGCATGTGCTTTCGACACCCAATATTTTAATTCGGCAACCTTATACCGATTAGTCCCTCGGGTTTATAGATTGTGATTTTCTCGATGGTTTTAGAAAAATATATACTTTGGTAATTTTTTTAATCAAATTATGTAAAATTAACACGTTTGATGTTGCACGACCTTGTTTTCAATTCAGTTAGGTCAAGGTTAAGGTAAATGCCGTGAGGTCTTTCCTGATTTTGTTATAACTCCGTAATAAAGGCTAAGACTTTCTTGGTCGGACAGGAAAAATCTTTTTTGTTTGCTTATTTGTTTATAAAAACAGTGCAACAGGAAATACATACAGAGAAAATAAATGGGTGATATATCATAAAATGTTTTTAAATTACGGTTAATATGCATAATTCTACATAAGCTGTAGTGATTCAACAGTTTATGATCAAGCAATTCAATATAATTTGATGTTTTCAGAATACAAACAATTATGCAAAATCATCAGGAAAAAATTGAATACGTGACATATGCATCTCTGCAAGGGAAAACAACTGTGATCTGATTATGATAGATCAATCTTTTATGATCCATCAAGAAAATATAATATTTATAATATATAATAAAGTAGTTGAGATGTGGTATGCAATGTAAAACCGGGTAGACCCCATTCCCATACCTAGATCGATCAAGCAGGAT
>NW_019775431.1:130638-143678 GCF_001039355.2 Lingula anatina
ACAGAAGTCTGGATATGCCACTGTTTGCAGGGTACAGGGTCATTGTGAGACTTTTGTTCTCAAAGAAAAGTTTCCGGCAGTTTTACATAGGGTCAGGGCTGTTAACTATAGATTTCAAGCTAGGTTCATTAATCCTGCCAACAATAGAATTAAAGCCGATTAAAACATCCATTATAGCCTTACATAAAATTGGAAGTTTTCTCAGCAAATATACTATCGTGTCTTCTTTAGCCAACGGCTGAAAAAGTGCATTTTAGAATTAACGTTTTTGCATCCAAAAAGGAAAGGTATTGCAGATGGAATACAGCAGTATCAAAGGCTCATTCCACCTTACTTTCTAAATTTATGTCTGTTTAAATATAAAAAAACTACCAAACTGGTGTGATCGGACAGTCACTATCGCAGTTGGGGCTTTTACATTTAACTTTAAGTGATACGACTTATACGTAGGGTGATAGAAAGTGAAGTATACAGTTAAGTTCCATAGGAATATCACATAATCTTTATTGCACTAGGACTGACGCACCATTTTATCGTAAATACCTACTCTGTCACTGAAAACAGGCAAACAACCTGATTAAACAGGTCCCTATTTTGCCGTTGGTGTGGCAGTAAGCCCAACATTCACTGCAGTCTTGTAACACAAAGTACTTGGTTTTGCTGGGGATGCTTTTCAGTCCCGCACTCCTTTATCAAAATAGTTTCCCGACTTTTCTCTGGTCCGACCGGCGCCCTCTGGTTATAAACATCTCAGATGGAGATCACTACACTGACTGTATATGTCTCTGTCGCTTTTGGTGACAAATGTCCTTCTTCAGCACATGTTTATAGCCGCCACTTTCCGTATTCACCATGCCAATCTCTTACCTGATAATAAGTACCTGATACCCCACATCATTCAGTGTATTTTACTTTCTGATTGCACAGTGTATACACCGGTCAGGGACGTACCGAAATAAATGTGTGCAGAATATTAGCAATATTCTCACAAATCAAATGATTTTACTAAATGTCAAAAAAGACAATTTGAAATTGGAATGTACGTGATGTGCGATTATAAGAAATTTTAGCGTTACCAAAACGAAAAAGATATAATCTTTTACAAAAATTATCCACATTCTGTAGAAAGAAACCACGACTTGTTCCCAAGAAAACCAGGAATTGATAGTTTTACAAAAGATTGAACGAAATGATTGAAAAGTCATCGAAAAATCATAATCATTTACAACCAACAAACTACGTCTTGTTCAAAAAAAAAAAAAAAAAAAGAAAAAAAGAAAAAAAAAGAAAAAAAAGGAGATCAGTTAATGGGACTCATAAACCCCATTGACAATTAAATTTTACTAAATGCGGGATCTTATTTTAGTCAATAACTTATATGGTGATTGTGCAATTTAAAATTTGGGAATTTAAAAATATTTAGGCAAAAAATGTTTATTAGCTTGGTGGTTGGTTCATATATGATAATTATAAAAACTATAAAAAAACAAGCTGGAATATTTTCATGCCGTTGGCTCACGGCCAACTTTGAGGTAGGGCTTCAACAGACTGATGTGAGTAAATATTATAACTCCCTGACCACTTGGTGGTATAGCGGCCAGGACACATACAAACTGTTTTTGTTCGAATTTTTATTTATTTTATGTTATTTTATTTTCTTTCTTTCTTTCTTTATCTATTTATTAATTTTCCAAGAACATGAACGCTTACACCATGAACAACCCTTCACGGTGATAACTGATAGAAAGATTTTATTTAAGCATCATGGTTGTGACACTCGATTGCCTCACAGGTAGAATAAAGTGTTTAGCCCTCAGTATTTGTTGTTTTTGTTGTCATTATAGTGTATAGTGCGAGTGTCACGGCATTAAAGATTACGTAACAACGGCTTAAAACATAGTATACTGATGTTTAATACGGCGATATAACAGTATGCATCCTTGCTTTGTTACTTACATTAGTCCTTTGATATTTAAAGTGAGCGTTTTGTACTAACCCATTGTTACGGATATTGTGATATCTGATATGTCAGAAAAGATTAACCAGTAACTGCACTCTTTCAAAATAATGGTTTTATATAAGCTGTATTTCTCTTTGAATTCTACAGAGGTAAAGAAGGTAAAGGAATGTCCATTAAATTGAAAGGACACCACCAAATGTCGCCAAATTTACACACAATTATCATTCGAATATGCTCGATATAGGTTCCGTGTCTAACAGCGTGTGTCTACCCGTGCAGCGGTTGCAAAAAAAAATCAACTGTCAAGCAATTTAATGGCTCTTAAGGGCTGGATGTTTCCGGTAATGCCAACAAAATGTAGATATTATACGTTAATTATATCCTTAAAATTCAGTTCATTTTAAGAAATACAACTAAAGGACTTATTTTCAGCAATAAAACACATGCGTGTAGTCTCAATCTCTACGGCCCTTTTCTGTTGAGCGATACACTTTTCTATACCAGTTTAACTGGTCTGAACACGCAATTAAACTGTCGGGGGTTTAACCCCCCCCTTCCTCCCCCTCCCCATACCACAAGCCCCATTGTACCAAGCAAATTAATCCAATAAACTTGCTGTATAGAGCGCAGGGGCTCCGTTAAGGAAATTGCATCCCTTTGCCAAAACACCTTATTTACAACCTTACAAACATTCTTTTGGATACCAGATGAATCTTTAGTGTTCAGTGACTACGTAAATTAACATTTTCGCGTATGGCATCTTACTGGTGACGTCATAATTACGATTTTGGGGTAAAAATAAGAAAACCGGTTTCTCAATTTT
The DNA here is from genome assembly GCF_001039355.2 of Lingula anatina. Next base: position 133,422 of record NW_019775431.1, read on the forward strand.
CACCTCTACCTAAGCACCAACGAATACCGTTTGAATGCCAAATTAATGAGACTATTCATTATTCTAAAACCTTGTCACCGATTTTTCTTAAAATTCTCAGTTCAGATTTTATCGTTAATAAAGCAAAACTGCCTTTGTTTAATGAAAATCTGCAATTATGGGCTCATAAATTTATAACAAATACATTTAAACCAAAATGACGGCAAGAGATTGTGACCCATACAATTGTTGTAAACTATGCCAATTTTGGTGATACAATCATGTTCAGGGATAAAGTTACGCCCCATTACGATTACTGCAGGAAGAACCTCATTTTCAGTATCGATGACAAAAAAGGATTACAACATACCTCAAGGCGATCTCTCTTTCTTAACTGTCTTTCAGACTGGTACCGCACAGAAAAGTGTACCACTCGAGATGAAAAGGGTATTTGACTCTGTCAATATTTTAACCAATCAATCAGACCTGACGTCGCAGTTTTTACCTGCGTAGCCAGGGTCACAGTCACATTTATAACCGTTAACCAAATCAATACATATCCCATACCAGCATGGCCAGCTGTCGCATTCGTTGACTTCATTCTCACACTTCATCCCGATGAACCCCGCCTTGCAGCGACACACATGACCGTCACTGGGACTGCAGTCACATCTACCACCATTCTGACACAGGCATCGCTCACAGTGGGCCCCGGTCCACAACTTTGGGCACGTGCACTGGAAGGTTCCATCGAGTCGTGTGGTACAGCGTCCGCCGTGAAGACAGGGAGAACTGGCACAAGGGTTTACACGGGTTTGGCAGTGGGTTCCCGTGTGGGTGGCCGGACAGGTGCAGTTGTAGCCCCCAAGCTTCTGTTCGCAAGTGGACCCATGCTGACATGGGTTGGGCTGACAGAAATCGATAAGGTTCTCACAATACTTGCCAGAGTGAAATGGAGGACATATACATTGGCAGTCACCAAGCTGTTTTTTAAATGTACCGGTAGCGCCATAATCAGTCTCCTTGCATTGCGCGCCGTTTTTGCAGGGATTTACAGAACATGGCGTTGTTGTAGATGTACTTCCTGTGAAAAAGACAAAAACATTGAATTGATCTCAGTCAGGACATGCTTACAAATCATCCTATAATTAAAAGACGAGTGTCTATTTTTTAAAATAGTTAAAACTCATAAAACGAGGAACTATAGTAATTATAAATTGCTGTCAAGGTTCTAAATGCATATTTGTTATTTTTTCGCCAACATTTCCCCAGCTGTCTCTTTAAAACCTGTAAACACGAAATGGCTTTTATAACACATCCCCGATAAGTGTGGTAAATTTACTCTCTTAAAACCCCCTTAAAGTGTATTTAGAAGGCACATGCCACATGTACATACACGTGAGAAACAAACTTGTGTGTAATACATGTAGCAAAACAGTACTAGTACAAGGTATTATGGGCCAATGTGCCATAATATCTAATTGTGTTTCCATATTTTTTTATGATTTCTGAGGGTACACAGCACCATTGGGTATTTCTACGTTTTATTCCAAAAAACTGGCCACTAGTTTGCTTCCTGTCGAATTGATAACTTGTAAAATTGTGACTGTGGACAGTGGACTACTAGCTTGCGTCTTGCCCAAATGCTACTTTTTTAAAGAAATAATGTTTAAATGGAAATGTGAACTGTACCTTGCGTATTTTCGTCCCTATATCCTTATTTCTGACACAGTTATACATATTATCACCTATTATAAATAAAAATTAATTTACCTATAGGTATGTCCATCCTTTATTCCCGGCCTGTCCAAACGTAGAGGATGTTTTGAATCATGCAAAAATGTTACTAAAATGGCTGCTAAGGACAGCACTATCAGCCCCCCCCCCATGCCTATGGTAAATATAATATCTAATCATGCCAATATAAACCATTTATCAGTGCGATATTGATAAATACCTAAGAATTATGAGCTCCAGTATATTCAGTCCCCATGTTGTTTTCTAGCACTTACCACTGGGTCGAATGCATATATAGCCCCCGTTAAAAGGTTGACACATCATTGGTTGTCCTGGTTCTTTTTCTGGGCATGGGTTCGGATCACAAGGATCTTGAAAACATTAGAAATACACGTGATGCCAAATGTTTAATCATTTATATATACTAGCTCATTACCATAGAGATGATGAGAAAATAGTTAAGTCTAATACTAATTGAAACGGAGACCCCGTCGACCGAACCTTATCGCAATATCTTCGGGTCAACTGATGTTGAGTTGTTACCAATGACGCGTGGTGACGTTCTGCCCTTGACTTTGTAGAAGACCCTGCCATAAGGTCGAAACGTCTTCATCTCAATTTCAACGTAAGATTTAAGTTTTGTTTTCTCATTAACGCAGTATAATCTAACTTGATAATTTAAGTTCTCACTTTCAATTCATTTCCAGTTTCATTATCTTTGTAAAGTTAGAACAAATCAAGTGGTTACTTTAAATAATGTACATTTCTTACATATTCAATGTTTTATCCAGCTAGCTTAAAATTCTACTCGGTACTAAAAGTAGGTAAATGTCTATTTTAGACAAATAATTTTATCCAATTTTAAGATGTACGTATACTCCTTTAGCCAATGCATTTATACCCACCTTTTGTCGCCTTTGTAACCGTCGTGGTGGGCAGAGTCGTGGTGGTACTGGTAGTTAGTAATACTCCACACGTGTCTCCACTGTAACCAACAGGACAAATACAGGCGTATCTGTCCACCTTATCCACGCATGTACCATCATTTAAGCACGGGTTGGAGGAACATTCATCAATGTCTATCAGGCAGGTTGGTCCCGTATATCCAGCCGGACAGAGACAAGTAAAACTATCAATTCCGTCGAGACACAGTCCTTTGCTGCAGGTGTTAGACGCACATTTATTGACGTTTTTCTGACAGTTAGTCCCTGTATAACCAACTGGGCAGTTGCACGTGTACCCGTTTACACCATCCAGACAGGTACCCCCGCTACCACATGGATTAGATGAACATTCATCGACATTGGTTTCACAATGCAAGCCAATATATCCCGCTAAACAATTGCATTTGTACCTATCAATATCGTCGGTGCAAGTTGCGCCGTTCTTACAAGGGTTGGAGGCACATTCGTTTATGTTGATTTCGCATGTTGGACCAGCAAAACCAGAGACACACATGCAAGTGAAACTGTTTATACCATCGAAACAAAGACCATTCTTACACGGATAAGAGGCACACTCATAGATATCAGTCTCGCAGTTTGATCCAGTAAAACCGGACGGGCAATTGCAGATGTATCTATTGATTGCATCTTTGCAACTGCCGCCATTTTGGCAAGGGTTTGATTTGCACTCATCAACGTTAGTTTCACAGATAAGGCCGGCAAATCCAGGTTTGCATCCACATGTAAATCCATTCACACCATCAATACATGTTGCACCATTCTTGCAAGGGTGAGAGGCACATTCATCTATATTTGTTTCACACTGGACACCGGTAAAACCAGTTGGGCAGGTGCATATGAATCCATTGACTCTGTCGACACATTCACCTCCATTTTTGCAAGGACCAGAGGCACACTCGTCGATGTTTGTTTCACAACGTTTGCCAGTGAAACCTGCCGGACAGATGCACGTGTATCCATTTACTGCATCTATGCAAATTCCTTTGGGACATGGGTTCGAGGAACATTCATTTACATTCACACTGCAAGTTAAACCGGAAAATCCCGTTATGCATTCACAAACGAATCCATTGATTTTATCTTTGCAGACGGCACCATTTTTGCACGGCTGGGAGGCACATTCGTCTATATTTGTTTCACATTGGACACCGGTGAACCCAGCTGGGCAAGAACATTCATATCCATCCGCAGTGTTTGTACATTTACCGCCATTTTGACATGGGGATGTATAGCACTCTGGAATGGATGGAAATTGACCCTTAAATATGTGATACTACCATATATCATCTTCGTTTTTGAATCCGTATTTACTTAATAACTAGCTAACTAGGATATTGCTGTTACCTTACCAAAAATAAATATATGTATATGATTCTCCTCTGTTAAACTCATAAAAATCCCTTCAAAATCGTTAATAAAGTAAAAAAAATCTTCATTTGATATTTATCCACAAAAATCATCTAAAAGCGTTTAGAAAGCCAAAAACATTTTGATTTTGTTTGCACAATAACATAAACTATACCTACGTCTCTTTTCACAGTTGCTGCCATGAAAGCCAGCAGGACATTCACACGTATAACCAGTGTTCTCTGCGGAAGTCGCATTCCCCTTCGGTTTAAAGAAAGCGACGATCAGCCCAGGGATCAAGCTGCCTTTACTCCATTGGCTTCTTTTATCATCAGCCTCCTTGCATTTTCCGCCGTTTTTACAGGGGTTTGAAGAACAGATCGTTGCTGTAGATGTTGGTTTTGAAGTTTTACTTACTGTAAAAATGATTATAATGATAATAATGCACACTATATCCAGTAGTGAGGACGGAGAACCACTATAATAATAATGCACCCGATAAGATGTTATGGTGTTGAATTTTAATTAAAAGTCGCCATAACTTAACTGAAAATACACCTTAACAGTGCTGGGTTTATAATTTGGTCACATACAGTGCAATTAAATGTAAGTTAATTAATCTCATTGGGATCGAATTGTACACGTACACACACTTGTACAACAACCGAGAATGACTCGAGAGTTTGAAATATCAATTATTTTACATCCAATTTATAACTTATTTTGAAAAGATCGTGACGTAAGATAAAGGTTATTGAAAAAAATCCCCCTCTGCCTGAAATTCGTTTGGGGTGGTCGGCTCATGCCTTGGTTTAACTACTTCTAATCAAAATAACACGATCCAAGGCTGGGCCCCTGGGGACGTGTGTTTTGACAGCGCCCCTAGTTAAAAGCTTTGAGATTGTTTGTGGGACGCTCTGGTTTGAGAGTTAATCCTCTAATTCCTTTGGATTATCCTCCGTTACGCTTATGTGAAGGAGTGATATGATATATCTGTTTATAGTTAAATCTGATGGAGTGAGTGTGCGTAGCCGTGTACAGCGTACTGCGTGAGGCGTCTCACCTCAGCGTGGTGTAGAAAGATGCGTCTCACCTCTGTATGAGAGTGACCAGAGAAAGGTTGTACGAGAGACGCACAGCCTGGAGGGGGGAGGGGGTGGACTGGTTGCACCAGGGTGCCCTGAAAAGGGTGCCCTGAAAAGTCCACCCTCCCCCTTCTCTCGACAGGCGAGACGCTTCTATCGTGCCAATCACAAAATGCCCTTTTCAGGGCACCCTATGTATATCGGTATCTATAAATCTCATACTATGTAGGCGAGACACCTACCTGCCTATCAGAGACGATTTTTCCTCAGAATAAGGGCGAGAAGCCTAACACACTCTTAAAGCCGCCCTCAACTCTGCAAGGGGAGCTGTCAAAACACACGTCCTCGGAGGCCCAGCTCTGAATCGTGTTATTTTGGTAAAGTGGAATCTAACTTGGGCATGAGCCGACCACCCCCAACACCCTCAAACATGTTTTCTTTCTTTTCATCTCGGACTCTGCAGCTGATGAAGGTCACTTGTTGACCGAAAAGCGCTTTCTGCAACCAGTCCACCCTCCCCTCGACAGGCGAGACGCTTCTATCGTGCCAATCACAAAATGCCTTTTTCAGGGCACCCTATGTAGATCGGTATCTATAAATCTCATACTATGTAGGTGAGACACCTACCCTCCTATCAGAGACGATCTTTCCTCATAATAAAGGCGAGAAGCCTAACACACTCTAAGAGTCGCTCTCTACTCTGCACGGAATGTCCTTTTCAGGGCACCCTATATATATATATAAGTGACTATAAATCTCATACCAGGCAGGCGAGACACCTACATGTACATGTACCTTCCTATCAGAGACAATCGTTGCTCATAATTAAGGCGAAAAGCCTAAAACACCCTAAGAGCCGCTTTCTACTCTGCAAGGGGCGCTGTAAAAACACACGTCCTCAGAGGCCCAGCTCTGAATCGTGTTATTTGGGTAAAGTGGAATCTAACTAGGACATGAGCCCACCACCCCCAACACCAAAGGCGTTTTCCCTTGTGCGTCCACCTTAGCACAACAACGCAGATTCCAAGTAAGTATACTCACCACATCATCTCTCAAGGTTTTAATATGCGTTGGCACTTATGTGTGACAAAGTTTAAGCTTATTTAGATAAAACAAAACAGATCCTAAACTACATTAAGATAAGAAAGCAAAACATATTTACCTGCCCGCTTCTCGCAAACAAACCGTCGTGATTGCCCACAGTCATCGTCTCGTATGTTTAAAGTGTCGGTTGATTTTATATACCCACACGTGCTTCTTTTTCCTGAAATCACACGACTTCTCTTAGTTTGGGGACACTTTGATAACGTTCAAAATGTTCTTAAATGTAATAAAATGTTTGTGCGGTCAAATGCTCACAAACTCATTGAAACTCTGTTTTTGCTCCAGAGGAAATGAAAAATTTCTAAATTCCAAATGAGAAGAAATATGCTATTTATTCATTTATTTATCTTTTCAAACAAACATTGATCAATTCGTAGGGTTACATGTGCGAGTCATGGCCCACAAGGATTAATAAAATTAATAAAAGAGTGGAAAACAAATACCGGCATATCATTAATGTAATGGAATACTCACTAATCTTACACTTGTCGTCAGAAATGGCTAGATATCTGTAGTAAGTCCCTGTCACAGAACTGAAAATCAAAGACAAAGACCAAGCTTCAAACCAAGACGAATATCATACATAGGCATAATAAAGTTCTTAACTATACATGTATATTACATATGGTCACCATCCTCCATTGTAAGTGCGCTTTGTATGTGTAACAGTAATTTGGGATGTCCAAATCGGTTAAATAAATAACCTATTCCGAGATATGGCTCGGACAATTTCGTTTATTGTCTCCCCTGTTGTCTCAGTTAGTGATTCAGGATCCAGGATATTGTTGCTGGTATTGGGGGTTGGGGGAGGGGGGGGGGCAGGTATAGAGTAGTTCGTAGGCGAGGTCAGCGGTACCTCCATCTGTAGGCTTCAGTGTTGGGGATATTATCTGGATATGACTCTTTTCTCTTGTGGTGTTTTTATTTACTAATTTATTTATTATTATTATTATTGGTTATTGGGTTGGACAGGGCTTTACTTTGTACGAGAGGTACAAGCAGAGCTATGTGGGGAGGACATGTGACTCACTGTGACCCTCAATGGATCTGTTTTCATTTATTTTGACTGCAAATATAGAGTGCAAAAAAGGTTCATTCAAAGGTACATACAAACGGAACATCGGTGGAGCGTGGATTCCCAGTAACACATGTAAACTACTTCTACTAGATTCTTATATGACTCAAATAAATTCGACATGCCAAGGGATAAACTGAATCCATCACTCGATCAGCCATAAAATACCTTTAGACTGCTCCTTTCTTTAAATTTTTGGTTGTAAATTTAACCTACTTTCGTGACCTACTTTCCTGCCCCATCGACATACAGCTTAGAATGCCAGCAGAAAAATCCGTTCAAACATCATTTTCGGGTAAAATTAAACAATGCCTTTTGGTAATTCTCTTAGTTATACTACTTGAAACTATATGTTGGCATTTGGTTGTTTTTTGTGACAAAAAATTGACTTTGTATGCATCTTTAAGTTATATAAATATGTCGCTACTGCCGCTCCTATACCTTGATACAGCATATGAATTTCCTATGCCTTTAACCGAAATTCGCTGTAAGACACTTTTCTCATTCAAGTGGAATATATATATATATATATATATATATATATATATATATATATATATATATATATTCCAGTAAATATCCCTAAAGCAACATAACTTGTTAAACAGGCAGATTAATTGTGCATAGTTACCTGGGTTTACATGTTAATGACGCTCTTCTGATCGTGAAACCAACCCACGCTTCTCTCGCGTCCTTTATCATACCGAACAAAAAATTCTTCTCGTCACTACTGTCAGCCACGGCAAGGGATCCCCCATAACGCTGGCAGGCTCTCTGAGCCTCTTCCCATGTCTGTCTGCTGCAGAATAGTCTATAGAGAGAGCGAGGATTGCCTCTTGGATGCCCAACCCACCGGGAGTTTGAACATAAACCTGACAAAGAGATAATTGGCTGTTGTCTTGCCTTTTTTTTTTTTTGTGTGTGTGTATGTGTGTGTGTATGTGTGTGTGTGTACCTGAAATCTGCTTATAGGCCTACATGTGCATGTGAAATAAAGGTAATATTCTCCTTTTTCTTTTGAATTTGCTTATTTTTTCATACGAAAAGCCAAGTGACGACAAAGGAATGTAGATCTTTTGTTTATAGAATGGTGTGTATTTTAATTTATGAAGGCGATAGAGTGTTCGTGGAACCAGTAACCCATTTTTTCCGAGTTGTCTCTTTAATTTTCTGTAAACATGCACAAGCAACACTTCCCCAACACCTATAATACATGTAAATACATTTTCTCAAGTCTCTTTTAATATGACTAGAGAAGGTATATCATACGTGTCACACATAAAAAGAAGTCCGATACGAAGTAATGTGTGTTACATGTACGTGTAGCAAAACATATCATAAGGTATTTTAGACCATTATGTGCTATTATCCAATAATTGTATATTTCTAGGTTTTTTTCAACAAAATACTGTGCGACACTTGGCCACAAGTTTCCAAAATAGCAACTGATAACTTGTTAAATTGCCACTGACGACAGTGGACTACTAGACTGTTTCTTTTCAGAACGCTTAATTATAAAAAAAACAATGTACAGGTACGAGGAATGTATATATAGAAATATGAACGCTACCTTGTGAAAATCTGCCGTTACCCCATATAGCAAGGGAAATCGGACAGAAAATTGTAAAAACCCAAAGCTTTACAAGTATTTCCATCCCTGATGTCTTCTGTTCCCTTGGTGCATCGGGCAAGTGAGCTATCTCTCTAGGTGTCTTCAAAATCTAAGGTGTGTTTCCATGTAGCAAAAAATGACGTACCTGTCTTTGACCTTATTTGATATCCACCAACAAATGTTTAATCCTTTTTTTCTAATTAACATAAAGCTTAACCAAAATTAGTATTTGAAATAGAAAACTATTTATCTGATATCGGGCAGTGGAGTTTTTCATCTTGAGGCGAACCAGGATCGCACTAAGAACAGCCTACTTTGCATGTCTGTGAGGAGAACTAGATGTGGACCAAAGTGTGTGCACGATAATGGTGTAGGTGTTACCGTGGCATCGCCCAACTGTTATGAAAAGAAGGCAAGTTGCTAAATATTACGTACGTCTTGATAAGTGTTAAAAGGTAAAATCAGCGATTTATTGGGGCAGGATGCCATACATTTCTTGATATAAAATTGGATTGCGAAATCAATATTTTCTTACATTTTATTAAAATAAAATTGGATCGCTAATTCATCATTTCCTTCATTGTCTTTGTCAACTTAACACTCTCTTCGTTATTTATTCATAAAAACAAAGTAAACGTATATTTTAGATCAGTTATTTAATGTCGTTCCATCCGAAAAGAATTTAGCACCTTCTTTTGATGCCATCATAATTAAAACCAGGTGCGCTTTACAATCTCTGATGACAATGCCTGCTTTGCCTTTAACAATTGAATCACGGCTACATAGACGTTTTAACCGCTTGAGTTTGCAAAATTTCGCCTATCAAGAAACAAGGACGGGATACACCACGAGGCTTCTATTATGTCGAGTTTTATTCGATGAACTAAATTTTCTAAAAAAACACCTTTCACTTGAAAGCGACCGTGAAACTGTTACAGGCTCAAAGGAGGCATGGTGTTCGCTTAGACTACAGAAAGGATGTTCCCGGGCTGATAGCCCTGATAACGCTATTGACGTCGGCGATTACCGAATTTTTTTCCCAGCAAACAAGTAATAAATAGCTCAATTAAGGAACACCACAACTGACTGCTGTCACGTTCTGTACTCAGTTAAAATCCCACAAAAACCTGGGTTTTTCGTAAATTTCGCAGATTTCTACCGCAAAACCTGGTGTATGTATCAGAAAACGAACCTTCGGCATGGATTTTTTCGTACTTTGTCAAAAAATCTGAGAGCCAATATCACCACTTCATTTGTGACGTTGTTGTTTGTGTTTTTTTTTTCAGTGCCTGCTTATAAAATTTTTCAAATATTAAAACAAGTCTTTGTTTTTTTTTTTTTTATTCATTAGTC
>NW_019775431.1:147833-162062 GCF_001039355.2 Lingula anatina
TAATTTCCCTTAGTAATAGTTTACAGACCTTTTAGCCTCTTATTCAAATGAATATGCAATTTATCAGTTACAAACAAGGAAAAGTAGTTATACTCTAATTCAAGTACAAAATTTGACACTGTGAAATGCATACTGATACACACCTTGAAAACAGGTAGCGTGATTGGATGTACCAGCAAATTCAGGATCATTCAGTGCCAAGTTGGGTAGGCCTGAACAAACTACTTCCAACTTAATGTCTATAACCATAACGATTTGCTCTCTAAGCTAACTTAATTTGTGGAATCTACCATTTAATCACCTGTTCTTCTTTTGTATGGTCCACTCTCCCTGTTTATTTTGAATAAGCATGATAAAATTAATGACGTGATCTTTTCAATAGGGAAAAACAATTTTCAGATGCTTAACTTTAGAATCACTAAAAATACAACTTTTTTGTAGCATTTGTGGTGATTTCACTGAATAGAATGGAACTGTATGATAGTCTTTACAGTTTTGTTGCTACCTGCCAAAAAATCTAAATTTAAGAATTTATGATTTAAAAATACATAATCATTAGAATTCAGAATTTTCCCCATTCATAAGGTTGAGTCGTTGCCGTATCACGTTTGCTCAAGAACAACAGTTTTGTAGTTTGTGTAACAGCGGAATTCATTTGCCAAATTCCTTTCATGTTGTGGCATAAAACTGCACACCTCAGCACCAAGGTATTTCTTGACATATTCTTCCATTATTTCACCTGCAAAAACACGTAAAACATATGCAGTAAACACGGCATCAAAACTGTCAAATGTAAAGAGATAAAGCAAATTATAATGATGAACAAGATAGGAATTATTTAGTGAGATTTAGTAATGTGTTTTCAGTGTTATCAGTGTTGCAACTTGCACATATGCTGCAAAAAGCAAAAAAAAACAGCATAACTTTTTCAAAAACCGGAATTGTATTCTATGAATATTTATTTAGTTCCGTAAGTTTGAAGACAAAAGGTAAAATGGTTTTGCACTTATTGTGTTATAGCTGAAAGTGCATGATGATGACAGATGCAGGCGAGGCTATATGTACAGGCACACCTGTTTCCTGTGAGTTTCAAGACAATAGGCCTATTGGTTTTCCTTGAAATGTGTTATCAGTTTTGCATATATGCTGAAAAAAGTGGAAAAAAAAAAAAACAAAAACGGCATAACTTTCCAAAAAAAAGGCTTGATCATGTTGATTTTCAAACACGATCTGTATTTTATGAATGTTCATCAGTTCCATTAATTTAAAGACAAATAATAAATCATTTTTCACTCAATGTGTTATCGTTGAAAGTGCACTGCAATGGTGATAGCAAAGGTGATGACAGGATTGGTGACTGCTATATGTACGGACACATCTGTGTTTGTACATTACAACCTTGCATATAAGAATACATCCACTTTAGGGAACATTGTTTGGGCCTTTTTTGGCCATTTTGGTTGAACATACATACTTGTTACCAGTTTAGGGTGCACGGCATTTATATGATTACTAGTACTCAGTATTAAACTAAAATAAGATCTGTGATATTCAGAGGATCAGATGCACCCTCCTGACAGACTGCAAATAATTCTATATTAATACAATAATTCATGTTTACCAAGGGCAATTGGTCATCAAAGTTCATGTCAAGCCCTGACTGACTGTACAAATATTTTTGTAAATAAAAATGTACATTTAATCCATTTTCCATTAAATTAAAAATGGCAAAACCAGTTAGTTATTGGGCAATCAGTTAGACATTCTTCCATCATGAAGATAAATCCTGCGAATATTTAGAAATGGAAACCACAAGTTGCTATGAATTATCAACTTTACAAACCTGTGCATAAGATAACTTTTCCTTTCCAAATGAATTTGACAGTTTCAGCTGTATTCTTGAGACACCTTTCAGAGAGAAAAGGTGGATCTACTACCACAATGTCAAATGCCTTCTCTAAATCTCTTGGAATGTCCAAGGGATTTTTGTAGTCATAGAAGATGTACTTGTCTCCATGTATTGCAAATCTTTTGTCATATTCTAATAGTACTGCATCTGATGAAGGACTGATCTCTAAGAGCTTCTTAAAGGCAGTTGGAGCACTAAGGAATGCCATCCTAGAAAAGAAAATTGGAAATAAGAAAACAGATGTTTTTCTTAATAGCATGACACACTGTTATACTTTTATGAAAAGCAAGTAGCCCTTATAAGTCCTTACCTCCCATTCTCACCAGCAACATACTTGGCCTCTTCTGCCAATTTGAAAGCTGTACTGTCATTATACCAGAACTGACTTAGTTGCTGTAAAGAAAAGCAAAGTGAAAGGTGAGACAAACTATCTATTATATTATTATTACTTTCTGTCTACGTTACCATAATTCAAATCTATGCTTATTTATACATCTTGATCTGACAACAAACAACAAAGTTCTCTTTAATTTTATATTGCATTAGAGATACATTTGAGAAAGACAACACACTTCTTTTAATTCAATTTTTCATGAATGAACATCAACTTTTCTACAATGTTATCTCACTAGAAAAACCTTCAAAGAGCACAGACCTCTTCTGAAGCATTTTAATTCTCAATATTATCAATGAAACCGTGAATGGATCCCCATGAAAATCTAATCAAGTTTAAGTTACTCTGACCTGTATCTTGATAATTTTATCATAATCCACTCAAACTGTTTTAGGTTAGGCTGTTAACTTACTAACAAGGAAAGGCAATAATGTGGTAGTATTAATTAATTAAGAATGTACATGTAGCGCATGTATATCAAGGATATTAAGTATGCTTCATACCCAGTCCTCCTGAGGCATGATATCTGGGTTTCCGATCTGCTTATCATGAAGAGCTGACTGTTCATCATAAAACTGTTGAAGTATTTTCAAAGTATCAGCTGACAGTTGGGGAATATCATCATCTTCATCAAGATTATCTGCCATTGTCAGTATTTCACCTAAAGTGCCTGTTTGTTACAAAATGACTAATGCAAATTATTCAATATACAGTTCCATTTAAATTACAATACTAACTGCAGAACAGAGCAGCCATACTGCTACCAGGAATTGTACCACCAGCAAGATAAAGCTCATTTTAAATTAAATGGTAGCTATGGATTTACCCTTTTTAGTTGTACAGAAAAAGGCTGCTAAATTATGACTAGTAATTACAACAGGTTTATCTACTACCTGCTAGTATAAACAGATATTATCAATAAATACGTCCACTTTGAAGTAAACAGAAAAATGAAAAATTAAGTGAAAAATATATTCGCCAATTTTACTTCATCTGACTGAAATTGATAAATTTTTGTGTGTGTGTGTGTGTGTGTGTGTGTGTGTGTGTGTGTGTCTAATCATGCAAACGTCTTTCTGTACATGCCTTGGTAGTATGTGCAGTTTTCATATTCAGTAACAAAGGTTAGAGCAAGGAAAAATATAGTTTGAGTAATGAAAGTTTTTAAAGAATAACATAGCTATTATACATTATTTACAGGTTTCTAATGTTAAAAATTAGACTACACGCACATAAGAGGTATTACGAGATGCACGTTTAATTTACTGAGGAATTTGTCCCTAACTTCAAGTATATTTTCACAATGCCTGGTGACGAAGATTTTGCAAATAACTTTCTAAGAGAATGCAGTATTTCTGCGTTTCATGTAAAACATTTGTCACCATATCATCTGCTAATCATGGATGTATCTGAAAGATATTTTAAATGGATAAAATATTACAAAAACATCAAACATTAACAACTAAAGATATTGACCTGTGAAAAAGGTGAAGATTTTTTATGCCAAATGACACTGCAAAAGTAGCTGCAAGCTATTTATTGCATTATTTAAAATAAACATTCTAGACATTTTCTGAGACCTTAAACATCATACTCGCTTCTTGACAAATTGCATTTTTCTACATTGATTAAAAAAAAAAAACAACTAGACCGATTGGAGAATGGAAGATAGTGCTGCGAGTGGCAGTGAACCATTCTCTCCACCTGTCACACACTTCCCCATGCATCCAATCGAATGGAGCCAACATTTAATTACTGTGCCCCTGCAGGGACGATGCATGGGGAGGCGTATGAGAAGTGGAGAGACCATTACAGGATTAAGCAGTCTTCCTTTCATGTAGGGTCTGCCATATTTGATGCTTGGATCAGTTAATACTTGGATCTTCTTTTCTGAATGGCCCCATAGGAAAAATAAAAGAGCCTGAGTGAGTACTGCTAAAGAACAAAGACGATCCCTACAAAAACATCAATATCGAATTAGCTCTATTACCAGCAATATGGGCCTTCCTATTGGTTACAAGGTAAAAATTGTTCTGAAAAGACAAAGAGTCATGCTTTTTACTGACAAGTGAAAATCTGACTCTTTTACCGATCTTCAATATCAATTAATTTATACTTACGGATTTCAGAAAAATCTATAAACAGAAAGAACACTTACAAAAATGGAAACGGTTTGAAACTATATCGAGGGACACCTAATAGACTAAATGAACCTTTGTTCTATCAACAAGTGGACTTACTCAAGGGGCCTACTTACTGACATCAATGGAAAAACAAATTATCAAACGACATATGGATGACAATCAAAGATCTTAACATCACTAAGAAACTCTGGGGAGCATGAGGTGGAGTGAACCACAGAAGAGTCATCACTAGTCATTCAGTCAAACACAAAGGAGAACTTTAAAAATACCAAACAACGTGAAAATGCACGGATTGACCCCAAACTCCCAAAGATGAAAGGAGACCCTAATTGTAACCCCTCACCATAATACGAGAGCTTAGGTCTGTGTAGTTTCCGAAAATTGGCACAAATAAATATTTTTTTGCAGAAAATTCCCATTTCTAAAAAATGACTATCTTAGTAGATATTCCTTAAATACAAAATGTCAATCTGCCTATAGACCAAACCACAGCACAGAGACAGCTCCACTTAAGGTGCACATTGTATTAATACTCCTTGATTTATCAGCAGCTTTTGATACTCTTGATCATGACATACTGCTCCATTGACTTGCTCATTATTTTGGGATAACGGGTACAGTTCTCTCCTGGTTTCATTTTTACCTAACTGGAAGCCAGCAACAAGTGAACATAGGGGTTTCTGTTTCCAAATCAGGCAAACTACTTTATGGCGAGCCACAAGGCTCCATGCTTGCCCTATTCTCTTTACACTTCACCAGAATATACCTGTACTCCCTCGGTTTGGTTTCAATTTGATGTTGTATGCGGATGAATTGATTCCCAGATAGATCTATATATATGTGAAAATCCTATGATGAAAAAGCAACTATTGAGGCATGTGTGTATGAACTCCGATCTTGGCTCAAGTCCAACTACTTATAGTCTTCAATGATGATAAAACTTAATTGGTCCACTTCAACTCTAAGTTTTCCAGAGACAGCACCATACTACAGATAGACGGTATCAGAGTACATGTAGGAGATTCTGTTATCACAACAAACAAAGAAGTTATTTTCAACAATAAAAGTAACATGACATCTTGATCAAACATTAACAAAGTGTGTAAATCAGCATTTTCTAGTCTCCAGCTAATATCTAAAATTCTTCAACTTATTGACAGCAAGCAAACAGAGCTACTCATCCATGCATTAGTGACTTCTCAACTCAAAGAATAGGCAATGTCATTGACTTTTAATATTTTAAAGGGCGACTATCCATTTTACATGAGCAATTTAATGGAACTTTTAACTCCTTTCAATGGTCAATTGCAACTCGAACGAAACAATACCGATAAGACTCTCAAAACATATGCTCACAGGAGTTTTAATTGACATTACTGCACCAATTTTTATGGTCCAATTTTATTAACATATCAAATGTGTCTTTGAATGACTCTCATCACCGTTTTAAAAAGAATTTTAAAACCTTTTATTTAAAGAATATTTTGGTTAGCTTTTACCTTTTAGTTTTAAATACTTTAATGTTAGTTTTTAATTTATCTTTAAGTTAGTAGTTTTACTTTTACATGTAGTTTTTATCATATGTAAAGTTTTAAAGAGCGCTGAGACACGTGTAGCGCGGTTTTAAGAAATGTATTATTATTTTATTATTATTATTATTATTATTATTATTATTAAGCAGATGTGCTGGATGTCAATGGCGACGATGCACAGTCGCGCTGGTCAGAATAAATGTATTCTCTGTGTATAAAGTAAAGTTTACCTCTTAGCAAGGATGACAACAGGCACCGGAAATTGACACTGTCTCCGGTGTGTAGCATTTACCCCTCCAATAAGTGAAGAGCAGTTCACACCAAACTCACACAATCTCCCGCGAGATCTCTCTGTGTAGCAACGAAAGCACGAAAAACAACAAAAGGCACTGCTGGTTTTCACGCCTGACGAACGTGTAACACAAATCTCAGCAGGTATGAAGCACTGGTTTACTTGAACTTTTTATCTTTTCTTTTATACAATTCAATCCATGGATTTGAATTGCATACGATCGGTACATGTACTTGACTCGGCCTTACAACCTCCCCTAATACACCTGTAAAAATGTACATGTTCTCGGTTTTAAATGCACTGGAAGTGATCACCATAAAGCAGCAAAACCTGGATCCCTGGTGGAACAAACACCTGTTACATATCAGTTGCATTTCGGTTCTAAAAATTGGGGGCCTGTTTAAAAATTGGGGGGGGGGGGGGGGGGGGGCACAGCAGACATGTAGCGGAGTCTTTACTGTTTTATTTCTGTCACTGTGGTAGTTGCCCCAAACCATAGCCTTGTTGTGGAATCCACCTGGAAATCGCGAACTTGACCTGGTTACTACCTCTTAGGGTGTATCACCAGAAAAATTTTATTCATTTTTACTCATGTCTCTTTATTCTACCTTTTAAAGGACTGTTAAAAAAAGAGAACCTTTTACCATAAAATGCTTCATGCCTTTTCCCCGCCACACAAGGACTCCTTACAATGATCTACAATGTACCTCAAAAAGATTACCAGGCTTGAAATATTGTTTCAAGAACAGTAAAATTCGAACTTCTAAGGTGTGAAATATTATCTTAAGTTACTGACATATTCTAAATTCAAATGTGTGAATTTTTACCATTTATGCTTCAATAGAAACACCATAAGATCCACTGAATGCATATATAATATGAAGATTTAATATTATTACAAACAAATTATTTCCCAATACCGATGTCCCTTACAATGATTCCTCCTTTTCTCACCTATTTTGCCAGATATCAAGCAAAACATTGAACAGATATCATATGGACAGTATTTTCATAATGTGACAAAAATAAAAGGTTGACTTCTGTTGCAGCTCACACTTTTTACATTTTTAGCATTTATTTACAGCTTTATTATCATTTCTTAACTATAAGTGATATTATTTTTGCAGTAATAAAATGCCATGCAGGAGAGTTAAAATTTGAGAGAGATGAAAAAACAGATTCTGAATCTCTCCATTAATTTGTGACAAACATATAAGGAGGAAAATGGGCAAAAGTTTGAAAAAATGTTTTTGTGTCTTGCGAGACAATCTTTGTCTTTAAGAAGTCTCAGCTAACAGAGGCTCAAATTCACATAATATGATAAATGTAGCATAAATTACAATTGTCTGTTAACAGATTCTAAGCTCTGGTTTATGATTCAACATTTCTGTTTTTTTTTTTTAGTTATTGAGAACATGTACATGCCTATACAACCTCCAAAGAGAATTTTAGCTGGCTGACTTACATGCAGCATGGTTCAAGTAAATGCTACAAGAAGGAAGATCAGCAAAGATCGGATATGCTTTGCTAAAAATGATCATCTAAAAAAAACAGTTCTCACTCCTTTGAACCTAGCAGAGCAAAAAGAACGGTTCTTGAAATATGGCATTACACCTCAATTTGACTTTCGAGCTTCAGTTACTGAGCTGGAGAAATTCACAGCAAATAAAAAGGGTGAAATACACTTTGATCTGTTACCAGAAGCAAAAAAGATACTCGAGATTGTGCGGATGAAGTATGGGGATGGTGGTGCATTTTTAGAGGAAAGTTTTGGACCACCAATTGATGCAGAAGAGGCAACAGTCATGTTAAAAGAATACATACAAGAAAACAATGTGGATGGATCTTTGAGAATTTTGTGGTCCAAAACATTACCATGCAGGTTAGTATTAATGGAAAGACAATTACATGCTAGCTGTTGTACTTGGTTAGTTCAGGCAAAATTGTCACTGAAAAAAGAAAACTTCATAGAGTAAAAAAATTGACAGAGATAGGTCTATATTTACTATAAAACTTGAAATTGCAATGTTACTGTAGCCTAGAATTTGACCTTCAAACTACTTTTCACCATGGACTGTACTATGAAAATTTTGAGGTACGCCCATAGTTACTACTGAACTTGAATAGGAAGTCACATATTGTTAATCTTACTGTGACCTTAAATTTGACTACACAATCTTATGTAACCTTGGATTAATCATTTTACTTATCTCCACAAATTTGTTATAAACTGTTATTTTATACAGAAATTTGAAATTTTGGTTGTTGCATTTTGTCAACCTTGTCAAGCACAACACTGGAGGTGGCTTCCTTTTTTTTCTTTTCTTTTTTTTTTTCATACCATACAAGTTAAAGATGATTTCACTTTTTTCATGAATTTAACTTTCTTTTAACACAGTGCAAGACTTTCTTGGCAAGGTCCAAACCTCAAGCTCAACAAGCCAGAATGCATCAAGTACACCATGTGGGTGAAGGATTCTACTGAAAACACACTTCTCAGAAAACAGGGCATCAATTGCCTAGCAGATCATGAAATCGGAACACACTTTGTATCCTTGAACAGTTATTCGTAATAATAATGACAATTATAATAATAAAATGAAAGTTTCTGGCTGCCAGAATCACTATAAAAAACAACACTAGTGATATTATGTTGCTGTATTGAGTCACTAGCCAACAGTACTGATCATTGTCTAGCACCTTGGGCTGTACACATAGTGATCATTTGGAAGTACATGTATCCCTTGGGTCGAAATTACCGACAGTCACCTTTTATACAATATGGTAACCGAGACAGAGATTGTCAAGAAAAGATACTTAAGGCCTTACGAAGAGCAGGTATGCACCAATACCGAGGCATTTTGTGATGAAAATTACTATTTGTCTCAAACATGTTAGTTTACAAAAAGGCAGCTTTGGAACTGATTGTGCAAGAGCCTCATCTGGTGCCAAGCAGGATGGTATAGCCCACTGTGTATAGATGGTCTTAACTTCAAAATGTGCTTACAGAATATAAACTAAGGTAGCTTTTCTAACAGTAAATACATGTATGTGTAAGTATAGTGTCCATGTTTCACATTCCATACATGTTGACAATTTAACATCTAAATTTAAGTGAAGTTTTGTGTAAGATTCTTCCCTTTCTTTAGTGTACTTTAACAAGGCATGTACCTGTAGGTCCAAGCACAATCAGGTATTGACAATAATTAATCAATTGATATTGACGTTATGTTTTACCAACTGAAATTTCTCCAAACTTTTATAGACAGTTCAATACTGACTGAGATGCTGAGTAGCCACATTTTATTTTACTATAACCAGCATGAATTGACACAAAATTATTGCTAGACCCCCAAAAAATAGGGGTGAAAAAAAGATCTTTTAGATATAAGAAATAACCAGAAAAAAATTGGGAAAAAAAGGAACTTGCCATTGACGCCCTTGAGAGTGACACTGGTGGCTTTGTGTCACTAGTTGAGATTACTCAGAGCTGTGCTGCTGTTCTCTGGCACCTGCACGATAACTGCGTGATAGCCTTACCATTGCCTCTCTTTCCAGTCCAACATTTATGGTGAAAAGATTTTTTTGTTATATTTGACTTAGTCTCAGAGATGATCTGTTCACTATATTTGATTTAGTCTAATTTCTGTTAGTATAAAATTTCTACAGGTATATTTTAATAAATCTCTTCATAAATGTTAGGTGGCAAACTGGCTGTTTTGCCCAAAATAGATCCTGCATCTGACAGAGCACACTTTAGTTTCAATATTTAGTAAAAGGCAGTTTTTTTGTAGGTTATCAGTCAGTATATGTGGTTGAAACAAAGAATATGGGGTATGTGGTGCTAGTGATATTGTGTCCATTTCCTTAATTGCATTAAAGCTCCGCATGGTAAATGAATGCCTGCAGCCCTGGTTTGCTGACCGTAAGCACTTTGGAATAAGAAGTCACAAATCTGTGGAATTGTTGAAGACAGAAGAAGGCCTTGCCAATATCAACACTGTTTTCAATGCCAAAATCAAATACCTGTGGGTTTCAGCTTTCTCCTATTGTAAGTATAATTATATGGGTGTGACAAAGCAGAAAGCTTAAAGAGTAACTTTAGTCAAGCATTCATGAATTTGTTACACATATCTATAAGCATTTCCTACTTTCAAAGGAAGTAAGATATTTAAAGAAAAGTTTTTACCCTCTTTCAGTTAACAGTTGTAATTCTAAATTTTAATTTTAATCATTTAATACACTATCTATGTTATTAACCACTTTAATTTTACAACTTCAACTACATGATTTTATTATATCATTACTATTTTTTCTCCTTTAAGGGCTCCAATGGAATTCAAATTTTTAATATATATTTCTACATTTGTGTGTGTGTGTGTGTGTGTGTGTGTGTGTGCGTGTGTTTTGAATAAAAATTGTTATACTATTATTTTTACTCAATTATTATTATTAATATTATTATTAAATGTGGTGCTGGGGGAAAGTGCTGTAAACGACACTGCATGCTTTCAATTCTAAAAGAGAGTTAACCTTGATATCTGATTTATCTAGTTAAAACTGTTTATCATTTTTTTTTTTTGACTCAGAGACACCGACAGATAATTGCACAACTTTCTTTTAAATTAAACATATTATCATCATATTCTTGAAATCAAAATATAGTTAATTACATGACTTTTTAATGGTCTATACCCACCTCCACACGGATTAAGTTTCAGCTTTCAGGTTTAATTGCTAGGTCCCTGCAGGAAGGCCTGTGTGGAGGAAGGCAGACCATTAAGGGATTAGTCAGTCTTACTTTCATGTAGGGTCCACCATATTTGATCCGAGTAGATCATCTGTTGTGAATGCGACCATATAGATCTTCCATAAGATGATTAAATAGTTTATTACCAAGATAGACCCAAGATTCTTTTATAGAAACTAATATGATGACTTCCATTTTCTAGACACTGCTTGTATGTCTGTTGAGATGACCTTCTGTGAGCTCTTTGAACACCTGGAGGGATACATTATTAATCCTGAGATGCGATGGAAACATGTAATGCGAGTAAAGCGTGGGTTAGAAAATCCAAATGCTCTAGGTGGCTATGGCAAGGATCAGTGCTATTTTGAAGGTACAGAAATTACATAGGATACATGCAACTTACAATGTACAACAAATATACATGTACATTTATAAAGGTTAGAAGCCACCCTTTTGAGTGTGTATGTGCACACTACTGAACTTAAAATACCATTGTCTGTTTGAATGGAGAATGGCATATATACAAGTTTATTTCTTATCACTGTGAGTATCTTACAAACTCTGTATTATTTTTCTTTTCAGGTGCAGTTGAAATCTTAAGAAATATAGAAAACATCGACTTCCATCTTCTGTACTGTGGCAAAATATGCCTAGATGAGCTACCCAGGGTAAAAAGACTTGCTCGAATGAACTGCATGAAAATACCTAAGTTTCTACAGGATGTTGTCAAGTACAAGAAGATCTTGAAGCATATAGCAAAAATAAATGAGATAGATGCTCAATGGATCCCCCGTCCACCAACTCACTCTTCAAACAAATCACCTGAACGTTCACATTCATCTATGGAGAAAGGGCGACACTCTAGGCAATCAAAACAGTCCACAAGTTCTATGTCATCAAAATCAAGGTTCCCTGTTATTGACTGTCCAAAAACGTCTGATCTCAGCAGCAACATAGAGGTAGATGCCACAGTGCCATCATGCTGCAGTGCCAGCTGTGATAATAACAAGAGATTTGGGTACCCTCAGAATTCAGGGCAATGGGAATGTGTTAAGGAGGCCAAAATCTCTTGCACTGACTTATCCTCTGATGATAATCAGATATCAAGTCTTCACACAGGTACATGTACCTTGCCTAATCAGTCTAACAGGAGTAAAAGCACACTCTTGAACAGACCCAGATCAAGAAGAAATGCAACATCCCCTAATAATAATTCTGCATTTGATGGGAAAGTAGTGAGAAATGTGTGCATGTTTGGCTCATTAGGAAGAATATTTGATGAATAGCTGTACAGCAGGCAGACACAGTGTATCTAAATATAGTCATCACATGCATCTGCTGTCACTGTGAACTTTTCACTGTTAAGTAACCCCAATAACAGAATTATTATCTTCAAACTAACTGGAGTGATTTGTAGCAAGAATACAGGCAAATACATGTACAAGAAAAGTTCAAGTATCAGTTTGACCATTTTTGCAAATTTTTTTTCAGCATGAACAATTCTGCATGTAAACGCAAGTTATATAAGAATACTAAGTAAAAAAGTTGGAGTTAAGAGAAGCATACAAAGATAATTTTACTACTATGTGCAAGGCCCAGGGATAAAAAAAAGCATCATTCTGTTTCAATCCAGTACATTCTGTGTGTGTGTGTGTGTGTGTGTGTGTGTGTGTGTGTGGAGGGGGGGGGTACAACTATGTTTGCCTATTACTAGCAATGAATACAAACTAGACAATATGACACCAGAAAGTTTTATTTTTAATTAAACATTACAAAAATCAAATGCAGAATTAACAGAAACTCGATTTATTGTTCTTTTCAAATGCTTAAATTGCAGATTGGTATTGTCTATTAGACTGATTGATTGATAGACAGATTGTCTATTAAATAAATGAATATGCTTCATTCTATTCAACTTCATTCTGGATTAATTTTTTTCAACATCCCAGGAACAAATAATTCTATAATGAATAAGGAAAACTTCTTAAAGGAAAACTGCCCACCTCTGTTACAAATGTTATAACAAAATATACAGTTTAACATCAATACTTGCATTTTATTGCTCTTTACTTAACATGAAATGTGAAACAAGTAAGGAATAAAGCAAGCTTGCTTTGAAATCGTTTGGATCATTGGAATAATCTCAAGTAACTGTCCACTTCTGATTTTAAGTTCTTTTGATTTAGAGAATAAAAGGTACTTCTGTAAAGTAGTTATTGCTCAGCCACACTTGAGAAAATCGGAAAAGCAGTGACATGCGATCCTCCTGCAAGAAATGACTGTGTGCACCCGGCATTCTAGAGGAGGATAAGGATTAGAATTAGTAAAGGTAACGGAAAGGACTTGGATTATGATTTTCTCAAATGCCATGCTAAACAACTCCCTTGTCAGAGGCAAATATTTTATGAATACTATTTCCAAACGATTGGCTGATATGTGGACAATAATTACTGTATAGGCAATACCAATGTTTCTCATGAGAAATTTTACCCTGCACATTTCTCGTATAGACCCAAGACCTATAGCTACTTGTATTGCAGATTAACCAATTAAATATAAACAAAATTATAATTATATACATATGATATGAGGACTATCCCACTTAAGTTAGATAAGATATCAAAGTACATTCAAATGCACAAGTGAAAAAAATATCTAATTCATCTCGATAAAACCATATCTAACAAACTTTTTAAGTAAACCATAAACAAAATAAATTAGCCTGCATTTGCAAGTATTTGTGAAAACTATTTACATACTTATACGTATGCGTGTATTAACAATATTTTTCTAACAAAGAGAACTATTTCAAACATGGAGTTAGACCCATTGGGTTTGTTATAACATGCATTGTGATTCTCTGTACTCATGTTTCAGTTGTTCTCTATATGCATATGAACTGGGTACATTATTTGATGCATTTCTTACGATTGGTGTTTTGCATGTTATCCCTTAGCAAAATTTTAAGCTTCCCGCACACGGTTTCTGCATATTCACAGTAAGGGTTTCTGCGCATGCGCAGCACGCCTCATGTGCATTATATACTGTGTTTTTATCTTTATGTGAAAATCAACTAGCAAATTTAAGTCAAGATTATACTAGTAGGAGCCATGTTTAAATTACCACAACCCTGACGTAGCCCTGCTAATAGATACACACAGTGAGAAAAATGCCGAAGAAATGTGGAGAAATGAATGGGGTGGAAAAA
>NW_019775431.1:168724-218535 GCF_001039355.2 Lingula anatina
GATCCAAGATTGAAGTCCATGTCCGGGTGGGGTCGCTCATCATCTTCTTTGTCCTGTAAAAAGAATTGAAAAACAACATTAATTTTTTATCAATTTACCCATCCCACCACCACATGTGTCTGTACATAAAAACAATGCACAAAAGGGTGTTAGAAGAGCCTTAGGCTGTATTCCCAGAACTTTTAGATCGATCTATCCCCGCGGGGAGTCTCACTAGATTACTGTCAGATAATCCGGCTTAAATGTCCATCCGGCCTACTACAAGCTGTAAGGGGGTAATTAACTTTCGTGTCCGCTCGGCTGACAGCTATTTAGCGTGAACCCCCAGGGAGTTAGGTCGATCTAAAGTAGATCGATCTCATCTCTGGAAATGGGGTCTTAGAAGAGAAACACGACAACCAAACAAGCGTGACCTAAATGGGACATATGAAGGTTTTGGTTCGCATGGATTGAAGGGTCGAATTCACAGAAGCACACCCTGGGGAAAAGACGAAACAATACACACTCACTCACACTTGAGAGAAAATGCACATCAGCCTTAGAAGAGAAACACGACAACCAAACAAGCGTGACCTAAATGGGGCATATGAAGGTTTTGGTTCTAGCCTCAAAGGCCATTCAACTTTCAAGAACGACCTAGAAACATGGGCGTAAGAGGAATATGACAGAAATGAAAAGAGAGTATGACATGGTGGCACTAACCCATCTCCAGTAGCTTGGATTTCAGTCCATTTACGATTAATTTTTCTGATGCGGTTATTCGAGGTCCGAGCTAAGAGCTGAGTGTTATTTGTACATGTACATTTCCCAGAGCGAAGAGTTCGCATGGATTGAAGGGTCGAATTCACAGAAGCACACCATTACATGGGGAAAAGACGAAACATTCGATGTTTTGTGCTAGTTAAGATGCATTGGCGTAGGATCACATGAGATTTGAAGGCAGTTGCCCGAAGAAAATCGCTCTCACTTCGCGTCCTTTGTACTCCTCTGGAGTGAAACGCAACATGTCCATCCCGCTTCACAATTGCCCGCTCTTCCAATCTTAGATTGTCGACTGGGGGCGTTGCTGTCGTCAGCATCCTGTCAGTTTGAACGCGGGGGTGTCGTATGAGAATGAGGCCCGAATTTCATTATTGCATTGTATATCCCCACGTTTGAAATGCATTCAGTGTTTTTATAACCTAAACTTTTTTGTTAAAAAAAAAAAAAAAAAAAAAAAAAAAAAAAAAAAAAAGCGCATTTACCTCGGAGGGAAGAATCAATGTACGGCTATAATAGTTTTTCGAGGGAAACCACGCATGCCTCTCCCCCAATTATTATTGACAGTGTCCTTGCATCTTGTTGACATGATATCAACCTGAAGTTTATAAACCTGCCCCAGGCCATCATTGGACGACCTTGTCCGCTTACACTGGAACACTTATTCACAATATACACTGATCCACAATGCACTTTGAAGAAACTTTCATTTCATTTCTTGTTTCACAGATGATGATAATAAAGATAAAGTGATAATACATTTTTGCTATAGATATTTATGTGGAGTTGTCCAGTTTTTTTGGTAGCATTAATTTTCGAAAGAGAAAGGATAACGAAAGTATAATATACTTGGTGTGATTTAATGTTTTTGTTACTTTTTACATTTGCTTAAATATTTTAACTACTTCTTATATTTGCTTGAAAGAAGATGGCATGCACGGCTCCATAGTCCCCCTTTTCACTGTTCAGAACTGGCATCAGTGGCATGGTTTTAAAAAACTTGTGTGTGTGGGGGGGGGGGAGGTAGGGAGTTACCTCCTTCAGCTCCTGTGATCTTTTATGTTGTTTAATTACCCAAATTAACAGGTCTGTAGACGGAAAGGGGGGGGGGGCGAACCCCAGAAGAAGGTTGTTTGCTCAGGGCAAAGCATATTTTAAAACAGTTTAAATAAGTTATACATCATAATTTCGAACTTAATATTTCCCCACTCTTTAGATATTTACATTTCACTGGAGAAATAAATGGAGATTGATAATTAAAATGGCCTTAATTGCTAAAAATAGTTCCCTCTCGATTTTAATGTACAAACACTGTAAGTCACTTACCCAAATCTTAGAAGTTATTTTTCCCGTTTTCGACCGCGTGAGCGGTGTGACCTGACCTCCCAGGCCCGTAGCCAGGGGGGTTCAGGGGGTTCGAAAGAACCGCCCCTTTTGCTGGGAAAAGGTCCACTCTGGGTAAAATTTGATCTAGGTACAAGTTTTTATGGGAAAAGGTCCACTTTTTCAAAAAACCAGCCCCCCCTTTTGAAATTGCTGGCTATGGACCTGCCTCTCTACTTAGTAAGTGTCTGTGTGGTCTGTCCATGTTGTCCGTGTTGTCGCTGCCACTGTCATAACTGCCAAAATGTATTTTTGTGTTGCTTTAAATTTACTGAGTGGCTGAGAGGCAGGTTGTTTTTTAAAGGTCTTTTCAATCACCCAAACCCAGTATAGGGGTGCAATTGAGGTTACAGGCATGCCCTTAAAAATATTTAGTGCACAGATTGCAAACTCTGTTTGATTATTATAGGGTCCCACATGAAGAAGTTTGCATCGTTTGTTTCACTCTCCTAGAACCATGAATAATAAAAAATAATTCATCGTCTATCCCCAAAAAGGAACATACGTTACTGTCACAAATGCAAAATGTCCAACTGTGAAACGTTTTACTCACTTTGAAAATTCAGTCATCACTGGTTTTGTTCTTTGATTTATCTCCTTCAAGTATAACTGTAAAAAAATTATAATAAAATGTCAATATAATAATCTTCTGTATAGAGCAGTTTTAATTAAAATTGTTTTTGAGCGACTTTAAATTGCTTGTCACTGAATATTTAAAAAAACGGGGAAAATACACTCTACCGACAGTAAAATGAGCATTAAATAAATTATTTTCCCCTCGTGATTCAAAAACTATATCAGGTATGTGAAACTATCATGGAATCACAATATATTTTTCGGTGAGCAACAGAAAACACTGTTTTCTATTGCACCAAGTAATTGAACAAAATGAAACTTTTGGACCATTTTTCTGGGGAACATACGTTACCTAGTATTAGCCATGACACGAAGTCCCTTGGGTTACAGTTTAAATATTTATAAAAAACATCCTAACGTCATGTATAATTTACCATGACTGAATCACTACAAAATATATCGGAACGCGGTATAAAAATTAAAATTAAATGACCCGGAACATACGTTACCGTACGTTTTTGGAACATACGTTACTATTTAGGGCTCTTTGCGTAAAGACGCGGTAAAAATTAAAATTGAATTTAAATTGTGACAGTCGTGGATTTTTGTTCTATGCACATATTATTTTAAAAAATTGAATAAAACTTTGACACTTCAGCATGTAAAATGCACCTCTATGTGGGGTTTGGGTGAATACGATAGTGAAATTTTACATTTCTATGTACACGCCCGTAACCAGCGATTTCAAAAGGGGATCTTTTACCAGAAAAAAACTTGGATCATATTTTACCCTTTTTTTCCCCGCCAAAAGGCCGGTTCGTTCCTACCCCCTACCCCTCTTTCCAGCCTGATACTACAGTAGCTGCAGTGAGAATACCAGCACATACGCGAAGTATTACTAAATTGTACATGAATTTGATTTGTGTCGCGTCTGGTATTATTTCAGATCATTTTCAATAAGAGATCTAGACACTGACAAGAAAATACCAGGTTACATAGTAAAGGCTGTAGAGACTTTTATCAAACTCTCTACAAGCCAGCTACACGAATGACAAATGAAAAAAAAAATGAAACGCAAAGTCAAATTTTGATGTACATTGGAAAGATGTCTATAAGAACTGTTTCGAAACAACAAAGAACACCAAACTGCAGTGGTTCCAATACCGCATAATACATAGGCTCCTGCCTGTTAAATCATATTTAAAAACTATAGGGATTGAAAACGATGACGTCTGTTCTCTTTGTGGTGTTGCAAGGGAAGACATTTCGCATACTTTCTTCCAATGCGCGTATAGTAAAAAAATTTGGGAAGAACTGAAAGCTTACATCTTTAACAGAACGAATAAAAACATTACCTTTAATGAAAAATGTATCCTTTTCGGCTATCCAACAAACCCAAACAGCCCAATTAATTTTGTTATTCTTTGTACGAAATTTTATATTTACATAAGTTTCAAAAAAAAAGAATGTATGCGTCTTTCTTCACTCATAAATTACATAACGGATCAATTTATAATAGAAAAATTCAATGCATTAAAAAAGCTAAATTTAACAAACTTTGAAAAAAATGGGAAAATTGGTCAGACATGTTTGAATTTAATTAGCTTCAGCAGAATAATATTTTGCACTTTTTGCTAAATAATATGTTGTAGTTATGGATGAATACATTGTGGTATCGATCTTTATTATTATTATTATTATTATTATTATTATTATTATTATTATTACACCTATTGTTCATGAGATTATAAACTTATATTCGTGTGTGTGAGAGAGAGAGTGTGTGTAAGAGAGAGAGAGAGTGAGTGTGCAGTGTGCATTTTCCATACTTGGGTATATGTACTTTCTTATACTGAAATTTTTCAATAAAACAAAAAAAAAAAAAAAAAAAAATACCAGGTTATGAAAATACTCCATGTGCCGACTCAAATTAGGAAAATAGTTAATAATTTAAGGTGGTAGAAAATTTACTCTGAAGATGATTTGATATTTTCAAATTCTGTATTTGAAGTAATTTTTTGCTCAGATAATAGATTGGGAATTAAAATATGAAGACAAAAATGTGAGCTTTTAGTTTAGCATAATTGAATTTTGAATTAAAACAAACTACCTGACTGGATAAGTTTATATTTTTGCAAGATTCCCGGTAAGAGCTACGACTTGATATACAGATACTTCGCCCCAAGTTGGAATTAGTACTGCAGGGTACTGCGAGGCGTGGAGCGCAGTTTTTCCATTTGATAGTTAGGTATTCCGAGCAAGAGGCTGTTGCAATAATCGAGTCTAGAAGCCACAAATGCATGGATGAGTAGCTCTGTTTCCTTGCTGTCAATAAGGATATAAATAAATCCATAAATAAATGTCAATAAAGAATCTTAGATATTCGTTGCAGACTAAAACATGATAACTTACACACTTTGTTAATGTGTGATGTCATGTCACATTTGTTGTTGAAAATTACACCCAGATTTCTAACTTCTGTGCTTGTTGTGATAACAGAATCTCCAACTATTTAGCATGGTGCTGTCTCCGAAAAACTTAGAGTTGAAGTGGACCAATTCAGTTTTATCATCATTGAAGACTAAATGGTTGGACTTGAGCCAAGATCTAAGTTCATGCACACAAGCCTCAATAGTTGCTTTTTAGCATAAAGATTTTTACATATAACATATATCTGAGTATCATCTGCGTACAGCATCAGATTGAACCCAAACTGAGCGACTATATCCTCTATGGGTGAAGTGTATAGTACAAAGAGAACAGGACCAAGCACGGAGCCTTTAGCCTGATTTAGAAACAGAGAAAACTATGCGCACTTGTTGCTCGTGTCCAGTTAGGTAAGATTGAAACCAGGAGAGCACTGTGCCCGTTATCCAAAGCGATGAGCAAGTCAATGGAGCAATATGTCATGATCAAGAGTATCAAAGGCTGCTGATAATCGGGTCATTTTTTTAAAGTTATGCTATTTTACCGCTTTTTTCAGCATTTATGCAACACTGATAAAACATTTCAAGGGAAACCGATAGGCCTATTGTCTTGAAACTCGAGTTAGAAAATCAGCTTGATCGGACCATTTTGACAACAGATATGCCGTTTTTCTGCTTTTAACATATTTAATCCACCTTTATAACAGGGGCGGATCCAGGATTACTTGAAGGGGGGGGGGGGGGGTCCATTTTAAAATGAATCCAAGCACAATTTTGGAAATATGTCAGAAAAAATTTAAAAGTCACTCCTTTTCACAGCAGTACTTTACTTATTTATTCTTTTAATGCTAATTGGATTTTCTAACTTATTTTGCAATGACTATTTAAATTAGATGTTTTTGACGATCGATCAATGCCTATGTCCTACAGTAGCAACACCTTTTCAAAGCATGACGCAGTCTCTTCCCCTCTTCTTTTTACCAAAATTAAGAGTGAATTATTCAAAAATGTCAGACCAGCGGCGTGTCACACTGCCCCGGATGTCACCCTTTACAATATGTGTGTCAATGAAACAAACGTGTATTGGAACGCGTATAACATGTCTGAATATGAGCAGGGAAAGAATACCTGTTCTAACCANTACTGCGGTCTCAGCCTCATTGTGACGGCTAGCACGGCAGAAAAGGTCTCAAAAAGTGTTAACTTTCGACCAGTTTGCGCTCCCACACACACACAAAAAAAGAAATAGAAGAACCAGTCCGTCCCTTCCTGTGTTGACGTGAAAAAAGTGGGCAGGGGGTTTCTAAACACCATTATTTTTATAGCCCGCGCTCCGACTGCCTTGGGCAGTCGTAGGTGTGTGAGAAAGGGGCCTTCCCCCAATCTATTTTGAATTAAGCCGTTGATGTTGCGATTTTGTCATGTAAACCAAATATTGGTCTTCAAAATGGAAGGTAGACTGCTCTGTATGAATAAAATTAACAAACCTAGGCGGGACTAGTCTCTATAGTACACGGCGTATGGAATATTGTTCTCTACAAAAATTGGCCCGTTCATGAGAAGACGTGTTACTGTCTACCATTAAAAGACCCAGTTCAATAGAAAATGGAACGACTTTTTATAGCAACCCTGAATCAATTTCTGATTTCCCATCGAGTTAATTCTGAACCATTCTTACGTATATAGAGATTAAAATAGATTAAAATAAATGAAGAGAGAGAGAGAGAGAGAGAGAGACAGAGAGAGAGAAAGGTTGAACAATAAAAATGGAACTATACGGCATTTCGGTACTGAGTTTACTTGTGAATGACCTATAAATCGGGGCTTACACCCCGGTCACACCTACACGACGCAGGATCGACACACGGCCGACGCGCTGAAAAAATTAGGCAATTTTGGCAATTTTGGCCAGTGCGCTGTTATGCGTCTGCATTCGTCAAACGCGCCGGACGACAGTTATGCATTCGTTTTCATTCGCTCTTGTGCGTCTGAGTTTTTGTGCATGCACGAAAATGTGCGTTCAGCTCGACGCATGAACTTACACGTCAAAAGGTCGCTCGGCATACGCAGAGGCCGCTGGACCAGCGTCAATCAGACCTTGCATAAATGTTAGGTGTTCGTTTCAAATCCGTTGGCTTTGGCGTAGCGAGCACACAGCATGCTTCCAACGCATGCGTAGCGAACATGCAGCGACCATAAACGGGTGCTTAACGAATCTCTAACGAACCAGAACGAACGTTGAACGACTCTATAACGCAGCCAGCGTTATTGTAGCGCGCCTCTGTCGAGTTCCTAGCTTGTCCCGAGCCTAGAGTGTATCCATGGTGTATACATAAATGGGTCCTCTGTATCCACATCACTTCTCTACTTTTGCTGAATAACCTCTGCAATATATGGAAGATCTTGACAGGCTGCGATTAGAATACGAAACTGCAGTTCTCCAACATTCTCATAACGTCATGGAACTTGCACTCCACCAAGTCTGTAACATCAGGAGCATTCTGGCGAACCGTTTTCAAGTTCTACTTAGGACAATGCAGCAGCAGTCCAAGGCCATCAAAAAGATTGTAATAGCAAGCATCTTCCTCCACAACCTTATGAGGACCCGGTATTCACTGCAGAGCCAGCAGCTTGACGTTTCTGAGAACCTGGGTCAAGAGTTTGCTGCTGGCGAGTGGAGAAATGGCCGAAATCTACAGGACACCCGCATCGTCACTGGCAGCAACACGTCCAGCAAGGAAGGGAAAAAACAGAGAAATATTATCAAACACTGGGTCAACTCTGAAGCCGGATCTGTTCCATGGCAAGAAAGGATGATTTAGACCACCTCTTTCTTCCCTTTGCAATGATCATTTAAACATACACTAAACAAGACATTAAATAATACACAGTGGTACAAAATACATTATGCACATGTAATGTTACTGTAATTAAAGTTACAATCAGGGTTAAATTTTGTTCTCTGAGATGATCTTAATTTTAATATTTTGTATAGCTCGATTTTTACATAAATTAATTGGAAAATAATATAATTGGAAAACAATTACATTGACAGTGTATATAATGTAAATGCTTCTCTTTATTATTTTGCTGTTTAAAATCACCTTCCCAATGAATAAAACGATAAATGTGTATCCAAGAAAGCAAACATGATCAAAAATTTATGCACAAAAATGTATTTGTAAATATAACAAAACAATAAAAAAGAAAAACCAAGAAAACGCTATCTGTTCGCTTAATGCGTGCTGAAATACGAGGGCCATTCGTTCCTTGCGCCAAAAACCCGTCGTGCATTCGTTGGATTTTTTTACACGTGCGTTTTATATTCGATCTTCATGCGCCCTTTATACGCAAAATACGCCAACAAAACGCTATGTATTCGCTATTAACTCGCAATTTTTCTAGCAAATTCTGTCAAAAGTTGGACGCACAACAGCGCATTTGGCTTATTTTCATGCGCAATGCATGCGTACCTCGTGGGTTCTGTAGATGTGACCGGGCATTTAAGTAAGCTCAGTAGCTGAGGGCAAATTTGGGACAAAGGAAGCCAAGATATGAAGTTGCCTCGTACACAATTTTTTTAGTGCACTTCTTTTGTTTACGTACTTAAAGAGAGGAATTTCAAGACAAACCGACTTTTCTCGACCTGAGCTCAAAACTACGGAAGATTTTTACCTAATCTAGGTTATAGAAACAAGTTAAATAATAATAATAATAATAAAACACTTCTTTAAAACCGCGCTACACATGCGTCTCAGCGCTGTTTACATAAAAAATAAAAAACTCCACAGACAAATTAAAGCCAGTATAGACTAAAAACAGAATACTTAAAAATTTTAAAAACTAAAAAGATGCTATAAATTAAAGTATTCTTTAAATAAAAAAAGTTTTTAAATTCTTCTTAAAACAGTAATATGAGTCATCCAGAGACACATTAGATCTTGTGATAAAATTAGACCATAAAATCGGTGCACAAATCTCGAAACTTCTGTGTCCATATGTTTTAAGAGTCTTTTTGGTGTCTTTTCGCTTAAGTTGAAATTGTCCACTAGATCGAAGATTAAAGATGTTCCTCTATGATAAATTAGTTGAAAAAAAATTACCGAGAGAAAAAAAGCATCATTTTTAGTGTCACTTGCGGTATGAAACATTAATATACTGCACGTAGAATATTAACTGCAAAAAGCATACCAGGAAATCTATTACATTATAATATGCGCCTTCGGACAAAAAATTCATAGACTGTGCTAGATGAGGCAAAGCAAAGATGCTGTTGTTAATGCTGAATTAATTTTGTTTTTTCTTAAAAATAGAATAAAATAAATAAGATAAAAAAAGTATGTTTTCAAGTAAATATTTGATCAAATATAAATTCTTAAACGGCGTAGCATCCATTTTATATATGCTGAAAAGATAATTTTTTACCAAACTGATGAAATACAGTATAATATATTGAACGAACAACTTCAATAAATTAAACCAAGGATTTCAAGTCTTTGATTAAACTAGCCCGACTTATTCCACTATTAGTTTATTAATTTTTGCACGTTATTGAAATCTGGAGTTTTTTTGTACTTATGAAGTACTAACAATATATCGCAGATTAAAGCTCGAAAAATTGTTAACGCATTGCATAGAATTGTTTTCAATTTTAATTTGGCAGTTTTAATTGTGTAGTTTATTTAAAAACAACAGTTTTCACGCTCCTGTCAATATACAGCGACGGGCTACTTATTGCCCCGGCCCTTTTAAGCAACGATAACAACCGGTACTTTTTAATTTTACCTGGACACTAGCATCATTATCTCGGCATTTTTTTTACTACGTAACTCATGAAAAAATTGACAAGGTTTTACTTTTTATACCATTCGTTTATTAAAAATGACCCAAAAATATTCATTGGGTGTAAAAGAACATGCGTATGATTAAAGTAATATGTTCAATTCGTATGCGAAGTTCCGATTTCGTACTAGCACCAAAGAAAGGATCATGGAGCAACAAACAATATATTCATGTATAGTCATTTTACATCATATCCAGAAAAAGAATGCCAACTGATTTTTAGTACAATTAAAAACGCCTGTGAAAGAACCTGGGACTCTTTCACGTTGTTAAATTTCAGTCTCTCGGTTGAAATAAAGAACCCAACGTTTTTTTAACGCGCTGCAAAAAAAAAAGAAAATAAAATGCTTCGTATCTCCAGAATGTTACGTATTGTTATAGGCAGGTATGAATCAAATTCAAACAGGCTAATTCAACTTTGATGGAAGCTGAATGACAGTTTTTTTAAACAAAAGTCAAACACAATTACTACACTCTTCTCTCCGAACATCTAAAACTCCAATAACCTTTGATTGACAAGGTGCCAATCAAATTCATTAGTTTTGATAGTTGCTGTCAAGTAAAATCAGTTTGATTGGCAGGTTATATAAACAAACGTCAATTACAATCATCACAGTGGATCACTATAGTCGTCGAAAACGTTTAGTTCAAGCTTCCTACATCCTTTGATTGACAAGGTGCCAATCAAATTCAGTTAGTTTTGATAGTTGCTGTCAAATAATAACAGCTTGATTGGCAGATTATATAAACAAACGTCAATCATCGCGCACTATGATTTCTCTCGCTGTGAAACAGTGAGTACGCCGAAAGAAAGCGCTAATTAAAATCAGAAGTTTGTAATTAACTTGCAAAATATTTGAAGAGAATATATACAGCATGTTCAGCGTATCTAATACTACACTCTAGATTACAAGCTATTTTTAAAAAGAAGAATTTAGCAACAGAAACCAATTTAAAAACAGGTTTATAGTAAAGAAATATGACATTTGACGTTATTCTGGAGGTAGCGCATGGGTCATTTCAAAATTATGGTACAACTATGTGCCCCGGTATGTGCGTGGAAGAAGGAAGAATAAATGTATTTGCATTATGTATGGAATATTGACAGATTCTTTTACTGTTAAAGTCTACTTTCTGCAAAATAATAAATAAATAAATAAATAAATAAATAAGTAACACGATACTAATTCATCTTCATTAAAGGTGATATTCGTTTTGTGGTTGAGGTAAGAGGTTTAATTTTTGCGGGGCTAAATGTTAGCAAGGAGCTATGATAATAAGCCGTAAATAAGTGGATGGGAGACAAAAATATAACTGCAAACAAAAATATTTTTCTATCCCTATTTAACAAACAAACCGCTATTTCGCTCTTGTAACTATTTTGTTAGTTTATTTTACTGCAGTAAAGCGTGGATAAAGTAGTTCAGAACGCCCTCACAGTGCAGTTGTTTTTGCGATTTCAGCTGCTGGGGTTAGGTGAAGGGGCGAGGGCAGGGGCGGATCCAGGATTATCAGCTGGGGGGAGGGGGTCCGGAACGACAGGCCTCGGATGCGAAGCCGACAATCGCCCCCTTGGTGTGGGGTTTGGGGCTTGCTCAACGGTCCCGACAAAAAAATTGGTGTTTTGGAGAGCAAACAATGCCCTTTGGTACGGTTTAGAACTATGATTTAGCTAGTCAAAATTCTAATTTCAAGAAGGGAATATTGGTGTGATATATTTTTCAGAAACCGAAGGGTGGGTCGGGACCCCCCTGACCCCCCTATAAATCCGCCACTGGGACAGATTTAAAGGAGTAATATACAGATCAAGATCGAAAATAAGCTTGATCGCTTCAGTTTTCATGAAGTAATGCCTTTTTTGTATAAAAGTTGTTTTTCCACAGATTCAATTAATATCAATTATATCATCATATAAAAATGACAGTAAATTTAGTTGGTCATACAAAAATTAAAGTAAATGGGTTATTTTATCTTATGTAAAAAAATGTCAGAAGTCACACCAATTTGCAGATTGCTTCACGCGAACATTCCCATCGACCAGGTCTCTTCATTCAACTATCTCGGGGCCCTTGGGACATCCAACACCTGTTGCAAGATATAATTCTAAAGAAGAATTGGTCAAGCAAAAAATGCATTCACCCATCTCGGTCCAATCTTCAAGGATCGTGGGCTGTCCTTTAAGATAAAGATCCGCCTCCTAAAAACCTGTCTGGTCTACTCTTCTGTATGCCTGTGAGTCTTGGACTTTGACAGCAGAAACTCAACGTAACACTGAAGCAGCTGAAATGTGGTTCTATATACAAGCGAATGCTCCGAATCTCCTACATTGATCAAGTTACCAATGAAGAGGTCACTGCCAGAAGTTCTTGGGACATTCCACCAGAAAAGAGGGATTGGAGAATTTTAGCCTTAGTGGTAGAATACTTGGCAAAAGTGCCCGAGGAAGACAACGAAAGACCTTCCTTGATAATTTTGATTTACCAACAAGACACCTTTGGTCATGGGCGAGAAACAGCAACGTTCGTCACACACCGCATCGGTGATGGTACATGATGAAGAAGAAGAAAAAAGTGTTGAAAATGGAAATTGACTCATTTCAGTATAGTTTTCTCTTGTTTACATTTTGGTATTTTCATGGTATGACTTTGAAGTTCCATGGGCCTGAAGATTGGTGTTGATTATGCTGTTAAACATTGTGTAAAATTGCATCAAGATAATAAAAAATTGGTGGTAATTATACCATTAATCATTATGTAATATTGAATCAAAATTCACAAAAAAAACCTACTTTGTGCACTGCCACCACAAATGTTACAAAAAGAAAACTCTTTTACTTATTACTTTTTAACTTACAAGAATGATTCTTAGGATTGACATACAGCTAAAATTAGAAAACCCACTATATTGGATTATAATTTTTTATTGAATTTATGCATTTTTTTGTGAAATTCTCATTTTTCTCATTCTGGCATTTTCAAAGTGTGAACTTGAACTCTCATGGGCCTGAAGCCTTTTTCTTGTTACACATTTTACTTAGTGATATTACCTGTTGTGTATAATTAAAATTTGATATTGACTTTGCAGTTAAGCATAATGTATTATTGCTGCCTTGTTATCAATGATAGTTAACAGGATAACAACTGTTAACTTTGGCCAAAAAATGAATTTCCTGGAGTAAACGACAATTTTTACATAATAACCAATGGTTAATAAATCCATTTCTACATTCAAAGTTAGCCCCTGAAAGTTAGTCCCGGTTTTTTTTTTCTAAAAAGTTAAAAAAAAAAAAAAATATATATATATATATATATATATATATATATATATATATATATATATATATATTAGAGATTATTACGGAGTACAGCTATCTATGGAGTTTTTTCCCTTTTTTATGGCAATTCTTGTTGTACTTAGGAAGTCACTTGACATGACCCAAGAACATGAACAGATAATTTGGTATCATAGAGAAGCAAGGTACAAAGAACCAGAGGTATGAAATATTTTAAAATCTACATTGAACATACAAATTGAGAGCTTAGGTCTGTGTAGTTTCTAAAAACTGGCACAAACTATTTTGCAGAAAATTCCCATTGTTAGAAAATTTTGGCCCATTTGACCTTAAAATAAAGGTCAAAAGTCAAATCCAAGGGCACATTTGGAACCTCCACATATGACTTTTGGTCAGACTTCTATCTGAACTCTTCCCATAATTCCTTCCATTTTGGAGATATTTATATATAATTAGCAAGGGTGCATTGTGACAAATGCCATATCTAGACCAGTGGACTGACAGAGTGCAAAATGTACATGTATCGAGTTGAGATTATGTGTGACCTAAATCCAAGAGATGGAGATATGTACAGGCCTTTATTGTGTTGAGGAAAAGCAATAATGATAACATGGCAACGGAGATATGGTGGATGAGATTGGTTGGGATTAAAACCATGGGCACTGCCAGTACCTATGCTGGTGGTACAATAAATTGCTGTGTTTTTCACAAGTGTGCGGCATATTGCTTTTATGACACCTCAATTTTTGGTCAATTGTCTGTGTTATCATTACAACACACCTGACACTCATGATGTCACTCAAAACTGTCCATCCAATCAGAATTATCTCATGTAAGTTTCCCCTTTTCTCACTATAAAAAAATTAAATTATTTTTTGTCATTGATTTATTATTTAAAAGCGGAAAGTCTTGAAGGTATCTTTCAAAACTAAATAAATGTGTTCAACTGTTGTACTGTAACATGCATTCTAATTTATATCTTGTGACATTGTATAAGTTTGCCATCAAAGTTCCAGCCAACAGAGCTCAGGTCATGAGACCTTTTTTTATATAAGACGTTGAGTAAAGGGATTCTTTTTATTCTGCTGTAATCTGTATAATACTGGTTCATTGATTAGGCCACACTTTTTTAATTTTATGGATGACATCCTGCGCGCGCACGGATTTTCGCCCGTTCTCAAAAAAAAAAAAAAACCCCCCCCCCCCCCAACGAAGTTATTGAATTTGCCGGNATAAAAATAAAAAAGTGTGGCCTTAGATAAACATAAAAAATAATAAAGGTGTGGAAAAATAAGGAATCTGTTCCTCATACATGTACCAAAAAATAATTCAGAATAGACTTTTTAACTCCCAAATAGTCAGAAATCTGTCGATATTCTGAATAATGTCATAACTCCCAAAAAAGTCAGATGTACGCAGATATACAGAAGAATCTCATACCTGAACTAGAAAAGCACTGAGAGAGCGAAGACCTCTGCCAAGGCAGCAAAGTCTCCATTCAATGCCATTTCACCCTTTAATTTTCATTCTGTAATGATTTAGTTTTTTGATTTTTGATTATTGATCCAGGTTACCACCAAAAACTAATCACTTCTAAGTTAACCCATTTCTGACCTACCCTGAAATTTCCAGTGAAATTCATCCATAACTTTTTGATTTATGTTGATGACAAACAGACAGACAGACAAACAAACAGGGGTGAAAATATAACCTCCTTGGCGGAGGTAATAAAAGCATAATAGTGCAGTATTTTAAGATTTTTGGCTTAAATATTTGTTACTAACATTATGAAGACTGCATATGGCTACACTGTGTTTCACACCTCATTTTATCTCAAAAGCCAGACTCGAGAGCTTCGTAAAAATAATATTATTATCACTTTTTCTGAGAAAATGCTCAATAATGATTTTCTAAAGATACATTTTGTAACTGCATGTTGATAATTTTCTTGTAACTTATTTGTAGCTACATTTAATTATCCAGTATTCAACCTAAAATCTGAGATATTAAATAAAATGGGAGTAAATGACTAGGGTCATTTCACCTGGAATGAAAATCCAGGTCAATTGCCTCTAATCAATGAATTTATTTAAAAATCTGCATTTTTTTTCTAATAAAATCAGTCTTAATTTCATCTAGGTAAGCACACATTTAGCACCATCATTACACATGAAAACCTTTGCCTTTATGCTTTACCATAACATTAAAATAATTTTTTTACGGAGCAATGGTGCTGTCATATCCTTGGGCCACTGCATCAGGCAAACATAATTTATAGCATCTTATTTATACAAGATGAGCATAGGAACAGAAGAAAAATTATCAACTAGGTGTACATGTGTAAACCACTTAAAATGCAACAAATGAAGCCAAATTCAAAAGTCCAGTGCTGCTGCATTATTGGCCATTGATCCTTTGTCAGCATCTCGATTTTCAACAAACTTTGGATTCTTAGTATCCGTGAAAATTTTGCCTTGAGCTTCCAGCTGAAAAAGAAGAATTTTCTTACATTGTACATGCACTGTATCATTTTCACTATAATTGTTGATATATACATGTTATTGCATAAAATGTATAAGAATATAAGTAAAATGTTGGACTGAATCACTGGATGTAACTGGATCTTACTGCAACTGCGAGTGTTTGGACATGAAATGTATGCTATCAAAATTGTTCACATTATTGTTATGCATGAGCATGGTTTTTGTGTCATAGTACTGCTACTGGTAGGCCTATTGCCCTGCTAGTGCATGTACCAAGATGTAGCATACAAGACCTGTTGGAGGTTAAACCATGTGTTCTCCCCCCACACTCACACTGGTGGTGCAATGATAAAACATGAATTTTAACACTGTCGGCAGATTTAAAAGAAAATTAATGTGTAATGCCATGAAAATTCTTTTTTTTTTCAGTAACTAAATATACCTTTTTTACTTTGTGTGGTTTTCCAATACCAAGCCTACCAAAAAAGAAAAAAAAAATTTAATTAGAATAAACAAAAATATTAAAATAGACTGTTTATGTTACAAATCATATTGTGACTACTTTATCTTTGCAAAATGCACTTCTCTGCTATAAAACCAAATATAAATTGAAAATAAATACAGTATAGATTTAACCCACAATACATTTAAACCAGATAACCATTAAAGACTATATATGCTTACATTACAATGTGAATCAAAGTCCCTACCCCCAGACAATATTTAATTCTTTTAATATTTCAAAAAAAAAAAAAAAAAAGCAATTCCTGCACGTACAAAAACAAGTAGATCCAAACTGGGTTCACTTACTTTGGCAACCCTTTGTTAAGACCTTCCAAAAGTACACATGCCTTGCACACCTCTTGACTAGAAATGTAACCACACCTGGAACAAGTGCCTACAATAAAGAAGTACAGGATTATCTATCAATTAACTTTCTTTAAAAAAATTTTTGTTCTTTAAAATCTACAAATTAGTAGTTTAATTAACATGAAGAAGTAAATAACATGTCATTTTTATAGTGGAGTGTTATTTGTTAAATAACATTTAAATTACATTTTGAATAACAACATTCATTCAGAAACAAATAATTGTATTCCTATCTTTATATTTAGCAACATTCAAATAGACCTATTCTTTTTTGCAAGATAACAATTAAAACCATACACTTAGTCTTACGGCCTGCTATATAAAATTTATAAAATGATTTCAATACCAGGACATTGTAATTTCTGTAAAAACATTATACCTTGAACTGGTAATTTGACTTCCTTCTTCACTGCCATGCATTCTCCAGAATGAATTATGTCTGAAAAATGACATTGTTTCTGATAATATTTAGTATTTTCTGGCTTAAATATCATATCTATAAAGCATGTGCATATCCACTACCAAAGTCATGTTAATCAACTTCAGCTTCTTATTTTATCTGAATATCTCAAGAAGATGATTAAAACAATCATACTGACAGTTTTCAATCTAACATATTTACTAACCAATGATAGAACTGGGTCTAATTGCCTCTAGATCCTTGATGTAAGTTCTTGCATGTCCTCTGTTGAAAAAGAAGTTTATGCTCAATTACTTATTCTTTAAAGATACACTATATGCATCAAAATTTCCCAAAGTCATTTATATAATTACCTCTTAAGATAATGAGAAAATTA
Source organism: Lingula anatina (assembly GCF_001039355.2). Next base: position 186,153 of record NW_019775431.1, read on the forward strand.
ATTCTAATACTAGATCTTACTTTGAAATGGAGAAATGAGTGGGTTTTGAGGTTAATATGAGTGTTAGTGCTTAAGACCTGCAGAGAAGTGTTAGTAAATGCCTAATCCATTTATACGGCCTGACAGCATCATCTGTGATGTTTGAATGCTCTGTACATGTATGCTATCTTAGCATCACTCTGAGCGTCCATTGGCCAGTTTCAAGGATGCCTTCCAGCATAAAGGGGGTATAAACTTTCTTATTTTCAACAGTCAATAAAGAAGTACATTTGCAAGAAAGGGTTGAAAAACTCTTATGGAGCCTAACTTACCTGTATGCATTTGGTGAGTAAATGCATTCCGTTGAAAAATAGTCCAACTTCTTAAAATATGCATACCTACAAAATAAAAATTAATGTCAAAATGATATTGTCAAATATTCGTGAAAATGTGTTTTACAGAAGTTCTGAAATACATTGCTACATTTCTTTAGTTGTAGTAAGGTGACAACTGTGAAATTTTGTAACTGGGTAGAGAAGGTGCCAGTTTGAAAATGAAAGGCAATAAGTGGTCAATCATTGCTTGTGATCAATATTTTGATTGCTTTATTCTTAAATGTAGTGTTGATTGAAAGAAGAATCTAACAATGACTTGAGGATAAAAGATGGTCATTTTTTATATGTTCATAGATGTTCATTTTTTATATTCAAGCAAGCAAATTGCATTTTTCACCAGAAATTTGAATTTGAAAAATCCAGATTTTTGAGATGGCTTTGTGAATGTGGTATAAGGCTTCGTTCACATGGAAAGTCTATTTTCTAAATATCTATTTTCTATTCGCGGTATCTTATGATTTTTAGAAAATAGACTTTCCATGTGAACGAAGCCTAAGAGTTCATGTTAGCGCTTTCTTTCTTATTATCAGTAAAATAGCCAAGAAATGTATTAATTCCTTAGAAAGATAATTCAAAAGCAGTCTATGTTCTGTCCTGGGAAAGGGGGGGGGGGGTTTGAGGGAGAATTGTCTTGGTGAATTGTCCAATGGGGAATTGTCATAAAATCATTTGTAAGCAACAATGAGAGAACTATTTGCAACATTTTAAGAAATAATGAATTTATTCTTTCTAATAATTGTCTCAATAAATATCATTCAAATTTTCATTTAAAAACTCACATGACTATTTCTTTTTCATATGTGTATTTGAATGGCTTGCATCTTGGCAAGGCTCCATCTGCACCCTGAAAAACGTTTAAAAACATGTTATAACCACTGCAACATTTCACTGTCTATATGTCCCAAGACACCTTCATGAGGGAACGAGGCTACAAGTGTTATTTACACATGCACCAGCTAGCCCTCTATCCTTCATGTGCAGGAATGGCAAAAAGAGGTCAGGAGAGTGGCTTTGTTTTTTCTGTTGAAAAGGGTGAAGCCTACTTAACTGTAAACAGTGTTGATATTGTATTCTGAAATGTGTGCTGTTAGCATTCAGAAACACCATTACTGTAAGATGACAGCTATAATTTTAAAATAAAATGAAATTGGATTGAAATGTGATTAGAATTCTATAGAGTATCTCATACAAATGAGAGGTACATATACATGTATGTCATACAAGAACTCCAATTTTGTGAGAGCACATGCACACTATTTGTTGTGTCCAAAATAAAGATCATAAAGATATTTTATGAGATCATATTCTCGTAACATGTTGTCGTTCAAGAGTTTTTGAGTTTCAGCTTGTGTTCAATGATTATTATAAATGCCTGTATGAACTGGTTTGTTTAGAAATGAAAATATTAGAATGTCTTTTCATCCAAACAGTTAATAATCAATTAGAAGATTGTTGAAAAGATAAATTAGTACCAGTAGGATTATGTTACAAGCCCAATATAATCAGCATATGCTTTTGAATAATTCTTAAGGTAATAATAAAAATTGAGGAAATCGAGGATAAATGAGGATCATTGTATGAAAACATGCACGCTAGCATCTAATCATCAAAGAATGAGGCAACTCATGAATACTTGTTACTTACTGTTGTAATTGCTGTGCATCGCTTAAGCCTAGCTATGTCACCTCGCAATACTGAAAGAATGAAACAAACCTCAAAAGTAAGTTTTTAAATTTTTTTTTATAAAATAGTTAAGATTGGTTAAATTTTTTAAAATATAATAATAAAAACTAGTAAGTGATTTAGTTCCATGGGATATAAAAGTCAATGAAAATGTTACTTCCGTTGGTAAATCCACCATTTTGGAAATACAAGCTTATGTACTTCATGTAGTTTCTACATGCACGTATATCCCTGTATTGAATCTCAAAATTAATTAATTAACAATCAATTAACAGGCATTTTCTATGGCAGAAATGAATACTAAACACACATGACAACATTCGTATGCAGGTTGAACCCTGTGTAAAATACAAATATGTGATTACATAATATCTCAAATAGGGAGAAAGGAAAACATCCACACAATTGACCAGATCAATATTCAAATGCCACTGCAACAGAGAACAATATGCAGCAACAATTTATATACAAAATTTGAAAATGACAAAGAATCTAGATCAAATTTTGGTCCAGAGTGGACCTTTTTTTCCAGAGAACAGGGCTGTTTATTCCAATCCCTGCACCCCAACACCCCACCCTGCCCCCAGCCACCCAAGCGCTACAGGTCTGGATATCTAATGAAATGGCACAGAATACTGGCACCAAAGTGCATGAATCACTTACCAGTATACCCAGATTTCAAAATAACAATATAACCATTCATGTGCCACAGAACATGTGATTCTTGCAAAATAACTGTCATTATTTTTAAGCTTTAGTGTGAACATACTTACTGTTCATGATAACAGTTTCAGCAATATCATCAGCATTATGTCCAGTCACAATCTTGTCAACTTTCAATAACATTGCACCCCTGTCTAATGCCTGTCGACGGAATACACCACAAAAGGTACCTTTAATAAAGCAAAATAATAATAATAATGATGATGATCATGCACCAAATGGCTATTTTTGTCAATATTGATGTAATATTACATAATGCTTAATAGCAAAATCAACACCAAATTTTAATTATACACACAGGTAACTGGATATTAAGAATATTTTAGGAGCAGGCCCATGAGAGTCCAAGTCAAATTTAATGAAAATGTCAATATGTGAAAAATGAACATATCACACAAACAAATTGAAAAAACTTATACAATTGGGCTGGTTTTCCAATCCAAGCTGCATTTTAGTCTTAAAAATCATTTCTTAGTTTGAAAATTATAAGTAATTTTTTCCTATTATTTTGTTAAAAGAACAAAATAATTATTTTGTTTGTTCACAGGTGTGCAAAAAAGTTTTTTTGTCAATTTTGAAGCAATATCACATAATGCTTCACAGCATAGTCACCATCAATTTTAATTATTTACTACAGGTAATATGGGCATTTAAATGTAACTGTAACAAAAATAATGTAACTAAGACTATAGCCAATGGGATTTCAAAGTCACACTTCAATCACCCAAAAATGTTTAACTTCAAGAAAAAAATCCAATCAGGCTGGTGTTCACATTAAATCCATATTTTAGTCCTTAGAATGACATATGTTACTTTAAGAATGAAAAGAAACAAAGTTTTCTTTTAATAGTGTTTACCTGATAGTGCACATAATAGGGACTTTTGTCAATTTTGATGCAGTATATTACATAATGCTTAAGAGCAATAACATCACCAATTTATTTAAAAAAATATATATATATATATATCTTTCATGCACATTCAGAAAATGTAACTAGCTACAGCTTTAAGCCGTAAGTCATACATTAAAATGCCAATATGTGATAAATGAAATATTCACAAAATTGCATACAATAAATAAAAACAAAATTATAATCCTATCAGGCAGGTTTTCAAATTCTGCATTTAGAAATATTCATCAAACTAATATCCCTTAAAGTTTGAAAACAACAAGTCTACCAATTTTCAAAGTAAAGTGCCATTGCATAACATGGTATAAAATATGCTGAAAAAAAAATAATTAAGAAACTTGAAGAGACACTTTTTTCATGATTCTAAAATTATGTATCTGAAAGAATGATCACTTTTGCCCTCTGAAAAGACTGAGCTTAGACATCATTACATTCAAACACAGAACATGTACTTACAATTATTTTTTAAACCAACTTGTTTAACAATGTCATCCATTGTCCATCCGTAGAGTTCCTATTGAAGAAATTGGCATTATTCACATAACAATTCTAAATATTTGGGGTATACTGGCAAATCAAACCCAATATTACATTTCATTGTAATATCAAATGCAAAACAAACATTTATGCATTACAAATGTTTAATACATTAATTTACAGTGAAGATGGATGAACATATGAGTTATCCTTACACTTAAAATCATGCAAATTAATGCTGTAATGGTTAACTGAAGCATGCTTGGACACAAACCTTATATGAGATTATTTTTAGGGGAAGCTCATATTGTTGCTGGTTTCTCTTGACAGTCTGGAAGAGGATTTTAAAAAAGTAATAGTATAAACAATGAAACATTCCTTCACTATCTAATAAAGATAAAAACTGATCCAACCCAAACAGAGGGGCCCATACACATATTCACACCAAGTAAACTCTAATATGGCTGACTTAAAGAATTATCAACAATCACTGTGTGTTTTTTAAAAATACGTACAACAGGAAGCATGGACATCCATAAAATCTACCATCTTGGGTCCATGAGGATTCCAAATCACATATTAATAATGCCAACATGTGAAAACTTAAAAAAATTCCTAAAACAATCTGCATTTCTTAAGAAAATGCATCCCACTGTCCAGGTAGAAATAAATGGCGATAAAAATCAGTTATGTAAGATTGAGAATAATGAAAACAGTTTTTCTTTCATGGTGTTTACAATGAGGTGATTAAATGCAATATTGCATAATGCGTATTAGCATAACCACAAACAATGTTAACTGTGTAAGATAGGCATTCAAAAAACATTACTGGCATAATGTTTCAGGACAATTACTACATGTATATAACAGTAACAGAGTAGACAGGTGAATCAATTAAGGATGTAATTAACAGTAAATGGCCAAAATGTGGGTGTTTTTCTGAATTTGTCAGTATTAGATAGATGAAATGTCAACTTGGTCGGTTTAGAAGATAGCTACCCCTGTTAATTACAACCTTAAATCAATACAATCCAAAATAAACAAAACAAATAAAGCCTACGCTGGAGGTACAATTAACATTCACATCAAAACTTTAAACCTAACCTCAAGTGAGTCATCTCGATAGCCAGTAATCCCTTCATCAACGGATAGCAAAATGAGATCCAGTTTGTAGTCATATCTCTCATTTAATGTTTTTAATGTATATGCCAGTACTGTGGAATCTGAAAAAAAAAAAAGAAGATAATTAAAATGGGATGTTGGTCTGCCTTTGCTAAAACATTTTATTTTCAATCAAGTGACATTTCTGAAGAAAGTGAGCATTTCTACCTTTAATATCAATTGGCGTGCATCTAGTAGTATTTCCTACTTGTATTTACAGCATACAGTGGCTTTATTTTGTGTGAATGCCAAGACTTAATTATCTAAAACTGAGTGGGGACTAAGAGAAAACGAACAAAAGACACATCAGTTACTGAGATAAGTGAATTTTGAAAAGTATAAATTTTTTCAATTGCAAGTAAATGTACATGGCACACAGCCAAAACAGAAATTGCCTGAACAGTGTGTGTGTTTGTGTGTGCACATGTGTGTGCGTGCCTGCAGGCATCTGTGCTAAGGAGACAGTGTGACCAAACAGGAGGGGTAACCCCAGTGACCTTCCTCCCAAAACCTGTGTTGAAGTTCAAGGGGAGAACAAGATCTTTCAGAAGGGAAAATGCTAGCACTGTGCTGGACATAGACGACTGTCAAAGCATGAGGATGATTGTCAGTGAACGTTACTAGTCCTCTCTGACAAGTGTCAATTTTGATAGGAAACCGTGGTGGGACTATTTTTCACGATTTCTCCGTCTGTTACTATTTTCTGTCAATCTTGTTAAGTCAACATTTTTTCTCACTTCTTTTATAGGTTACCCACTGTTAGAATACTCTTTGTCACATCAACAGCAAGTAGCCATGCTGCAATATGGGTGACATATACATGCATTTTACTAAAGTTCAACGTGGTACATGTACCACTCTAAGAAAATGAGGTTCTTACATTGGAAAGAGGGATGTAAACACTGGAACATGGCTCCTAAGCAAAAGACCACAGATAAACCCACCACTTGTGAGGCGAAATGATTGAGGAGTTTTAAAAGGGAAAGGAGAGATTGGTTTATTTATTGTTATCATTTTCATCTTTATTTCCAAGAGATCCAGTTTGTATATAGTTATATATAAGTTATCACTTTCATCTTTATTTCCAAGATGTTCCTATGTTTGTTCAGATTGTGTTAGATGAGAAACTGCTAACACTGCTCAATTAGGTAACTGCTCTTACTCTGTTGGCTCAAAAAAGACAGCGTAATTTAAATACTCCTTGGACACTGTAGATTTGGAAATTCAGAGTTTTGTTTGCGTTATTTTTCATCCATCCCTCAAAGAAGATGTTGACAGTCTGCACAAATGACAGCACATCTGGTGAGGATACCATCCTACAGTCTGTAGTTTGACGGATATGACACATGTTGATGCTTGTTGCCGTTGCATTGTACACGATACCACTGCATGAACTTAAAGACAGACAGTTCCTTGAATGATTGCAATGTGAAAACCAACATCCTCAAAAGTTGCCAAACTTTCCCCTAAGCCTTAGGACAAGGCATTATGCCACCCTTCAAATATGCTGGACAAAATAGACAGGTAACCACAAACACCAGTGAGTGGGCCATAGGAGTACATATATATATATATATATATATATATATATATATATATATATATATCCTGCCATTCTCTTCAGCACTGTTATACAGGACACAACTCTTAACTGCATACTGAACATAATTTTGTCCACTTCTGCTTAATGACCACTGATATAGTCAGCGGTATCAAAGATTTGTGACATTTACCACAGTGAACTTTGACATAATAATTACATTTCTTATTTCCATTATATACCTCCATGTTTTTTTTTTTAAGAAAAGTGAGTATAATGTCACTTCCATCATACAAAACAGTTTAAATGTTGACCTTCAAATCCTGAACTCTTTTGTTCAAGTGAAAGGGAACATATTTTAATAGCAGTACAGCAAAGTATAATCCAGGGGCGTAACCAGACCTTTAAAAATTGTACGCACAGATTTTAAAAATTCCCAGCAAAATGTAGACTAACGCAAGAGATGAGAGACAGCGTAATTACAGCATATGTACCACACATCGCAGCTTAATTTCCATTAATAAAAAAAACCATCATTTAGTCAGAAATATTCTCGCAATTAAAAAAGTTTCAAATATTCTTATTACCCAGAACGGTATATTTATTTAAAAGGAGGCTAGCTTCGCATATGTGGAACCCCCTTCGAATAATCCTGGATCCACCTCTGAGTTGAACCAGGGAATTATATCCGATATAATTCGATATATCCGATATAATTCCCTGGTTGAACTAACATACGGTTTCATTCACCTTACATGTGGATGCATGGCTCCCAAAAACAACCAATTGTACGACACGACAGAGCTCTGATACATCTAAGTTTAATTATTTGTTTGTAAAAATTGCCCATGTCACCTTGTTAGTTTGGAGGGGTAAGCTGGGTCAAGTCCGTGTCAAAATTCTTTGAAGCTTTGCAGGAAAAATTCTTCATTTGTTTCGCTAGCTCCTTCTTAAACCTGGTGTCCAGATTTTATCTAGTGCCCCCAGGGTTGCGGGAGCTGCTCATTGAAAATAACACTAGGCAGATTTTTACCTGAGATAAATATCGCCAGATATTCTCAAGAAAGAGGGTACAGAAGAGTTGAGGGCCACTGAACCCTCCAATTAAGAGGTAAAGGAAGTTTCAGTTAGACGGACGATTAAGATAGGACTTGTTAAGGTTACAGGCATTGTTTACCTCAGNTGCCTAGTTACGCCCATGTAATCTGTCTGAGCAACTTATCTTTTTTTACATTATCTGTTTTTTTCTCACTTACCTTTTCCACCAGAGGCTCCTATTGCCACAACTTCACCAGGGGAGAAAAGGTTTGCATCTATTATGGTCTTGTGAACTTCTTCCTCAAATGCCCAAAAGAAGCAGTCTTTACACAGAGCATCTCCCTGCAAAAATAAAGTTATGTGGATAAAATTGAGCATTTACAATATGATAATGTAATACATTAAAAAAAATCCTCTGTCAGATGACTTACTAGTATGTGGACATCTTAATATAACTAAGCCAAAGTTGAAGCCAGTCCATCATGTTGCTTTTTTAATCAAGGAAAAATGCTGTACTCTAGTCAACCCAATCCTACACTTCGCTTTTAAATTTCAGAATTTGAATTACATACAAATATTTTTAGCTCATAATAACATACACATTAAAATCTGAGGGACAGAGGGCATCCCCGCTATGCTTCATTTATTTATGCTTCATGGAGTTTTCTGTATTAGATAAATAAGGTAATGACTCCATCTTTTAAATGGGCAAAAATATATAACTTTCAGATACATCAATTTAAAATCATAAAAATTATATTTTTCTATAGTATTTGTGGTGCTTGTAATGCATAGAATAGAACAATAAGGTAATCTACTTTTTAATTTGGTTGCAACCACTAAATACGAATGCTCTTATTTTAAGAAATTAAGTTTTAAAAAATACAGGATCTGTAAAATTCACAATTTTCCTCCCATTAAAAAGATCAAGTGGTTATTGTAATCACTTGTCATTCTGATCCTCAGTGATTTCAACATGAAAAAATAATTTATTTATTCATTCTATCAAAAACATTTAAAAAATGACTATCCATACTAGTAGTAGTAGTGTAGTAGTCAGTGGCGGATTTAGGGGGGGGGGGGTCAGGGGGGTCCTGACTCAGTTTCACATCTGTAGACCCCCCCTCCCCTTCAAATAATCCTGGATCCGCCTCTGGTATTTATTTCAGGGAAAACATATAATACCATAAAGTCTGCGATGAACATAGTTTCCTTCAGCTTTATTTTCACACATTTATAACATCCTTTTTTTTAACATATCAATAAATTCACATTTTGAGGTACTTATATATGACATATTGTTGTGTTGATATAATGTGTTGGTGGCAGCAGCTGGGCACCTCCCCACCTCCCCCCACTTTCATATTCAGTCAGTTTTTAGGTGTGCACCTTTTCCAATTTCTTAACTTGTCTTCGATTTCAAGGTTGATGGGTTCCAGTTGGTATCAGAGTGCAATGCAGTATTTTCCTGACAGATGCAGACAAATTAGTAGGAGCAAAGCAGATGTCAATTACCTGGTATAACACAAGAGAAAGATCTTTTTTAGACTTCACAAATCGTGTAATACCCTGACACTAGCATCTTGCTAATTGGAATATAATTATAATGTGTTAGTCTTGGTACTTGGAAGATATTAGGTCCACCTGAACTTATTTTGACTTCAATGGTACAGCCTTCTTTATTATTAGTGGAACTGATATTAATTAAGCCATGGCTAGCAAATAGAACAAGACTCAGCTGACTGTATTCAAGATTCAGGTACGTCACCTTCTAGAACATCCCATGCCTCACTGCACTACCGTTACATAGATTTACCATAAGCAGTACTTATTCCCACTTGGGGTCCCGTATCTGAATATTAGGCGATGGCCCCAACTTATGAAAAAAGTTTAAATGAAGACCAAGTTAGGTTGTTGCTTTTTCTTCAAGTTTTAGTACTATAATACAGTAATTACTCAAACCACACTTTAGGCTAAACAGAAAACTCACCTTTTATGTTCTCAAGTTGTAACTTAAAATTTCTTATATATGTGCAACAAGCTACTTCAAGAACAACATGTGAAAAAAAGTGAGTAGAAATTTTAAACTTTCAGAGCTAATTTCAGCCTTCTTTTATATGGCAATTCTTCATTTGGGAAAGCACATGGAATGTCAAGGTTTAATAATTTTCATCACATGGAGTCTAAGAAGTAGTGTTTTCTGATTAGTTTTCCACTGTCAACCTTGCTGGAATTACACCTGGTGTATCCCTACCACTACTTTGTGTCTGTGTTGGTATACCATTTGCTACATTTTTTTATTAAATGCTGAATAATATATGAGTAATATTCAATTCTCTTGGGCAGTTCTTCTTTTGCATTTGTATCAAAAGGTGGTAACTCAGGCAAAAATGACTTTTTTCTTATATTCATGTGTTTTGACTAAAAACAATATTATAAGAGTAAAAAACATTGAAATGTAAATATGGAGCAAGCGCAGATTCCCTGTTACACATAAAAATCACCACTACCAGTTTCTTATTGGATTAAAATAAGTCAACATGCCAAAGGATCAACCAAATTAATCACTCGGTCAGCATAAAAAAGCTTTAAAACTGCATCTTCTTCAAATTTCTGGCTGTAAATTTGACCTATGTATCCCACCTCCAGTTTGTTAAAATTCCCTAAATAATGCAATATGTATACATTACTGCTTCACATACAATAAATAGCATAATTATTCAAATGGTCGTTGGCAGAAAATGAAAGCAGAAAATATTCTTTCAAATATTATTTTTCAAGAAATATAAAATTATATCCTTTGTTATCTCTCACAGTTATGCTATTAGGAACTATATGGTGGCATATGATCAAGTTTAGTCTCAATGATTTGACTTGCCAACTTGCTTCACATACATCTGTAAGGTATCCTGTCCATGGTTTCTCACCAAATGGAATCTTCCTAAAAAAAAAGTCATTGCTTTATCTGTCGTGGTTTGATTCTTTCTTCATCATATGAATTAATTCTTAAGATATAGTTCCAAATCACAAGACCCTCACTATGACCACCATGTGTTCTTTAACATTTCAGGATGATATCAACATCCAAGTACTTTTATTTCAGGGGCTTTATCAATTTTCAGTTTGGAATTGGGAAGAATAACTAGTTTTGCAGTATATAAAGACACAAAAAATAAGACTTTGGGAATCTTCAAATGCAGCAAAAAATGATTTAAATTACCACAGTTAAAGTAACACAATCAATTTTAAGCATCCAATCCTGGTACACATACACAGAGTATGCTCAAGGTATCCATTCTTCAAAAAAGTACACTTCTTCTAAATAGCCTAGCACGCTGAGATATATAGCCATAACTATCAAAGCACTGACAGGTGCTCCTACTTTGTTACTGCCCGATTCTATGCAAAAAAAGATCAATAAAGCAGAGAAATGGCCAATGAATACTAATGAACTACTTGGGCCCATTTTTATTACCCATTTAGTTGAAGGTATGAATTTGTAAGGCACTTACAGAGACACTTGAGTTTTTTTAAACTAAATTTTGGGGAAAAAATCAAATACATTGCACTTTATGAAGGTATATTATATAAGTTTGAAAAAAATATCTTCAGGTCATTTTTTCTAAACATCCTGCAGGGATATTTTTCTCAACTCACACCTAAAAAGAGACAAAAGGCCTCAAACAAAATACCAAATGTCAATAATTTCTTCTGAAATGTCAGGAAGATCATTGCAATCTAAATGAGTCTGTAACTAAGTTATTTAATTACAAATAGTGTAAAACATTCGATCCAAGTGCAAGAAAGGGTTGAGTAGGAGAAATTTTTTTCTCTTTTTCTCAAAGAAAAGTACATTTGACATAAAAATCCTGCACAGTATTTTATAACTCCAAGCTTTAGTAATGCAGTTAATATGGCTGCACAAAAAACGGCAAAAATATAAACAAAATCAAAGAAATAAAACCAAAATAAAAATGTATCAAATGCTGAAAATTTGAAAAAAGGTAAAATGCATGTTGTTTTATAACACACACAAATATTACTTTCATAATTCATTTTTCTTTGTGAATGAAAAAAAAAAAAAAAAAAAAGACAATTTGACCAAATAACAAGAAGCATTTCTGTCTTAAGACTAGTGTTGGTTCCTAATTATATAAGTCACTGATAACACTTTCAATAATTCAACTCAAATGATTAATAATGATAATAATAATCAAAATAAACTTAAAGTTTATATTAAGAAGGTAAATATGACATACACTTATCTTACACTTACCATTAGTGTATACACTTGTCTTAAACATGGCCCGCTGAGGGGTTAGATTATAATATTGTTTGTTATTTTAAAAAATAAGTACATTATTTAAATTTAAATAACAATGAAGTAAAATTGAGTCAAATTAATAATAATAATAATAATAATAATAATAATAATAATAATAATAATAATAAAGCAAAAAAGCAATATATAAGTAAAAATCTAAAAACTATATAACTTATTTAGTATATAAATAAAATTTACTTTCGATTTTTTTAAACATTTGTAAAAGTCTCCAAGTTTTTTAATGTCAGAGTTTATGCAGTTCCATATGTCAATTCAAGTCTATGTATAGGACCTGTACATAGTATGTCTTTATGTTTACCAATTGGTGAATAGAGATTTCCCTTATTACTTGACATGGCCTGTAGTGTCTATGGTTGTAATACCCAGTAAGTCCCTAATGGATTTTAGTGAAAAGTCCATTTAGTGATTTAAAAACTACTGTTGCTTTCTTGAATTCTATCTATTTATAAATTGTTTGCCAGCTCAGGTTCTTGAATAGTTCAATTGATGGGTGGTTCTTGGCTTCCTTTTCTGGTGTATCTAAAATGATTCTTACACCACATTTTTGAAGTTTGTGTATGTCTTCTAGTTTTGTGCAGCTGCTCCATACAATGGAGAAGTGGTCCAAATGAGGTAGTATGTGCACATTATAAAAGAGTTTCCTTGTTTCCTATGTTAGATATGGCTTTAATTTAGATAAAAGAGACAGTTTGCTGATAATTTTTTTTCCAAGTTAAAACAGATAGTCATTCCAACCAAGATTTTCATTTATATGTATGCCTTAGAATTTTTCTGATTGCACATTTTCTTAAACACCCTCATTGAACAAAACTTTTAATGAGCTTCCAGTTTTGCATGTTTCTGTCTAGGTGTGATAAGCATTTCCACTTTTATATCCTACTTCTGAATTTCAGACCATCATTCAAGCATTTACTCTTACAGGCATCCATCTCTTCTTTACATGTGCTGAAAATGAATCAAATGTCACCCACAAGACATCTAAATTACCACAAAGTGCAGTAAAAGAAAATCCACAGTGTTATCTTTTTAAAAAAATAAATAACAAAATTCCACAAAAAAATATGTTTTCAATGCAGTACCACACATCAAAGTTGAGCAAAGTTCATGACATTGTTCTTTTCATTGTCTACCGCCCTTTTGACTGCTCAATAAAAAGGTGCCTGAAGTTTTATGGGGAAATTATGTCCAATTTCTTTCAAATTCTCTTATTAACTTGTCTTTGTGGAGAAATGAAATTGAGCAGGACACATCTGGTTGGTGACTTGTTTATAACTTTTCAAAACACTTTAAAATGACAGGCATTATTTTGGTGATGAGAAAATTTGAAGTGACTTTCTTTCTTGTGATTCACTCACTTGTTTAATGGAAAAACTGGAAGTGACGCTTGCTCAATTAGGTAGAATTTCACCAGCATTTTAAACCTGTCTTCAGGGGGAAAAGGACACCCATAAAAAGGCAATCGCTTTGCCCTGACCAAAATTGTGCATTTGTAATAATATGTCCTGTGTGTGCTAAGTAGAGCAGAGGAATATTAGTTACAAAGAAACACCAAATTGTTGCTATTAAACTGTTGTTTGCTGTTATTTCAGCTCAATTTGCAGTTTGCTGACAGGCAGGAAGTTAAAGGAGTTAGACAGGTGGAACAGAGGACATGGACCACAATACAGGTGTGCCTGATATGTAGACCTGTGTGTACCAAAAACCAAGGATAGAAAAAAATCAAAATACACAAATTAAAAGGATAACTACTGTTCATTTTGGTCAAAAAAATGTAATTTCCTAGGGTAAACAACAATTTTCCCATACTTAGCAATGGTAAATGAATCAGTCCTGACATTCAAAGTTAGTCCTGTTTTTTTTTTTTTTTTTCTAAAAAGTTTGGTTTTTTGTTATAATCTCTTAAGATATTTTTACAGAGGGTAGCTATCTATGGAGGTCACATATTCGGATGGCACGCACAGATTCTAAAATAATTGCGATAATCACTGTGGTAAAATGGATTTTATCATATCTCTATGAATTGTTTACAATGTATTTATTGCAAAATATAGATCTGTTATCCCTTTAATGAAAACAATTCCTTTTTAGTAATGCAGTCTGTAAAATAAATCTCTGATAATCTTTAATTTTTACAATAAAAAAAAATGTAATCAGTACAGTTATAAAAGTCAATATATCCAGGATACCGACACAACTCACCCAACTCTTGATATCTTATTCACAAGACTCTTAATTTATAGCATATATTTTCCTAAGGAAGATTCTGTTCTCTAGAACTCAAGAATTCACTCAAATATTTTAGCTAATAGGAATATTTAAACATTATATTTCTTGCACAGCAATTTTCATGGGAATTGTCATTTAGATCAATGAAGCCCAACTACTTTAATATAAATAATCTTCATTTGTTGTAATGTGGTCTACACAAACTAGCATCATTTCATCCATTGTGAAAATCAATCTTTTACATTCTGCATGATCACTCTCATGGCTATTCTAAGTTTCCCCCAAACATTCCACTGATGAAATTATCTTCAAAGTTATGAAAAAGTTAGTCATACTTTTGCTTTCTTNCCAAAAAAAAAGAAATGCTATGAGTACAAAAAACAGCTAAACTTATAAACAGTACAACACTAGTCAAGAAGTCCAGAAGGTCTGAATGCATTAATTTAATTAAAAAGCAGTAAAAAGAATGGTTAGTTCTTAAGTGTGGAACAGAGTTTCACCATGCCTTGAAGCTCAAACACCTTTCAAAATCATCCAATAGATAAGTGTCCTTTAGACACTGTGTTAAACCTTCAAGGGAACACTGCGTCATAATGTCTTGTTGCAATACCATAGTGGGACTGGCACTCAGAACATAAAATATCATTCCACAAGGGGTCTAGTTGTTCACAAGCTTTTCTTCCACAATCTTTTACTAATGGATCTTAATTATACTCCTCCAAGCATTTCAAACGCCAGCACTATGTTCTTAAAAATAACTTAACTTGAAACATGCAGATTTTGACTTAAGTATTCCCTACTTTTAAATCATTATTTCACCTCAAGTTAAATAACTGTGTAAATTTTATGTTTCTTTGTGTAATGTGAACTTTTTGACCAAAAGGGAGTCTAAAATCCATTAACTCTGGAAGTCCTAGGGGACACAGACTTCCTGTTCTCCCATTTTGCAAAAAAAGCAAAGACAAAACTAGTGTGGTACAAAGACAAGACTAGTCAGCTGGTACAATGACAAGATTAGTCAGCAGGTACAATGACAAGATTAGTGTGGTACAATGACAAGACTAGTCAGCTGGTACAATGACAAGATTAGTGTGGTACAATGACAAGACTAGTAAGCTGGTATAATGACAAGACTAGTGTGGTACAATGACAAGACTAGTCAGCTGGTACAATGACAAGATTAGTGTGGTACAATGACAAGACTAGTCAGCTGGTACAATGACAAGATTATTCAGCTGGTACAATGACAAGACTAGTATGGTACAATGACAAGACTAGTCAGCTGGTACAATGACAAGACTAGTGTGGTACAATGACAAGACTAGTCAGCTGGTACAATGACAAAGCTAGTGTGATACAATGACAAGGCTTGTCTGGTGCAATGACAAAATCAGTCTGGTACAATGACAAGACTAGTCTGGTACAATGGCAAAGCTAGTGTGGTACAATGACAAAACTAGCTGGTACAATGACAAAATCAGTCAGGTACAATGACAAGATTAGTGCGGTACAATGACAAGACTAGTGTGGTACAGTGACAAGGCTAGTCTGATACCAGTTCTTTAACATATTCAAATTGGGAATTTCAAAAAATCACTTTCCTTTCAAACATCTATGGCTAATTTTAAATTATAATCTCTCGTTTTCTTATAACATTCCTTTTGATGGAATATGAAACACATCTAAATTGATGTCCTATCATCCTTTGTCTCACAAATGTGGTTTTAGACTTGAGTATACCAAGAGTATGTAAATATTATTAACATAATCTATGAAAAATTGAATCAATATTAATTTACAAGTACTTTTTTCTGGGTCAATTCCATTTTTTAATAGTTTTTAGCAGTTATAAAAAGGCAAGATGAAAAAGGATACCAAAAAGTACTCAAGCAGCTCGATAAATCACATAAAAAGAAAAATGAAAAAAAAACTGGTAAAAGCTTAAAAGGCAAGTTAAAGCATTAGTTTGTGGTTACCTTAAATCCACATTTATTATTCCTCTCATTTGTGACAAACATTTTCATTCTTAACAGTTCAACTCCATCATCTAGTCTGGGCCTAATATGAAGAGCAATAAAACCCAACTTCATTGCTCTGGCGCCTGTCAGTCACATTAACAGTTTCATTTAACCACAAAGATGTTACAGCAGCCACTTCTAACTGTCATCCTTCAATTTGTGGGCTTTTGGTTGGGATGTTTTTTACTTGTCCTTGGCCTTTAAGTATAATACTCTATGCATAAGTATTAATTAGAGGACATTAATGCATGATGCAATTATAAGAAGTAATTTAATAAATTGCTTATTGCATAAGTTATCATTTCTATTAAAAAATAGGACTGCAGCATCTATATCAAGACAATTCAAAGCGAAAATAATGTTTTTCACCACAGTAAAAATGTATATATTTATAAAAAAAACTGTCTCCTTTCCAATGATGAGGCCATAATAACTTGTCCACTTCACAAAACTACAAAAACAGTATCTTCTACTTGAAAAAGACAAGTCCTCCAAAGCCACAGAGAGAAAGCAGATACTTTCATCATGGCTTCAAGTAATCTTCAAACACAATTCACAAAAGCCAGTGACACTTCGTAATTTACCATCCCTAAGAACAACATTCTGTATTCATTTCTTATAACTTAATTAATGGATGCTTAATAGAACCACATTAATTCAATGGCAATGCAAATAAACCTGCTAAGGCAATGGTTACACATGATTTATGTTGAACCCAGCACAGGCACTTCACCTTAATAAACAGGATTAAAAACTTGTGAACAGATGGATCTGCATGGTAATCAATGGTCTGACCAACTGTTTACCATGCAAACGCAAGTCACTTCCAGGTGAAAAACTACGTAATTTTATTTATAAGAAGCAAAGATAAATTACAGAACTGGCAGCTACTGAGTGGCAGTAAGATTGATAAAATATCTGATCCTTCGATCTCAATGTCATTTGTCAGCAAGTGTTTCTTGAATTTGATGTTTGCAAGAAGACAGTAACCCAATTTCCCCATGTTTCTTGAATTTTATGTTTGCAAGAAGACAGTAACCCAATTTCAAAAAATTTCAAAAAATTAAAACCCCATCCAAAAAGAAAAAGTAGGCTTAAAAACCTTCAATTGCTTTCATGCTGATAAAAATTCTTTTCTCTTGATTTTTTTTTTCATATATATAATTTTAATTGGAATGAACAGGACAACATATTTCTAAAATTTCAAAATAAAGCCACCATTTATTAATTCTATTTTTTACAATAATATAATGACTAATTCATACCAAATAAAATGCTCACAGAAAAAGCCCTATCAAAGAGAGAGTTATCCGACCACAACTTATGATCGTGGCTGTTACAGTATTCCATTCAAGCTTTTTTCCAATCAAAATTACAACAGTTGAATGTACCAGACGAAAAATAAATTGTCTAGGTTCATAAGAATCAGCCTCCTCACAAGCAGTGAAAACTCATATTAACCCATTGCCTCTGGCTATCTCTGAGACAACAGACAGATTAATTGTGATTTCTTTAATCAATTCATCTCAACCAAGTCCTACCCTATTGTAAATATTCTACGCGTACTACCCACCCCAGTGTACTACTTGTATATTAGAAAATTTTATGACTAACTCAAGGCAAACTCACAGCTACTTTGGCACTTTACCCGCACAGTGCTCTAAGAAGTAATTAACTTCATAAAGCAAGCTCAAAAGTAAATGATCAAAATAGCTAAATACTCATCAAGTTTAACACAAATCATTGCAGTATAAAATATCTTATCCAATATTTTATCAACACCATTCTTTGTAACAATAACTACCATTTCATCAGACTTGCTTAGTATTTCTAGCAACTATGACTTTTTTTTAGTTGAAAATATTGACAAACTCATTAACACACTCTCTTAACTATATTGCTAGACATTTTGTACCAAAGAGGACGGGGTATAAAAAAACTGCCCTACATTGATTAGTATAGAGTTTCTTGTCAGTTGTTATTGAGTCAGCAGCAATCATAAGTGTCCCACTAGCAAAATGTTCCCTCATTCAAACTGTATTCAGACCCTGTGCAAAATGAAAAGGTTTCCAACTGTTGCCTTGGGGCCATCACTGCTGGCCTTTTATTTACTAACAAAACTCATAAAACAGTCCATCAATTTTTATCAGTTTATGCCACTAAATGGTTGTACATCTCAAAGGCTAATTTTGTGAAAAATCGTCCTCTTGTTAGCAGGTTGCTGTGACTTCCTACAACGAAAACACACCACGTTTCCAGCATACCTCTTTGAACATGCCATACCACCTACCCTACATGAGAGAAATTACATTTTCATTTTTTTGTTGTCAAGCTGTTTCACTACCATATTAGCCATCACAAGTGTCTTGCCTTTTTTCTCACTCTTTTCAGAGTCTTTTGTAAAAAGCTTGGTCATTTGTAAATTCTATTGTCTTGGTGAAGCTTTGAAATCCTATCCCAGCTATCAAGACACAGCAGGAGGAAGGAACTGCTCATTTTGACATTCAATATGGGGCATATGCCGAGATCATCTGCTCTCAAAAAATGACTACAATTTTATTTTATGTCAAGCTGAGTCTTTCACTCCAGCCTGTCAACTCTGATAGAGCTGTATTCTATTACATGGCTAGGAAATGGGTTTGAAAGAAAGAAGTGTCCAACAAATTGCACCAAAGATATTACTCCAAACAAATAGCAAAAGAGGATTTGTTGAATCTGCCTAATCTTCAGGCACTCAAAAAAGATGTGTATATTGTATCCTTTCACAATTGGCCTAATAGCTTTAAGCACACAGTTAAGAACCCTTGTGGTAAAAAATATTAATAAAATACAGATTAAGTTCCTGAGCAGTAAATACCTATGAACAAAATTAAAAAAAAAAAACGAAAAATATANTAAAAAAAAAAAATAAAAAAAAACGAAAAATATAAATTAAAAAAGAAGAAATTGTTGGACAGAAAAAGAAAATTGCCATGAATGATTAATAATTGATATATCATATAATTAAAACAAGGCAGCAAAGCCACTTATATGGACAGACAAATAAATGTCATAACTGATAAAATGATGTTAAAACAGGCTAAAATGATAAGCAACCTATTTACCAATGAAAGTGCACAAAGATGTTTTTGTCAATTTTTATGTAATAATATGTACTGATAACAGGAAATGAAACAACAAATGGCCCACCCAAATATAAGTACAAAATCCACTTGCCCAAATACTGGTGTACCTTTTTGTATGCAAAATACAGGTTTTAACAAAATAAACTTTCAGTCATGAAAGTATTTATCATGACAGGCCAGGGGGCAGGTATGTTTATCCACTTTGTCCTTTTCTCTTCTCACAGCTGCTTGTTCTCAATCGTCAATTTACTTCTGTTAGCTATCACAATGCTTATTCATTTTGACAACCTCTGTATTTGGTCAGTTTATAAGCAATTGGCTTGGGTCCACTTTCATAATTTCAACTTTCCTCTCTTATTTATTCCATGACTGAGCTATCCACCTAACTTTCTCATGGCAGCTTGGGAAATATTAAATTAGTACGCTCCATTTCTTTAACCCTTTGGCACATTAGACCTTACCTCTATCCCCTGCTTATATCATACTAATATTAATATTAGTAAGTTTCTAATTTTTTGGTTTGCTTGATTTTCCCCATTATTTCTCATACTGTTATCTATTGTCATCAATATTTCCTTCATTACACTATTATTTACATTTGTTCAGCTTAATTTTGTGCATTTCAATTCATCATTGTCTTTTAGTATTTTTCATTTATCATCTGATCTTTATAAATGCAACATTCTACTTAATGGTTTTCTTTGTTTTGTTTTTTTTCTATTCATTACAGTACTACATTCTTAAATTATTTGCTCTACTTATATGATTACATTATGTACTTCATATTTTTCCTCATAATTTCCAGGTATCAATGTAATAAATCATTCTTATTATTTAAATACTGATCCTTCATCTTATGGTTAATCTAATACATTTAAATAAAGATCCTTAATCTTATGGTTAATCTAATACTACATATTTTATAGCACTGAAAAATGCCAATTTGTGAAGAAAATGCCAATTTGTAAGTAAAATTAAGTTATTTTGTCTGTAGGAAAAATGTACAGATTTGACATTTGAAAAGTGCAATTTTGGACACTCCCTTACAAAGTACTTGATAACATAATCACTCTTATTTTTAAATAAATGCTGGCATTCAGAAAATGTGATAAAATCAAAGCTTCATACCAACATGGTAACATAATGATACCTAAAGGGCCCATCTTTAAATTCAACTATTCTTTCATGGTCATGGATAAGCTTAGCTAGATTACAGAAACAATAGCATCCAAAACTGAAGTTATTGTGTCAGCAATAAAAGTGCTTAGAATTGACTTTTATAGCCATTATGGACAATACATTATAAATATTAAATTATAACCACAATCAATAATTTTCTCTGACCAATCAACATTACTGCCATATTCACAAAAAGTTTCTAAGATAAAACTTTCCGCCCACTTGACTAAATGCCTTAAAAATGGCAAACTAGTTTTTTCTACAACCAGACTAACATCAGTCCATAAAAATAATCTTATTCAACTGATTATCAAACATACTGTGTTCACACTATGCTCAGTTATCTGGTTGCGAATTAGGTCACAATTCAAATAAATGCAGTAGTGTGAACGCAAGAGGATTTCTGTAATTCAAATTTTCAAAATCCTGCAAGCGAAGTGGATTTCTAAGCGCGGTTCGAATCAGTAGCCGGAAGTAAACAGTATGGAGATATCTCCAGCATGCGCAGTACATGTCGGGAAACATACTTTTCTCAAAAAGCCTACTTCGTGTGCCATATAGGCGGAATTGTCCAAATATTCTTTGTTTTGCTTTACAATGTTTTTTTTCCGAGTAGAAAGCGGAAAAATTCCAGAGAATCATTTTGGACTGCTTGATGCAGCGCATGTGCAGTTGTTTACGCAGGAAGTTTCACCTGGATTTTGGCTTTGCCGATGCAGTTTCCACTTTAAAGTGTGAATGCAAAACCGAATCGAATTTCTCACGAAAAATTCAGATTATAGAAATGCGCATTTTTGCAGCTGCAGTGTGAATGGGGTAACAGTGTCTGTCCATAAAAAGCCTTCCTTTTTGTGCCTCTCAAACCAATGACCGACAGACTCTATCCAAGGACACCTGTGCCAGAACCACTTTGCCAAGTTAACTTGCTCTAGTATTAAGAAGATCTATTTTGATTGTTCATTTCTGGATCCAATATAACATATGATTTGGAGTCATTAGAGCACCCAATGGGATGCACACATTAAAACCAGCCAAACGGGACCCATATTTAACTCAATACAAATTATCTCACTTCAGAACAAGGCCTCAGTAGGAAAGCAATTCATTACTGTGACCCAACAATGGAGAAGCTTTTCATAACTGCACCCCGATAGCTGAGGGGAAGGAGAACATTTTTCTGGCAGACTGAGCACTTTTTGGCTGCAAAATGGTAAATTTGTTCAGTTACGGAATTGTGCAGTGTTGGAGTGAAATAAGAGAAGCTTGGTGGTATCAGGTATTGTTGGATACAATACCACACCCTAAAGCAATGAGGTCATCCCCCGGGGTGATGCCGCATACTCCTGTTATTTGCTGCCTTCCACTTTTTGACATGGAAGTAGTAATAGGACCCTTAACTCGTAGGTAGCAATCTTGACCAGAACGCGAAGCAGCCATCAAAATAAAGGACAGAGGCCAATGTACAACTATCACCATAAAATCACCTCGTATTGTAAGGCTTGGCTGAGCTGGATAATTAATAAGTATCTCACATCAACCACTGTTAATTTAAATTAAATTCAAAAAATTTTCTGAAAACAGTTCTTTATCAATAAATTCAAAAATTGCAACATTTGCCTATGAAATAGTAAATTCTTTATAAAATTGGAAAAACTAGCAAAGAATTGCAACATTTACCTATAAAATAGTAAATTCTTTATGAAATTGGAAAAATTGAAATTCTAAACTTTTAAGGGTATTATAATAAATAGCCTTTAGTGGTGTTAAATTATCCTTCTTAATGACATTCTTTTATCCAATTTTTAAAAATAACTATATTCCTGCTAATGTATTCTTCAACTCTAAATTACCCAACACAACCATCTTTATAAGCATAATAATCTGAAGTTTATGACATAAGTTTAAAGCAATAATAACTCTTCCTTTGAGATTCAAAATTCCGCAATATCGCATTGTAAACAACGCATGGAAATATATTCTATTGTATTTTACCACTAAAACGGCCGTTATTGTAGTAAAACTANTGATAAGAATCGATCTCTGAAGTTTCAGCGTTGCGAACGTTATATTGGGACGCGGTGAAGAAAAATCGACCTTGCTGAGCAATAAATGTGAAATTCTTAAGAAAACTGATATTATCATGGATTTCGTGACACAAACTAACCGACATACTACTTTGGACGATTGAACAGTTATAATACAAAAAGATAGGATTAGATGAAATTTTCATCGGGGTGGGACACCGCATGTATCGTAAGTTAAGCTAATTTTGTGATAATTTTTCAGTCACTTCAAATAAATTTTTATTTAAATAACCATTTGCACATTCTGTTTATTATATCTTCTTGCAGTAGGTGTATTCCCTGCTTCAATAATTCATTCAAACCCTAAACAAACTGTTCCTAAATAGAGGTAGGGTCGAAATTCCACAAAAAAGGACGCCATTTTAAGGGTAATTTCGATATATTTTCTGCTTTTTCTCTTATTTTGCTTTTATAACAGCATCCTCCTTGCTCATGCAGCTTCTTTGATTTGTTATTGAAACATACACAACGATGTCATGAGAATTTGGTTGGCTATCTAAATTTAAATAACATTCTTGTTATGGCCCCCCTGCAGTGCACCACTAGCAAAGAATGACTGATTAATATTAGTAAATTTCTAATTTTTTGGTTTGCTTGATTTTCCCCATTATTTCTCATACTGTTGTCATAAATTTTTCCTTCATTACACTATTATTTACATTTGTTCAGCTTAATTTTGTGCATTTCAATTCATCATCGTCTTTTAGTATTTTTCATTTATCATCTGATCTTTATAAATGGAACTTTCTACTTAATGGTTTTTTTTTATTTTTTTTTTTTTTTATTCATTACAGTACTACATTCTTAAATTATTTGCTCTACTTATATGATTACATTATGTGCTTCATATTTTTCCTCATAATTTCCAGGTCTCAATATAATAAATCATTCTTATTATTTAAATACTGATCCTTCATCTTATGGTTAATCTAATACATTTAAATAAATATCCTTTATCTTATGGTTAATCTAATACTACATATTTTATAGCACTGAAAATGCCAATTTGTGAAGAAAATGCTAATTTGTAAGTAAAATTAAGTTATTTTGTCTATAGGTAAAATGTACAGATTTGACATTTGAAAAGTGCAATTTTGGACACTCCCTTACAAAGTACTTGATAACATAATCACTCTTATTTTTAAATAAATGCTGGCATTCAAAAAATGTGATAAAATCAAAGCTTGATACCAACATGGTAACATAATGATACCTAAAGGGCCCATCTTTAAACCCAACTATTCTTTCATGGTCATGGATAAGCTTAGCTAGATTACAGAGACAATAGCATCCATAACTGAAGTTATTGTGTCAGCAATAAAAGTGCTTAGAATTGACTTTTATAGCCATTATGGACAATACATTATAAATATTAAATTATAACCACAATCAAAAATTTTCTCTGACCAATCAACATTACTGCCATATTCACAAAAAGTTTTTAAGACCCCGTTTCCAGAGATTAGATCGATCTACTTTAGATCGACCTAACTCCCTGGGGGTTCACGCTAAATAGCTGTCAGCCGAGCGGACACGAAAGTTAATTATTCCCTTACAGCTTGTAGAAGGCGGGACGGACATTTAAGCCCGATTATCTGACAGTAATCTAGTGAGACTCCCCGCGAGGATAGATCGATCTAAAAGCTCTGGGAATACAGCCAAAGATACAACTTTCCACCCACTTGACTAAATGCCTTAAAAATGGCAAACTAGTTTTTTCTCAAACCAGACTAACATCAGTACATAAAAATTATCTTATTCAACTGGTTATCAAACATACTGCGTTCACACTATGCTCAGTTATCCGGATAAGTTGCGAATTAGGTCACAATTCGAATAAATGCAGTAGTGTGAACACAAGAGGATTTCTGTAATTAGAATTTTCAAAATCCTGCAAGCGAGGTGGATTTGTAAGCGCGGTTCGAAGCAGAAGCCGAAAGTAAACAGTGCGGAGATATCTCCGGCATGCGCAGTACATGTCGGGAAACATACTTTTCTCAAAAAGCCTACTTCGCGTGCCATATAGGCGGGGTAGTCCAAATATTCTTTGTTTTGCTTTACAATGTTTTTTTTCGAGTAGAAAGAGGAAAAATTCCAGAGAAATAAACATGTAGTCATTTCGTATTGCTTGATGCAGCACATACGCAGTTGTTTACGCAGGAAGTTTCACCTAGATTTTGGCTTTGCCGATGCGGTTTCCACTTTGAAGTGTGAATGCAAAACCGAATTGAATTTCTCACGAAAAATTCAGATTATAGAAATGAGCATTTTTGCAACTGTAGTGTGAATGGGGTAACAGTGTCTGTCCATAAAAAGCCTTCCTTTTTGTGCCTCTCAAACCAATGACCGGCAGACTCTATCCAAGGACACCTGTGCCAGAACCACTTTGCCAAGTTAACTTGCTCTAGTATTAAGAAAATCTATTTTGATTGTTCATTTCTGGATCCAATATAACATATGATTTGGAGTCATTAGAGCACCCAATGGGATGCACACATTAAAACCAGCCAAACGGGACCCATATTTAACTCAATACAAATTATCTCACTTCAGAACAAGGCCTCAGTAGGAAAGCAATTCATTACTGTGACCCAACAATGGAGAAGCTTTTCATAACTGCACCCCGATAGCTGAGGGGAAGGAGAACATTTTTCTGGCAGACTGAGCACTTTTTGGCTGCAAAATGGTAAATTTGTTCAGTTACGGAATTGTGCAGTGTTGGAGTGAAATAAGAGAAGCTTGGTGGTATCAGGTATTGTTGGATACAATACCACACCCTAAAGCAATGAGGTCATCCCCCGGGGTGATGCTGCATACTCCTGTTATTTGTTGCCTTCCACTTTTTGACATGGAAGTAGTAATAGGACCCTTAACTCGTAGGTAGCAATCTTGACCAGAACGCGAAGCAGCCATCAAAATAAAGGACAGAGGCCAATGTACAACTATTACCATAAAATCACCTTGTATTGTAAGGCTTGGCTGAGCTGGATAATTAATAAGTATCTCACATCAACCACTGTTAATTTCAATTAAATTCAAAACAATTTTCTGAAAACAGTTCTTCATCAATAAATTCAAGAATTGCAACATATGCCTATGAAATAGTAAATTCTTTATAAAATTGGAAAAACTAGCAAAGAATTGCATCAATTACCTATAAAATAGTAAATTCTTTATGAAATTGGAAAAATTGAAATTCTAAACTTTTAAGGGTATTAGGGTATTTTAAGGGTATTAGCCTTTAGTGGTGTTAAATTATCCTTCTTAATGACATTCTTTTATCCAATTTTTAAAATAACTATATTCCTGCTAATGTATTCTTCAACTCTAAATTACCCAACACAACCATCTTTATAAGCATAATAATCTGAAGTTTTTTAAATAAAGGTTTCTGTCAACTAAAAATTCAGTTTGGAAATAAAAGGGTTTTACCAATTTCTTAAAATCTTGCATCTTTTTTTATTTCTATGTAATCCACAAAAAAACGCAAATACACATACCATGTTAGTTCATGGCAGACTTTGAAATAAATTTTTGGTGCCCTGATCCACTATCAAATCTATCAAATGTAAACAAACCAGTAAATAACAATGGCAGTGCACAAAACAAGGTTTTGCCAATTTTGAAGCAATATCGCCTGCAAAGTGTCTTGTTTTTCCTAATTCAGAGCTTAAAGATGCTTCTTTATCTGAAGCATAAGTGTCATTTTTATCTTCTGAGCCATGTCAGGTAGTCATGATAGCTTTCAACATCTGTAACATATATGACACAGGGCCACAATACAAAACACAGCACCATTTTCTTGTACTGTGAGGTGAACACATGGCCATGCTTGGTGAAGGCCAAGGACAGCAGATGTCATTCTAAACAACAGGACAGTCATTTGGAACAAAATAATTGAATTAAAAATGAAAGAAGACATCAAAATTCAACTTTAGGGAAGGGTCAAGCAATGATTCGTGAGAAGAAAATTAACTTTTACCCATGGACAATTCATTTTGGCTGGTAAAAGATAAGGAAAGTTCTTTTAATAATAATAATAATTATTATTATTTATTTATTTATTTCTTCACACTGTGCTTCACGTAAGTCTGAGTGCTAATAACATAAAATATCTACAACTAACTAGATTAACTTAAACTATTGTAATAGTAATTTAAGCTATAACAGATATAAATTAACTGAAATAGTCTGAATATTCTTTGAAAGTCTTTAATAAGAGAAACATTGGCAAATAAACTAAACCATAAAATTGGAGCTGAAAACTCCTTTGGCCTTTTGTCTTAAGTCTTTTTTGTTTATTATCTGTTAAGTTTAATACACATAGATATATTCATGTTTTTGATTGGTGCATACTAAAGAGATGAGCATCCAGACACAGAACAAGGTCATTAAAGGTCAAGCAGTGATTGGTATATCTATTAATAATTACCAAATAACTATCAAAATTTTTTAAAACTTTACTTTCCACCTGTAACAAGCTTATATTTTCCTAGTATACAGCAAACTTCTAAATCTATGACTATTCAGTGAGATCAGGGAGGCAAGGCTTATGGTTCATGCTTGACACTAAGACTGGGTCCCATACCTAGATTGATCTAACAGGATCCATCTCCAAGGGGTTTCTCGCTAAATTGCTTTCAGCTTAAGCGGCTTAGATGTCTCCTGAAACTGCTAAATGATAAAAAATTACCCCCTATCAGCTTCAGTGGGCATGACAGACATGTAAGCTGCTTAAGTTGATTGCAATTTAACGAGAATCCCCTCGAAATTAGATCGATCCACAGTTACTACAATAAAGTCTGGGAATGAACCCTAATTGGCCATCAGAGGAATACAAGCAATATATGTTTCTTATGTTGACTTGGTTAGTTTGTAATTTTAAGTCACCTGGTGGGATTTTTGGTCATTTTGGATGACCACTTACTTCAAATACCATTTAAGAGTTATTTAAAGCTAAAGCCAGACAGAAAAGCTACAACAATTAAGATCCTAACTTCATTGTGTGACACTGATATCTGACAACAAATAAGGAGACGATTCACATCATGTAATGTGATTGAGAAAATGTATCTTCACCATATCAGTTCCCAAGGTAATTAGCTAAATTTGCAACTGATACACCATACCTAATATAGAAAGGGTGAAAAATACTTCTGATTTTCAAATACCTAGAAAATGGTGGGACACATTTAATTGTATAGCTTTTCAGGTCATCAATAATGCCCCATCTTGTGACAGGTGGAGAGAGAAATTCCACAGGGAACCCTTTTAGAAATCTTCTTTTGTAGCTTCCTACTTAAATGCTATGGTGATATAACCTAATATGAAGCAGTGCTGAGCATTTAATAGGGACATAAGGATTGGCTGCTACTTTTACACTAAACTCATATTTAATCAACTAAATTGAGACTGCATTGAAGAGTCTAGCTTTGAAGTGGGTCCTTCTTAATTGAAGTGGATAAACAGAAAGACAAGATGATGCTACCTAATTTAATACCCCAACAGATGCTGGGACAAAACCTGGTATCATTCCTATAAGAGCTGCAAATGTCATTAACACTGAAAGGCGGATGTCTTCAGTGGGAGGAGCTAAGACCCTTAAATAACAATGATTATCAACAAGAGGACAGCGTGTAGTGATAATCATCTCTCACTTTCTATTCAACAGAATGATTTTCTTCTAATAAACACAAATCTAAAATCTAATTTCCAGCACCTTGGCACACTTCATGTGCAACTCCCTCTAGCATGACCAATGTCTCTACATGAGTACATTAAGAGATGGGTGGGACTTGGAGGGGGGGGGTAGAGAGAGATGTTTAGATATTTTATGAAAACTATTTCACTTCAGGAATCTTTCTAAGATGAAAGAAGGCATAACAAACTTCAGAAAGGCTTGTACATACCTCCATTTAACTTTAAAGATGAAGAAGCTCACAACAATACTGTATGTGTACATTTTTTGCAACATCATCTTTCAACTTTTTTTGTACCTGGGTTTTTGATGAAAATGTCTACTTTTTGGCAAATAAAAGTCCTACCACACCCATTAAAAATCCAAATTACTTTTAAAAAATCCGCCATCAAATCACCCTCAAACCATTTTCTATTTATTTCATATGTGTGTGTGTGTGTGTGTGTGTGTGTGTGTGTGTGTGTGTGTGTTGGGCATTCACTTTTTATTCTTCAGTTGCATGTTTTTACTTCTGATACATTATCAACAGTCCTACAGTAATTCATTATACTGTTACAATAATTCTTCAAAAAATGTTCTTAGCTTTAATGATTGGGCAATATTGTCCACACAACTATAGCTGACTTTATTGTTATTTTTGTGAAAGATCTTATGTAACAACGTGAATACCCAACAAATGCCAAATGTCTAGGAAAAAATGTAACTTATAAGGCAAGTGAGAACCGAAAACTAAACAAAAGAATACATTGGCATATTTGAATGTGAATTTAAGTATAGATGTAATATCCACAAGACCTCTTTTAACTGCTTAGCAAAACGCCACCGTGCCTCATTAAGCAACTATATTTGGACTCTTACACCCCGTTCCCAGAGATTAGATCGATCCAAACTAGATCGACCTAACTCCCTGGGGGTTTACGCTAAATAGCTGCCAGCCGAGCGGGCACAAAAGTTAATTACCCCCTTACAGCTTGTAGTAGGCGGGACGGACATTTAAGCCGGATTATCTGACAGTAATCTAGTGAGACTCCCCACGGGGATAGATTGATCTAAAATCTATGGGAATACGCCCTTAATGACAAAAAAATTAAATATGGACTGAAATGGACAATACTAAGTTAAGCACAACCATACTCAAATATAACCAAATGGTGCCAGCTCTGCCCATGGGAAAAAAAATTTACATCATAACTGCGTAAAGACAGAAAACTCTAAACTAAAAAAAAAGAACTCATCAGCAAATGCTGACATTCCAGAAAATACCTGCTAAAAACCATTGATTATACATACTAATTTATTTGTTATATATATATATATATATATATATATATATTTGTAATATAATCACAGATATTTATTATATAAGCTAATATAACATAACATTTATTATATTCCTTTGTTACCTGTATACACGATGTGGCGCAAACGTCACGCAAATTTATGTGACGCATTGCATTGTCCATTTGTGGTCAGAGTCCACTTTAATATTTTGTATTTGATCTGTTTGTGCCCCTGATGAGGCCTCCGGCTGTAGGGCTGTATTAAACATGGAGAAAACAGATCAACTTTGGTCATTTTCTTTTCTCTCTCTCTCTCTCTCTCTCTCTCTCTCTCTCTCTCTCTCTCTCTCTCTCTCTCTCTCTATATATATATATATATATATATATATATGATATTCCCCTTTTCTGAGTTTCATGGACATACACCATAGTGGAAATCTGATCGTCAGGTTTATTTAATCAAATGAGCATTTAACTGATTATGCTGACATTATGCTCTTGCATGGCATGCTGCCTGCGTCACTTTTTTTGATGGCACATTGTGACAGTCAGCCTTTTATTCAGTTCATTTTCTGATAGCATGACGAATACTTTCTTGTCTAAACAAAGGTTTCTCTATGCATCATTGATCTTTTTACAGTATCCCTTCTTAATTATTGCATGCTTGATATTATCTTTCAATTTACACACACATACACACACACATACACATGTAAATTGATTTTGTCATTTCATTTTCTCCATGTCTGAATATATATAACGAAAATCAGGAAACATTTACAGCTCATTTAATTATTCTAATTTAATATTCATGTGACCAGGTCATTATGTCATCAGTAGAAATTTCCACTGTGTACGCTAGGTCCTGGGCCAAATTTGAATGGGGAAACGAAACTATATACGCACTAGCTGTGGTTTCACTGTCTTGCGTTTCTGAATTAATCAAAACAGGATTGGGTCATAACATCTGTGATTATATCCTCAGATGATAGGATTTCCTTACAACTTGTTTTACAAAACCCAGAGTGTATTTCAGGTATTTTAATCCTGAAATTGAACGATTTGTATAGTCCACATGTATGGTAGATCATATTTTGTACTGAATTTGAAAACAGAAACAATAGTAACGCACAATAATAATTTTTGTATTTCTCTGGTGTGTGTGCCATAGGTGATCCCTGAGATGACCACAAAACATGGCAATACTATTTTGAGAGCCTTCTTTTCCATAATGTACACCTGCAAAACAGACTGGTATGTCTGTCCCAGATTTAAGCGCTGATCTAGTGTCCTTTTCAAATACACAGCAATGTTTGGAAACACAAATTGTTTTTTAATAAAAAGAAAAATTCATCCCCTTTCCCATGAAAGCATCCCCATTGTAATTCAACACAAATAAATATTTTAACAGACTTTCAAAGACGACAACCCATTGTTGTTACCCAGTATCGTGAACGTGTTGATATGTCTCTATTCTAGGTGTTTAGAATATCTCATAGCCAAACACTGTGATCATACCGTTTTAGGTCTTTTCAGTATCGCTTTCTTCTCACATAAGCCACACTTTACCGGCATGTTCGGTCTTATGGTCTAATGGTTATGGTCCTTGTAGTAAAATATTTGTTTACAAATGGCTTGCTTGTGTCCGCTACGAAAGCATGGTACACTGATTCATCTTTTCCAATCTCCTTACTGAAAGAGCGATTTCTGCTGCACGTCATGTGCATCGAGTATAGGCCTACATGGAAGTAGGGGACATACTTCCATGATCGGTAATAATAATACATAAATGTATGGACCCACCAGCCACAAGGTCCAATAAAAATAAATTGTGGCAGTGCCACAGCTGTGAGAATTTGGTTTTAGATTCATCTTAAAAGTATTCTTTTAAATAATTTTTTTTATTATAATACATTAAAATAAAATTCTAAACACAGGTTGTGGCAGTGCCACGGCATGTAGGCCTAAGTTTTGTAAATTCTCGTACTCATTTCAGCTGTCATTTTAGTGTTAGAAACTCTGGAGGTAAAATGTGCCGTCATTTAGCATTTATAGCCTCGAGAGTTTCAAAACAAATGGTAAAATGAGAAAACTGAAGAATACGCGTAACTGCCAATTAAAAAAGAAAGCATAACAAATTCAATTGACTTTAAGTACACTAAATAATATATTATAATTTAAAGGTGTCCTATACAGGATTTTCTTTCCAAATCTTATTTCCATCGGGGGGAGGGGGGGGGAGTAGTCCTTTCGTTTCTCACTATAGGCCTATAGCTCTAGACTAATTTTGATTCGTTAAGACCACTATGACAAGAATGGTAGTCAGTTCCCCGTTACTTTGTACAGGTGATATACGTCCCATATACTAACCCCAATACTCCGACTAACTTTTACCTGCACTAACCATAAGCAGGGGCGGATCCACAATTATTTGAAGGGGGGTCCGCGGATGCGAAGCTGACCCCCCCCCCCCCCCCCCCCCCCCCCCCCCCCCATCCCCCCCCCCCCCCCACCCCACCCC
>NW_019775431.1:218918-229353 GCF_001039355.2 Lingula anatina
CCCCCCCCCCACACACACACACACACACACACACACACAGCATGAGGTTCGGGGCCTGCTGAAGGGCGAGCGGTGCCATTTGGTAGGGTTTAGAACTATGATCCAACTATTCAAACTTCTAATTTCAAGAGGAGAATATTAGTGTTACATCTTTCAGAAATCGAAAGGACCCCCCACCCCCCGAATCCGCAATTGATAAGCTAGGAACCGGACGTCCATTCCCAGGAGTACCATATTCCTGTCACATCGGCGTGGTCTTTCTGGCATTTAAGAACGCATTGTTTACTCTATGCTTACTTGCTCTACGTTTTTGTGATTTTTTCTCTCTTAATAGAGATAATTCAGTATTCAACAAAATGTCAGTCAGCTAGCAATTGTTTTCATTCAAACTTTTTTCAGTCTGCTAAATGATATCTATTATTGCAAAGTGCAGTTTGACTTGATCTTTTATAATTTTATACTTATAATTTTATATTTAGACCAAGGCCTACAAAGTATTATCAACCGGGATCCTTCGGAAAAGGCTATTTCATTATGCGCAGTGAGAATTGGTAACATACCAGAAGGAAAGATGTACAATGTTGGAACTAAAGCTTTTTAACTGTATGTAAGCATTTTATATAGGTTACACTGTTTTTTCTTCACGAGGATAAATTAAAATTTCTTATCAAATCTTCCCTCCAAATGAGACATTCTGTTGGTCATGAATGGGCCTATCAACGATCTCTCCCATGAGCTTTCTTTTTTGAACCAAGACAAAGTAGTTAATTATAGACGTGATTTTTGCCTCATGTACTGTGATCAATGACGCTGTTGGTAAAAAACAAAGTGTAATTCGGCACATCTCGTAAACAGACAAACAGGCATCAAACGCTTTACGCCAGGAAACATTCATCGCGCACTTGAAGATAGCATCGACCATCTCCCTCCGTGGCGCCACTCGGCCTTTTACCGCACGGTGAACCATCTGTAGGTGGTCTTGCATATTAAAAGTCCTCTTTTTTTTTCCTTGGCTTTGTGTTGTATATTTAAATCAAATATCACAAAGCACTGTCATTATTCAATATTATTAAAATACACACATACAAACATACATTACTCAATATAAATAAAATAAACTATTAAAGATACGTTTTTACGCAGCATTAAAAAGTTCAATTAAAATAAAGGTGACTTCATGACTTCATTTCCCACACGGTTTAATCCCCCTTGATCATTTTGAATGACTCACGTACGCGACCGCACACCCAGTGGACAATGCATTTTTCCTGGTGTTATTATCGATGAGCAGCACGAAATGCAAGTTGGACAAAAGGTTTTGCATACATTATCTATATATTTTCGCCGAAGATAATATTTTATCGTGGCCAGTCATTATATATATATATATATATATATATATATATATATATATATATATATATATTCAAATAGAATGAGCAAAAAGCCATTGATAATCACGATAAAACATTATCTTCGGGGAAAATTGTGAGCTACGATATATACTACAAAATACTACTTACTACGGAGGAGAAAATGCAAATGATTGTCATTTCATTTATTAATCATGCTCTCAATTGGATAATTATTTTGACCTTAAAAATGAAATAATTGTAATATATTCATTTAAATTGTATAGTGATTTGAGCAATCAAACTTATACAGAGAAAGAATCGATTATTTTATCCTGGACTCAGGAGTACGTGTGGGTCTATTCATTTTATTTGCGCAATTTCGATTATGATTTAGAAAAGTTTAACTTGTCTGTCCCCCATTTAGCTTTAGTTTACTAACAAAAGATGAAAGGCATCTATTAAACTCGTACTGTCAACTGCACGATTTGATTATCAACGGATTCAAGACGGCAGGTACCTATTATTGCTACCGTAAATCTTCTTAGTAAACACAGAGCCTTCGAGATCAATTTAATATATACATTTTAGACTTAAATCTGATTCTTGCTTTAAATTCGACAGATGCAAAGTTAGAGTATTTTATACATTTAGATTCTTTTTTTATACGAAATATCAGCCGTAAAATTGTGCAAGAAGTACGTCCCAAGTCACCTATTGTCACCAGTAATCAGTCTGAGGCTCTAAGTCCCCGCCTCCTGTCGCACGTGTGAAGGTATAAAAGGTGTTGCTGGTTGACGATTGCTCATACCCAGCCAACTCAGCCAGGTAGATGTATAGTGATAACCAGACGGAATCACTTCGATAGCCTTGTGAGAGTATACCAGAATGTTTTACAGGGGCCTTTACATGTAATCTGAATACTAGCCTATGTTAATTAAATCTAACTGGTAGAGAAAGAAGAGGAATCCGGAAAGACTGTTTAGTATCTGGCTCACTTTTCTGTGTCCTAAAATAAGATAACTGAAACAGAAAGTCGTCATCACAGACGTAATTATTACCACATTAACCATGGAAGAAAACCCAATGTCTTTGAACCAGCAAAACAATACTGTCAATGAGATATCGACGGATTCGGGTCCTGGCAGTCCAGCTAGTAGCACCAGCAGCCTCACAGAGAGCTACAACAGTACATCTCCTGTCTCTGCAAATCAAGCTCTCCGAAGAGTTCGTAAAATTTCCAAGAGTCTGGCAGACAAGTGCGCTACGGAGGAGGAACTGCAGATGTTGCGCCTTAAAATAAACGGTAGAGAACGCAAACGAATGCACGATTTAAACTCTGCTTTAGACGGCTTAAGGGAGGTGATGCCATACGCTCACGGGCCTTCTGTAAGAAAACTGTCAAAAATAGCAACTTTACTGTTGGCCAGGAACTACATTCTCATGCTGAATAATTCATTGGAGGAAATGAAGAAATTGATCAGTGATGTGTACTCCTCCCAACCAAATAGGATGCCCATAGCGCATCCCGCAGTACCGCATCCTCCTCATGCTCACCTACCCCTGACCATAACCCCAGGCGCGGCATTGGCGCCCCACTCAGAACATTTCAAGACAGCCCCTGCCACCAGTATACCGTCATCTGTGTCATTACCACCGCCACCTCCTCCGTCATTGCCAGATAGGCATCACACATCTCCGTACGGACCGTGGCACGGTATTCCTTCCGTCCCCTGTACGTGTGCACAGTGCGCCTTTGACACGGTCAGGGTTTCATATGCAACCATGCTGAATGGGAAACATCCTCTTTCAAAACCGTGAAAATTCAGAGGTTTTTTGACATTTTGATGGATATTTAAAACTGATTATTTTCATAGTATGTCCAACAATTGGACTTCAATGTCTGATTTTGTCTGATCAGAAATGTTGATGCACATCCAGGTAAACAATAGCTTTATATTCATTGCAAGGTTGAATGAAGGATGCTAAAATCGGTAAGAACGTAGCAACTGAATGATAGAGGGAAACAATTCCTCTCAAAAGATAAGTCTTTAAAACAAACTATGCACGCTTGTTTACTATTTTATATATGCATACATAAATTTATATTTAATTACACTTTTGCAGAGCATTTTTCTCTTAATAGATTTCTAGAATATTAAAAACTCAAAATGAAGATATATACGACAATTCTCAGATATTAAATTAGATGTGATGTTTTGCACATGTGATTTAAAGCTGTAGTATACCTTATTGGAATTGTGTTGGTATGTGCAAAACCTCAAATAAATGCAAGATATAATTGTGTAATTTTCTTTTGCAAATAAATATTAATATTAAAAAAACGGACGTGAAATGAAATTTTGTTAAATTCCTTTTATTTTGTTTTGCGTTACGATATTATGATAGCCTCAACACAACAGTTTTATTTTTAAAAGGCGAATTGGTCTTCTATGATCACGATGATAGTGAAGGGGTTTAAAGAAAGAAAACGGCTGCAAGGAAATCTTACCGTTACGGGACGAAACGTCTGAATAGCATAGGAAAGTGTAATATCATTTGTTCCTCCAGTTGGACTTTAGGAATTGAGGCTAGAAAGACGTAGAGTGTAGTTTTTTTCCGTGTAGAATTTTAAAATATAAAATTTGACGGATTGAATTTTATAGGACTTGACAACTCAGTGTTCTCTAATACCAGGTTATTGAAGATCTTGACTGGGTAATTGTGCAATTGTAACTCTTTTGCCCAAGGTGCTGTCCTCCTTGTTTTTACAATGAGGGCACACGACTTGCCGCCAAGCAGATTGACCGTCAATCGGCTAAATATGAGGCAAGATGGACCAATGATTTGTATGACACATACCTTGGCAGAGCCAGAGTCAACCTTTATGAGAAAACAACAAGATTTGAAATTAATCGTATATCTAAACTTAAGAAAATAAGCTACGGTATGAACACTTCCAATATTTTTATTTGTCAAGATATTGACTTGGCAGTGCCCGTTGAAGATTTTATTGGCATAAAAAAAATTATATAAAAACTCAAGTGCAAATTTCCAATGGATTACATAACGGTGACAACGTTTTGGCACTAGTTTCGTCATTCTGGAAATTTCCATCATTTTGACTAATAGCGCATTTTATCATATAATCATTCGGATGATACTATATATATATATATATATATATATATATATATATATAAACCTCTTTTACTATAGGCTCATATTTTCTAATGCAAATCAGGAGATCAGTGCTAACACCGCTCACAGACATTCAGATGTCTTCATTTTCCCATGAAAGATTAAGCATACGCAGCGCGTCTTTCTTTCCTCAGTGAATGCTTAAGGGAGGCGCTCACCTGTAAAATAAAAACAGTTCTCTTTTTATTAATCTGACATGACAAGAGCGCGCACGCCATCTGCAGCCTCAATGGACTGTTTTGTTCAACCTATAGATGGAATTACCCAAAATTGTCGTCTGCGCTCAATTTTCCGTTCGCTTAAGTTCATTTGTTGCAATTTCAAGTTCAATTAAACAATAAAGATTTGGTTTCAGTTTCAAAACAGCATACAAAACGATGTTTAATGCATTTGTGTCAACTTCCTTCTGTATAAAGACACATCGCCATTCCGTATCAACATAAGGGTAGGAAGACTGTAAAATAAATCATGGAAAGCCAAGATTTTCGTTTTACCTCCTCCTGTATGTTGACTTTGGTACGTAGTTTAATCCCCAAAAATGTATGACTGGAAATGCTAAACGCTCATATCGAAGGCAGTTCAAATAAGTAAATGACTGTCAATTCATTAGAAAATGCACGTGCTATTTTTCCACCTGTTTCTTATTTTGCTCAACGTGGCTTGAAAAGGCTTTCTGCCTCTAAGCTTTAGCTCCACCCTAATGACAGGGTGCATTCAGTTCTCTCTGAAAACTGAAATGTTTGCTTATAAAAAGAATTACGTATGATTTTTAAGAAGGCTTTATAGAATCTTAATCAATTCAGCTATCTAATATATATGATTTTGTTACACCTTATATCAAGATTTGCACAATGAAAAGAAAATTGTCAGTGGCTGTGCTGTATTACCACAATCAATTTTTAATCAAAATGTTGTAAGAAGGTGAAAAGGGGTTTCGGAAAATCAGAACTTCCATAGCCACAAACGTATAAATTAACGTACTTAGCACAGCTGTCCCGGTTTGTGTTTCTCAATAGAGAATGTCCCGATACAATCACCTCCTTTGGTCCCTTGGACCCCAAGGTTGTAATATTAAGGTGTAGGTACTTACTAAAGCAGTGTGTTTTATTAACAAAAGATGCATATGAGAAGTTAGGACAAGATAATTACTTTTGTCCGTAGTGAACCTGGCACTGTTTTCCCGCGCCCCTTTCCGTTTTTTAATTATCATTCTTAAATCAAGACATATGCCTTCTCGCAGACTTTGGTCCTCTCATCTGAGTAAGACTGATCGTCCTTCCCCCCGAGGAAGTCATAAAATTTGCAACCATGCGTTCAGGGGATTGGTGTCTATTGTACAGTTAATAAAGCCCAAAGAAACCAAAAGAAGTTAATTAGGACTAAATTGACATTTTGTTTAATTTTGGCGCAATAAAAAAATTAATTGATTGCGAAACTGGTGCTTAACGTGTGCACGACCTGGCGGTAAAGGTCAGTAGCAGCACCAATTGCAGCGCATCTTCCAGTGTCCTGCTACACGGAAGCGTCTCCTCCTTGAATCCTAGAAGATAACAGATTTATGCTCGCCATTTCTTTTTGTTACAGTAAGACATTTTCCTTAACCACCGTGATTGAGTTGAAAAAGTTTATTTCTGTTGCTGGCACCAGTTTCAACGACCCACATCATTGTCCATCAGAGGAATTTTCCCACCAAAGGACTGGCTTTGTCAAGTTCTCTTTGCACTTTATTTCTGTTCATTGTTGTATTGTAAATGTGCAAGTTCTTTAAATTTTGCCAAATGCTTGAAAAATAGATCGATACTTTAACAGAAAATATTAAGTCTGTTTACGGCCGGACTTCATCTAAGAATGGGGCTGTGATAGATGTGACAAGCTGCCCCCCCCCCCCTTCCCCGCCATTCGCGCACAGTTTTTTTTTATTACCTCCGACAAGGAGATTATTTTTCTTCACCGTTTGTTTGTTTATTTGTTTGTTTGTCTCTGCACTGCATAATGCAAAAAGCCATGGACGGATTTTTATGAAGCTTTCAGGAGAAATTATTAGATTACCTACGTACTTAATTAACTAATGATGTACAGATTTTGATGAAATTTTCAGGATAAAATGTAGATCACAAATGGTCTAAAGAAAAAAGGTATTGGAAATTTGTTGATGGTTCATCAATTATTGAATTAATTAATTATAATCGACGATTTAATTCATTTAATTTTCAGAATAGGTCAGAAATGGCCCAAAGAAAAAATGATTAGATTTTGGTGATGATTAATTAATTAATTAATTGGTTAATTAATTATTACTTAATTGTTTGTCTTGGCGGAGGTTGTGCTCTCTGAGTCCTTTTCTAGTTGTTTATGTTTTCAAGCTCTCCTCGGCTATAAACTCATCAATATAATTTGCATAATTATACTTGAGAAAATATGTTCGCGGTTTGTATTCCTTACGGTATAGAGTTTACGACCCAAGTACCATCTCTTTATGGTATTGCGTCAGGGGATTGTGTTGCGAGGTCCAGCTAACAGACCACAGCCTCGTGGGTTTACCCCGGGCCTACGTTGCCAAGGGAGCAGTAAACGTCAGCTGAGTGATAAATGAAGATTGTACATGACAGCTTAAGCGATGTCATGCAATGCCAACCTGCTTAATAAAAATTATCACTTCGTTACCGCCTAAACACAAATATGAGAAAATCAAACAAATGAATTCACCTTAATTTGTATAAAATTGTTCAACAAATCTGTGGATGCAGACAGTCTACAAGGTGAGTCTAAAAATTAATGCTTCTGGTGTCACAAAAAAATAAATCAATTCTCGTCTATTAAAAAGATTATCTTTGTGACCCCCTCTCCCTTGGCAAAATTCTGGATCCGCCATTGCGCATTCTACATTGAGAATGTTTAAATAAAGTATTGCTACCATTTAAATATCATAGATGCCAGCCTACTTAATTGGTGATGTCAGCGGTCATGTCATGCAGGAACCAATAAAACGCCCTGGTCATTTGAACCAACGCGAAGTTTTTAATGTCAACTCATAATGATTGATATATGTGTGTAAGTGTGTAGTGGGATATGTTCATGTTGAATTAAAAAGATAAAATTGTGTTAGTATGTGTATGTGCGGGTCAGAAATGTACATGTTATAGTTATAGAGGTAACAAAATATAAATGTGAGTGCGTGTTTCTTTTTTTAGAAAAAAAGGCTGAAGCAACAACAAATTACCTGGATCTAATGACTTTCGTCTTCAACTTGAATACAACCGGCGCAAGGAAAAGAATGATCGAATAAGGCCTACTTATGAACACGAAAATCTAAGAAAGGAACAGCATCAAACCAATCTGCTCGGGTGCGTTACTTGAATTTACGCAAATACCTATACTTCCACTTGAAACATATAATATTCGGTTAGAATATAATATTAC
The DNA here is from genome assembly GCF_001039355.2 of Lingula anatina. The sequence continues at coordinate 226,892 of NW_019775431.1, forward strand.
CAAGGAACTTCAACTGTTGAAACTCCTTGATATTACTAAAAGATTATTTATGACAGAAAACATTAGTGAACCACACATGGGACTTTTGCAAGTCAATAGGCCTACAAAATTTAAGATTAGAATTTAAAGTGGCACAGTTATAGTGTTAAACTTTGTTCGAAAACAATTAAGGGATCCGTATTGATTTCTATTTATTTATTTATTTATAGCAGGTTTAAAGCTTTTTTGACATTTAGCAGGACTCTTCAAACTGACCGAGTCATTGAATATTTTAAAGTGCTTTTGTTAAAAACACGCACACTACTTTATTTTGACGAGTTTGCCAGTTTGCATAACATCCAAGGTGTGTTACCTANTGTAGATCACAAATGGTCTAAAGAAAAAGGTATTGGAAATTTGTTGATGGTTCATCAATTATTGAATTAATTAATTATAATCGACGATTTAATTCATTTAATTTTCAGAATAGGTCAGAAATGGCCCAAAGAAAAAATGATTAGATTTTGGTGATGATTAATTAATTAATTAATTGGTTAATTAATTATTACTTAATTGTTTGTCTTGGCGGAGGTTGTGCTCTCTGAGTCCTTTTCTAGTTGTTTATGTTTTCAAGCTCTCCTCGGCTATAAACTCATCAATATAATTTGCATAATTATACTTGAGAAAATATGTTCGCGGTTTGTATTCCTTACGGTATAGAGTTTACGACCCAAGTACCATCTCTTTATGGTATTGCGTCAGGGGATTGTGTTGCGAGGTCCAGCTAACAGACCACAGCCTCGTGGGTTTACCCCGGGCCTACGTTGCCAAGGGAGCAGTAAACGTCAGCTGAGTGATAAATGAAGATTGTACATGACAGCTTAAGCGATGTCATGCAATGCCAACCTGCTTAATAAAAATTATAACTTCGTTACCGCCTAAACACAAATATGAGAAAATCAAACAAACGAATTCACCTTAATTTGTATAAAATTGTTCAACAAATCTGTGGATGCAGACAGTCTACAAGGTGAGTCTAAAAATTAATGCTACTGGTGTCACAAAAAAAAAATCAATTCTCGTCTATTAAAAAGATTATCTTTGTGACCCCCTCTCCCTTGGCAAAATTCTGGATCCGCCATTGCACATTCTACACTGAGAATGTTTAAATAAAGTATTGCTATCATTTAAATATCATAGATGCCAGCCTACTTAATTGGTGATGTCAGCGGTCATGTCATGCAGGAACCAATAAAACGCCCTGGTCATTTGAGCCAACGCTAAGTTTTTAATGTCAACTCATAATGATTGATATATGTGTGTAAGTGTGTAGTAGGATATGTTCATGTTGAATGAAAAAGATAAAATCGTGTTAGTATGTGTATGTGCGGGTGAGAAATGTTTATGTTATACTTATAAAGGTAACAAAATATAAATGTGAGTGCGTGTTTCTCTATTTAGAAAAAAAGGCTGAAGCAACAACAAATTACCTGGATCTAATGACTTTCGTCTTCAACTTGAATACAACCGGCGCAAGGAAAAGAATGATCGAATTAGGCCTACTTATGAACACGAAAATCTAAGAAAGGAACAGCATCAAACCAATCTGCTCGGGTGCGTTACTTGAATTTACGCAAGTATACTCCCATTTGAAACATATAATATTCGGTTAGAATATAATATTACCAAGGAGTTTCAACTGTTGAAACTCCTTGATTTTACTAAAAGATTATTTATGATAGAAAACATTAGTGCACCACACATGGGACTTTTGCAAGTCAATATAAAATTTAAGATTAGAATTTTAAGTGGCACGGTAATAGTGTTAAACTTTGTTCGAAAACAATTAAGGGATCCGTATTGATATATATATATATATATATATATATATATATATATATATATTTATTTATTTATTTATTTATTTATTGCAGGTTTAAAGCTATTTTGACATTTAGCAGGACTCTTCAAACTGACTGAGTCATTGAATACTTTTAAGTGCTTTTGTTAAAAACACGCACAGTACTTTATTTTGACGAGGAATCTTTTTGATAAATTGCACTATTGTTCCACCATTTTGGGTTGGTCAAAGAATCCCCATACCAACTTTAAAGAAACAAGATCAAGTTGAGACCACGACCATTCACTAAATGTCTTTCATCGTACTATTATAAGGGATCCTACAGTTCATCCAGCAAGTACCTGTCTTGTTCACATAATCTCTTTCTTTGCAGATCATCCAAAAACACATATGGCTTTCACCCTTACTTTTTTGTTCTCTCCCGAATTAAAAACAATAAAAAAACCACAGCGGATGCACTATTATTCGTATTGCTTGCATGGTGTGTGTGTGTGTGTGTGTGCGTGTGTGTTTGTGTATGTGTGTGGGGGTGGTCAGGGTGATTTCCATTTTGTCAGATAATGCGAATGGGAAAACCAATATTTTTTCTCTCCAGATTTCTCTCTTTTTTTTTTTTTTTTTT
>NW_019775431.1:237656-266845 GCF_001039355.2 Lingula anatina
CCCCCCCCCCCCCCCCCCCCATCTTAACAGTTTCTGGAAAAAAAAGATTCATAGTTCTAAACTATACCAAATGGCAATGTTTTTTTTTTGTTAATCTTAATCCTTAATGAACTCGACTTTTGGTGACAAAGTTAATGACACTCCCAAAGTTAGGTTAAAAACATGGTGACAGCATTTTGTACAGCTGCACTGGTGGAGTGGAATAATCTGTGTATTCATTTAAAAGAAAAAGAATTGAGCTAAAAATACTCGTTTAAAGATGTTTTATTTATATCATTCTTTGTTCAAAATCTAAACATCCTAAATTATATACTGAAATATTAGATTTTTACTTGAATTATTTTGTCTTGATACCCATTTTTGTAGTCAAAGTATACAACTTGTTTCCATCTATTAATTGTACATATACTTTGGGAAATTTTGTATAGTCAACTGTACATGTTATTACAAATTTTATATTAATTTATTTATAAATTATAGAGGCCTAATTACATCTATATGCATTCCACTTTTCTCCAAATAGCAAGTTAACAATATCATCAGTGCTAATTCTGCTCAATTATACCAATGACTAGTATTTATTTGTGGTTAGACAGCAACTTGAACAAGAAAAATTGCATAGTTATCATTCTTATTTTATTTGCTTGCATCCTCACTGAAACAACCTTGAACCACCTCCATGTGTTCCTCCTGCCGAGCCACCTTGTCTTTATCGTGGGAATATTTACAATCCTCACCAAGTGTGCACAACCCCTCTTGGTTCTTCTTACAGGGAAACTTCTTGTAGTCAATCACTTTCACTTCCTACAATGGTGAAAGACACAATTTTACCAACATAACAAGATAACTGGAATTGAATTACTAAGCTCACTACTACAAGCATAAATGTTTATCATCCATAACCTCTTTTAATGTATTCTACTTGAAAGCTAGCTGGTGGCGTGTCACTCAGTTAAGCAGTTTGCACTCAGCAAGAGTCCCTGCAGTTGGATTGATCTACATAGACCGATAGGACCTTAATAATATTCATTGAAACTTTCAACTTTTAAGTAGGATTTGCTTCTAACTATTAAAGTTAATTTCTAGCCTTGAGTCATATTGTATCTTTCCTTGATAATTTATTATCATCATCATAAAAATAACCTATTTCAAAATCAGGGAAATAAATTTTTATGATTTTAACATCAGGGAAATCTATTTCATTTCTGGGAAAGAAAGATTTTCTGAACAAAATGGTTATACATAATTTATGTTGTAAACAGTGAATAGTGCATTGTGATGATGCAGAAAGACATAGGTAATGCAGGCCTTGTAAACGGATTACACCGAACAATTATTTAGCACCAACAAAGCAATACCTAACATTCACTCACATTGGTAGTGCTGGTTAATTTGTGGGTTAAGTGATTAATATGGATGATTGTGCTAAATGATCTGCAGGTGGTGTTAGTAAATGCTTAATCCATTTATAAGGCCTGTAATGTCTCTCCACAAAAGTATCCAAGCAAATCAAAATGTGCAAACAAAACATTTGCAACTCGAATATAATGAATGCTTTATTTATTGGGAATTACAAGGAAATATTACATAAATCTCTTTTTTCAACTGAGAGAAATGCATTCCATAAAACCTTGAAGGTAGAAGTACCTTAATAACGACTACACACACACAGGCTGCTTTTACCTGCACTCTCCTTCTTTTCCTCTTTCCTTGCAATCTTCGACTTTTCTCTAGGGGGGTTACATCATCCTCATCGTTTTGGGGTTTTGCAATAGGTTTGGGGCCCCAGTTAGGTTCAGGATTTTGCTGAAAACGAACCAGACCTTCTTTTCTGGACTTAGGGTTGGCTTTGGGATGAAGTTCAAAATTGGCCACCAACTGGGGTGCTTTATTTAGAATGGCTTTACCAGCAGATCCCTTTGTAAGTTTGCCATCTTTAGGAGGGTTCTGTTTTGCCCAACACCTCATAATGTCCTGAAAAGAAAATTAACCAGATAAACAAGGCAGCAAAGCTCTCAAATGTACAGACAACAAGAAAGAAAATCCAGTCAAGCTGGTTTGCCAATTTGAGCTGTATTTCAATCATTCTTGCAAGTTACAACATGGGAAGTTTTCCTTTTAGAGCATTTTCAGTAGCACTGTACAAAATATTTTTTATCAATTTTGATGCAATGTTACATAATAATAAACAGCTTATAATCACCATCAGTTTTAAATTATGCACTACAGATAACATAGATATCTAGAAAATGTGGATAAAATATGCCAAAACAAAAAGGAAAGAAAAACAGCATAACTTTTGGAAAAACGATCTGATCAGGCTCATTTTCAAAGTTGAAATGTATTTCAAAAATATTCATCAGTTCTGTAAGTTTGAAGACAATAGGTAAAACTGTTTTCATTTTTTTTTATAATGGTGGATAAAATATGCTGAAAAAAGAAAAAAAAAACACAACTTATGAAAAAATGGTCTGATCAGGCCAATTTTCAAACTTAACTTATATTTTATGAATATTCATCAGTTCCCTAAGTTTGCAGACAAAAGGTAAAATGGTTTTCATTTTATTTGCATAACAGTTGATAAAAAATGCTGCAAAATGCAATTAAAAAAGAAAAAAAACTTTTGAAAGAAAGGTACGATCAGGCTGATTTTTTAACTTGACCTATATCTTATGAATATTCACCACTTCCTTAAGTTTAAAGACAAAAGGTAAAACAGAGTCAAGTAATTCATATAACAATGAAAGTGCACGAAAAGTGTAACTGAAAAATTCGTCAAAACTCAAAATAGACCTGTGTAAGTTTTAAAAATTCTGATGCCATGCACAGTTGTTTTCCGCTCAAGCTTACAGGCATCTGTTTAATCAAACCAAGAAACCTTGGGTCAGGAGAGGTTTGCCAATAACAATCTTGATTGCTACTTGAAGATCACAGAGGCAATAACGCCGCCGGGTATTGTGCCACCTGTTGGAGTAAGGGCATTAGTAAGGACAAAAAAAAAAAAGGGATACCACCTCCAATGTTGTGCTTGACAAGCTCTTCAAAATACAGTAAACAAGATTTCTCATTTTGTTTTTGTTGAAAATTACAGTTTATAACAAAATCATGGTGAAAAGTAAATGGTCAAATCCAGATTTGTGAAGTGCGGTTCATAACAAAAAGGAGGCCACATGTCAATGTCAAGGTCACAGTTGGATTGCCAGTATATATATATATGCCTATTCAAGTTCGATAGTAATTATGGGCGTACCTCCATCAGTTTTGGAGATATAAGGGACTGAAAATTTGTAAAGTTCAGTTTGTGGTGAAAAGAAGGTCAAAGGTCAATTTCAGGTCACAGTATGATTACCATTAGGTATGCTTAGGTATGTGTACATGCTTAGGTATGTGTAGTTTCTGAAAATCGGCACAAATATAAATGTTTTTGCAAAAAATTCCCATTTTTATCAAATTTTGGCCCGTTTGACCTTGAAATAAAGGTCAAATCCAGGGGCATATTTAGAATCTCCACATGACTTTCGGTCAGACTTCTATAGTAATTTTTCCCATAATTCCTTCAGTTTGGGAGATATTTAACATTGAATTTTCAAAAAATTTGACAAGGGTGCGTTTCAAGGAGTGTCATGCCCAGGCGAATGTACCGACTGAGACAAAAAAAAAAAAAAAAAAAATACAGGGTATTCAAGTTGAGATTATATGTGACCTAAATCCAAGAGATGATGACACAGGTCCTTGTGGTCTAGGAGGAGAAGTGGCAACTTTTATCCCATGCCATCCTATGGAGCCGGCGGACCTGTGCGAGACAAGTAGGGACTAAAACCATGAGTACTGCCAGCAGACACACTGGTGGTACTAATTAATTTCAGTGTGCACCAACATTCTGTATATGCATTTTTTTATCAATCTTCTCAATAAACAATTGCAGCTACACATCATAGCTGGACATTGTCAAATGACAATTGAAGTCTCAGACTGATAAGAAAATGAGAGAAACAATAAAAATCTTTCTCTTACCCATATTACCTGACTCGGTGCTTTTGTTTTCAAGGAACCCTGACATGTATGTGAAAATGTCACATCATACCCAGCATGCAATATGGCCGATCTGAAAAAAATAAAACACGAAATGAAAATATACAACAAAATACATTACTTAGTTCTTTACAAGCATGCTCTCAGCAGACTTTTTTAAAGCATAAGTGAGCCATGAGTTGCAAGTTAAAGCTGAAGTTTGCAAAATAGAGGAAAAAATCAGTAATTATTTTCTCTATTTCAAGTAAAACAGCAGGCAATGTTGTTCTCCATGTCCTGTTCCTGTATACTTTGACTGCACACAGATAAGAGCACAGTGCAGCCTAGTTTTCTACTCTTACAATGATATTTAAAACTTAATACAATTACCGCAATTGCACCAGCGAGGGTGTTACTGTCCGTACCACTGTACTTAGTCGATCAAGAGTAAAGTGTAATGGTGAATCTTGGAGTTCTTCAGATATAACACTGAGAATACCTGGAAAAATAAACTATAACTAAAACTAAAAGCTTCAATGGCATAAAGGCAAAATGGAAGGCATATTATTTTTAAGTGTTCAGGACTTTTGACCTCAAAAAGGGGTACGGCCAGCCCACAAGAAGTAAATGCTCCAGATCTCTGGTGGTTTTCTGACCAAGAATCAATACACATTAACATGTCATCATATGTAATCACTTGCAATCAACTGAATTCAACAGTTCATGTAACACTGGCATTATCCTACATGAGAGAGCCATGAAAATTCAACAAAAACATTTGGGATGAAAAAATCCAAGATATGTAGTAACTCTTTTCACATGTTATTTCAAGTGTACTGTGTGTAAAATTAAAAAGACAAAAATCCTAAATTATCCACATACTCGTCCCCCCCTTGATATTGAATAATGCCTTAAAAAGTCCATCTTCAATGTAATTACCTATTATTCTTTGTGAGGTATTTAGGGCATCTGGATTCCCCTGTATCCTTTTCAGTATTCTGTTTACAAACTCCACATCATGTATGGGAGCTGTCCAGACAGGACCTCCAATGTGATGTCTATGTCCACAGTGCACACAATGTTCCTCTACAGAAGGACCTGTGGCTACGCAGTACTTGAAATTATTCCCCTTGGTAGGTATCTCTTTGCACAAATTCTGTATGCTGTAAGTCTCACAACCAGTGCACAAATACACCATTCCCATATTGGCTGCAGATCGCTTCATTTTTTGTGCTCCTGTGTAAACAAGGACAAATATTCGGACATAAAAATCTACACTTACTGCCAGTAGGGGTATAATATATCTGGAATATCTACTAGCATGGGACTGGATGCTTTGCAACACAATTCTCAGTGCCATCTCATGACAGAAAGAGCCTCGGAGGGGCATGGAGCCATACTTAGCATAGCAGTTTTCAGGACTATTGCCACACAGCACAGCAGTATCAGTGCTGGTTACACAGAGTAAACCCCCATCGGTTACAGCTTGCACTGCTGCATCAAGAAATGGAGATGGGCTGCCATAGGGATCTAAGTCAACAACATCAAATCGGTCCTTCTTGCTTCTGTGCTGGTACATGAGGAGGGCTGCATCTGCACAACTTGGAGAAATTAAATGCTGCACCTTATTGTGTTGTGCATTGTGTTTTATTATTTCCACAGCAGCTTCACTGTAATCATTTGTTACTATTTCTTTTACTTCAGGGATTTCTAAAGCAAAACGCATAGAACGTAAACCTGAAGCTGACAGCGCTTCTAGAATCTTAAGGCCAGTAGTTTCTGTGTCTTCTGAGATATCAGCTGCAGGTGTTTCTACTTTTGATGCCGTATGTTCTCTTTTAACAGCCTGTTCTGATGCTTCTTTAGCACCCTTTCTCTTGGCTTGTTCTATTTTCTTTGCAATGTATTCCTGTGAAAACTCAGAGATGACTGCAACTGTTAGGTCTCTATTAAACTCCTGAACAGGGTTATAGAACACAGCTTTGGGATAAAAGGCTTCTGCTTTCCCTTCTTTTACAGACGTTAGATTATCCATAAAAACCTTTTCGTCTCCTTCCTTGGTGTCATTCATACTGTAATGAAAAGGAAATGTTAATGTTGATACTTTACATAATGCAGGTGTCCACAAGTCAGAGAAGAATGGATTAAGGTAAAAATATAAACATATATATCTGGTAATGTTATAATAAACGAAAACTAGCAAAATTTGGATGTAATCAAACGGCATAAATTACGCTTACGATTATGCCAGAAAAACAGGTAAGCAATGTGAAGTAAGTACATAAAGTAATCTCAACAAATTCTTGTATTTGTTAACTATCAAACCTTAATAAGATTGCTCTTTACTCCCGTGATGTGGACTTGTACCATCACAAGTCGTCCACGCTTTAGATGACCTTCACCTTATTCTGAGATCCGAATGGTTGTCTTACCAAGGATAAAGCATCACTGTTTGTGCTATATATAAATATATTTGTCGAAAGAGTAAATAAAGATGTACAATATTCAGTTTGATACATTTTCTTGAAGACTCTCTATGTATTAAAAATGGGCAATATTTATTTTACTACTTACGGTGCTCAAACTTCTCCCATGATGCGTACCATTTAAAAATGTCTGACCGTCCGTCTGTGGTCTCTAGGATTACCCCTGCTGTGGTGCTAGTTTTTAGCGGAAAAAGAAAGTCTGGAAAAGATTTTATTACGGAAATCATACAGAAAAGGTACAATACAGAAATTCTCGACACTTTTGAACTATCCCCCCCACCATATAAGTGTTCCATTTTCAATATATTTTCTAAATTAAAGCATAGAACTTTTCTCTACTTCTATGATTAAAGCAAGGAGTTATAACTGTTATAACTCCTTGATTAAAGGTACATGTACTACGAGGTTTACCCTCCAAATGAGTTTTCCTCGGAAAGGGGGAGGGGTTGCATTCTTCTACTCACGAAGCATTGCGTCCCTGCACTTGATTCAATGTTTATTCCAAATTTTACTTAGTTCAGTAATTTTTCAGTAAACTGGCCAGTCATATAAAACGAGATGTCTTCGTGTACATCTCTGAAGGCCCATCCAAATATTTTGAGCTGAGGTATACTTTTCATTTATTCGTGTATTTTTACAGTACAATGAATCACCCCCTTTAAACTATTTTAAATATTCTAATGATTATCAATATGAAGTTATATTGAGACTTTGATTCAAATAAATTAGTTTTGAGTTTCACTATTTTCAATCTTTTTCTTTTTATAATGATGATAATGATACTGAAGTCTAAATCATTAAATTTTCAGTGGACTATATATTGTTTTACATTGTGAAAACACAGACATAACATAACATTTAGACATTGGTTGTAAGGATACATATAAAAGATATGTTAATATGTATTAAAATAGTTTTATACATAAAATAACTTTAATTACAAATTTTCCCTAAAAGAGATTTGAGGTCTTTTTATGAACAGACACATAAATATATGAGTGATTAGAGATAAGACAGTTGAAGTCACTATATTGGCAGCACTGAGGCAAACGTCATGCCTCAATGAAAGAGGTCACACATATACACATTGTCTGTACAGGCTTTGAAATTAAACTATTTTGCAGTAGATAATACAATTAATTTTTGATTTAATTTTTGTTTACAGACTAGGATTTGAAGTATGTAGCATTATGCGTTTGTCAGGGCCGCTGAAAAGTCAGTATGCTAAGGTAAGTGTACATAGAAAATGAATTAAATAGCTACTTGGCATTGTAGCCCATATAATCCTATATTGTTTGAATTTGATTTGAACTGCTGTTCAGTCATTTTTAAAGTATAACGATAGTACTTGTACCCTTTAAAAGTGTATAAGCAGTATATAAGTTTTATGGAAGTTTGTGCATGGTTTACTCATGCAGAGTATTGGCAGTGTTAAATGGACTTTAATTTGATGACAACTAAAAACATTACAAATTGTGTTGACACATTAGTGTGTCTTAATGGCTGGTCAGAAAGCCTAAAAGCTATGGGAATTGTGAAAAACATTTACAATTACGCAGACCCTAACTATTGTATAGGTGATCATTTTTTAAGTTTCTGTCAGAAATTTTAAAGATATTCTGCTAACTACCTTGCCTAGTTCTCATTGAATCTGTTTCTTTGAATTTAACATTTTTCAATTTTCATTTATTTATTTATTTTTTGTTGTTATTGTTGCAATGTTTTCATTATTCAATTAATTAATTTAATTTTTGGGGTATTTATTTGCCTGCAGCCATCTTGTTCAGATCATAATATTCACAATATGAGAAATTGAAGTAATTTCTGTGAGGGGTCCATCTTCAAGGATTAATTGCACATATACATGTTTATTTTATCATCTTTTATTAGGAACACCGTCTAGATGCAGATAGACTTTTAGATGCCACCTCATACAAGGAGCACTACAGAGCAGACATGATTAAATGGGGCGAAGAAAGACGCCAAAAAGATCCTAGTTACTTTTGCAGGCTAGCAACAGAGGGCATGTCTGCTTTGAAACCAGTATGGATTATATCTGATGCCAGGAGAAAAACAGACATTGAATATTTTAATAGTTTTTACAAAGAACAAACTCTGCTCATTCGTGTACAAGCCAAGGAAAGTGTGAGAATGGACAGGGGATGGAAGTTTACGTCAGGTAATGTCAGAATTGATAATGAAAACACAGACACTGGTTCAGTTGGCAAAACTTGACATTTAAAAATGAAGAAAAAAATGGCTTTTGTCTCTAGCTCCAATTTTTTTAAAGAAACCATGTTTACTATAAATATACTTCACTTACACAATTTCATTTACATTGAAAATAGAAAATCATACATGAAAGGAACCGTCTTTCATATTACTTTACCAGTAAGTAAATTTCATGTCTTTTTTCTAGGGGTAGATGATGCAGAGTCGGAATGTGACTTGGACAGTGGCATTACCTGGCATATGATCATTGACAATAATGGTCAGGAGGAGCAGTTAAACATCCATCTACAAACTTTGATAGATAAAATTAATAACAAACTTCAGTCACAGGATAGTTGACACCTATACAAAGTCCTGTCATGATATTTTTAAATATTAAAATACAAAATTCCTACCATCCACTGAAACAGTAGTTTTCTTTATCTATCTATCTATCTATTCTATTTTTTTCTCTCCAGGCTGTTTAATTTAGGGTTTTTTGGTTTTTTGAAACGAAAAATATGTATTCATTTAATTTTTTTTCCAAAAATAAATGTAGTTTTGTATGGTGATGAGGTTAATCTTTAAAGGACAGATACAGTGTTTAAACATATAACTGTCACCTGTGTCTATCTTTCAGTGCATTGTGTTTCATTATCTCAGTTTTAATTTCTACTATTGTGAGGGTTTGAGAGGGGTTTGAGAAATGAAACATTTTTGTAAAAAATGGTCATTGCCAACAACTACATTAAGGTAATTATAAACAATTAAACATCAACACAGAGGTTGCCTTAGAAAAGTTAACTGGTAAATGACTACAAGCAATGATAATTTTACAAACTTTAAAAAGTACCAATTAGGCAAACAGTGAATTAAATATACAAATTCCCATCAGTGGGATGGAATTGTAATCTACAAGTAATAATCAGCAAGCCAAAACATTATTCTTATACATGGTAGCAGAAGACTAAATCAACAAGCTACTACAGGGTGGGAGGGTGGGAATTTTTGACAAGGTGTAGGCAAGAGAGAAATAACCGTTCACTGCTAAAGCTAAATTTGATTTAAAAGATGGAGGGGTCTACAGCTTACAGCTAGTCCAGCTTTATTAGAAAAAAAGGACACAATGTTAAATGATTTTTAACTATATTTTAATATTTAAATACTATAAAGCCAACAATTTTTTTGAAATATATACAGTCAGATAGGGGGACCTGAAATGATAGTGATGTCATTAGCAGAGTAGTAATGCGTGACCTTGATTAAAAAACAGATGAAAATGTTACTATGTTCCTTGTTCAGGATGTACTGAACGCGAAAAACTGATACCTTTAAAGTCCCCTTTACACTGGACGGCGTCTCGCCGTATGGCCCCGTTTAGAGTTTAAAAAATGCTGTACGTGCCGACAACCGGCCGATCATTGAACATTCATTCTGCTACCAAAGCAGTGGCGGATTTAGAGGGGGGAGGTCAGGGGGGTCCTGGGGGTATTTTTCCCTTTTTTTCAAAAAGTATATACTTTGACAGTAAAAGAATCTAATAATATTCCACACATAATGCAAAAACTTTTATTCTTCCTTCTTCCACGCACATACTGGGGTACATAGTTGCACTAATTTTGATACAACCCTTGCGCAACCTCCAGAATAAAGTCAAATGTCATATTTCTTTACTTGAATCTGTTTTTAAATTGGTTTCTTTTGCTAAAATCTTCTTTTTACAAAATAGTTTGTACTCTTAGAGTGTCGTATTAGACACGCTGAAGGGTTCAGAAAGAGAACTAGTTTTGGAAACAGATTGTATATATTCTCTTGAAATATTTTGCAAGTTAATTACTATCCTAACTTCAGATTTTAACGCTCTCTTTCTACCGTTTCACAGCGATAGAAATCACAGTGCGCGATGATTGACGTTCGTTCATATCATATGCCAATCAAGCTGTTATTACTTGACAGCAACTATCAAAACTAACTGAATTTGATTGGCACCTTGTCAATCAAAAGATGTAGGAAGCTTGAACTAAACGCGTTACAAAAAGTCGGGTTCTTTATTTCAACCGAGAGACTACATGGATTTAACAAAGTGAAAGAGTCCCCGGTTCTTTCACAGGTGTTTTTAATTGTACTAAAAATCAGTTGTAATTTTTTTCTGACTGGATATGATGTAAAATGACTTTACATGAATTGGCGTTGTTGTCGCTGTTTGTTGCTCCATAATCCTTTCTTTGTTGCTCGTACGAAATCGGTACTGAACATATTACTTTAATCATACTCATGTTCTTTTACACCCAATGAATATTTTTTGATCATTTAAATAAAAAGCGAATGGTTTAAAAGGAAAACCTTTGTTATTTATTTTTCATGAGCTAGGGAGAGAAAAAATGCCGAGATAATGATGTTAGTGGCCTGGTAAATTAAAAAAGTGTCGGGGCGATAAGTAGCCCGTCGCTGTATATTGACATGAGCGTGCATGAAAACTGTTGTTTTAAAATAAACTACACAATTAAAACTGCCAAATTAAAATTGAAAGGAATTTTATGAAATGTGTTAACGAGCTTTCATCTGCGATATAATGTAGTACTCCATAAGTATAAAAAACTGATTTCAATAAAGTTTGAAAATTAATAAACTAATAGTGGAAATTCTTCAATTTATTGAAGTTGTTCGTTCAATATTATATTCTGTATTTCATCTGATTGGTAATTTTTTTTTCATTATATATAAAATGGATACTACGCCGTATAAGAATTAATTGGTTTACATGACAAAATCACAACATCAATGGCTTAACACTTTTTAAGACCTTTCCCGCCGTGCGTAAGCACAGACAGTACAACGCATGGATGTTGTGCTAGCGAGATCGCAGTACAGGCAAAACACTGCAGCCTTAGCAGTGGCGGGTTTAGGGGGGTGTCAAGGGGGTTTTCCTTCGCTTTCTGAAAAAAAATCACACAATACTCCCCTTTTGATATTAGAATTTTGACTAGGCTAAGCTTAATAATAGTTCTAAACCGTACCAAATGGCACCATTCGCCCTCTAATTTACCAAAATTTTTCGATGAAATAATTCTGGATACACTCTTGCAAAGAGATGCCTGCAACATTTCCTTTCTACAACCAGTTTCCCTGTCGCACAAATGAGGCAAAAAGGTCGCTGTGGTCGTAGAAAGGATGTTTGGTGGGATGTTTGGTCGGATGTTTTGGTTGTTTAGGATAAACTCCCCGTTCGAACCAGCATCTTACGTATTTTCCAAAACACTGGATACATTTGACTACAAGGAGTACTTTCTTTTCAATAAATATGCATTTTAGTCATTCCAAACGTGTTTGAATATATATGTAGGGATATTTTGACAAACTTTCACAGTATTGTGGATGTGCAGATGTGTGTGTGTGTGTGGTGTGTGTGAGCACATGCAGGGGTGGGGATGGGGCAGTGGAGGAGGATCCAACAAAGATAATTTGGAAGACTGTCAGAAGATATCTTTGGATCCGCCCGACTCTTGCTGACTCAGGCCTACCCAACTACCAGACTCGGCACCGAACGATCCTGAATTCACCGGTAGATCGGACCACACTACCCGTTTTCAAGGTGTGTCAGATCGCATTTCACAGTATCATACCCCGAACAAATTTTGAGTGGTGATGCAATACTTTTCAACCTGCCTAAACATCACATTTAACTAAATGCAGACATATTGACTTGTGTGTATGGGCATGAGAAGTTAAAATGGCTTAAAGGACAATAGACCCACAAAAATCCATTTCTCGAATTTTAAATATTCAGCACTCAATCTATACACTAGAGGTATGTTTTAATCGATCCCCGCCATTAAAAAATTATAAAAACAATCTTTTAGTCGAAAAAAAAAGCGTTTTAGTAAACCTCACCTCAATATGCATAAATGAAGCAACAGATCTGGGTCACGTGGTACTGTGACGACAATGAGGATAAAGGTCTATGAGACTTAACTGAGCTGCATGGTGCATACAGACAATAGTTTAAGAAAGTTGTGTTGAACGGAATTGAGCAATTTTCCTTATGCCTCATTGTGTTGCCGTGGGATTCACCAAAATTGCAGCACTCCTTGACAATCTTTCTTTGTCTGTGACGGTCTTCCGTGACTTACTTACTAGACAATACAATAGTTGCGCTGCTCGCGATCTCGGTCACCTCAGGTGTTTTAGATCATATCAAAAGCTGCTAGTCTTTTATCAGTTGGCAAGCTTGCTAATTGCTGATGCATTTTAAATGCATTGCAGTTGACCAAGAGCTCGTTAACAATAAAACCTGTTAATTATGCACTGTTGCAATTCCCAAGCCAGGTAATAACAGGTATCAAACTCGTCTTGGTGGGCTTTCATATTTTTCAATATATCTCATTTATTTCATGGGGTTATTTTATTGGTATTTGTAAATGACGTAAAATATCAATATTTAAACGATTAAGATCAAACACGGTCGCGAACATTAATAACAGAAATTCCTCTCAGGGTATCTTGAAGCATGCGTATGCCCAGGCATTACTTCCTTGGAAGAAAACGTGTTGAGGAAAAACAGGAAGAAGAGCGTTATATTAAAGAAAAACTGGGAACTGCTGTAATAAAATGGTTCGTAATCCTAATACAGTTATGCTTTGAGGATTTGTTTCTGAAGGTTATTTCTTCTGAAATATTAAATAATTTAAAAGGTTTATCATTTTATAACTTGAAACGCAAGTTCTGCGTCTGTACGCAAAACTTTTTGCAGATTTGTAAGCTTTGTCAAACCCAAAAACATGTAGCAGATCAAGGTAAAAGAGCATTGTTTGCTACTGGTAGCATGGAAAAATCATTAATTTAATGTGTTTACTAAATGTGCAGTTTTACGTACGTTAGTATATTTTAAATTATGCATGGAGATTTAACCTGGTAAGGGATATAAGAAAGCCACAAACGGATTTTTTAAAAAGAATGTTGGGTGTAAAAAAAGAGCACTACTGATAACTTAGTTTATTGTATATAACTTAGTATATTATGAAAAGCGGGAGATACCCAATTCTTTTAAGTATGAAGCTACAATGTTTTTTAAATATATTGATTTAAATCCCCTCTTCGAAAAATTGTATTATAAAACCGTGCTATAAAGATCTACTGAAGAAAAAATTTGCTTGGCTAAAATTAAGTACGGAATGAACTGGAGACCCTTGGCTTGTCAATAAGTTTTCACGAAAATATGTCAGATAACTTTATACTGTCCTTGAAAGAGTAAAGATTGAAAGATGATTTTAGACAAATAGACAAACTTTGACGGGGAAAATATCCACAAAGAGTAAAGGGCTATTGCGCCAACATCTTGTTGAAATTTTTACACTGCAATTCTATTTAAATAAGCTAAGGAACTAATTGCCAAATTAAGACTTTCATCACATAACAGGGGCGTAACCAGACCTGCAAAAGTTGTACACACAGATTAAAGATTAAAATTACAAGTACGTACAGCAAAATGTAGACTAACGCAAAACATGAAGGACAGCGTAATCCCAGCAAATGTACCTCATATAGTAGCTTAATTTCCATTAATAAAAAAATCATCATTTAAGTCAAAAAATATTCTCGCGATTTAATAAATATTCTAATTTACCCAGAACGGTTATTTATTTAAAAGGAGGCTAACTGAAATATAGTTTTATTATTTGTTTGTGAAAATTGCTCATGTCACGCTGTTAGTTTGGAGGTCTAAGATGGATCAAGTCCATGTTAAAATTCCTATGAAGCTGTGCAGGAAAATTTCTTCCTTTGTTTCTCTAGCTCCTCGATAAACCTGGTGTTCAGATTTTATCTAGTACCCCCAGGTCTGCGGGAGCTGCTCTTTGAAACTAACGCACAGGTAGATTTTTACCTGAGATAAATATCGCCAGCGAGGGTGCGTTCGATACTCGCTACAGGAGAATTGAATGCCATTTAACCCTCTAATTAAGAGGTAAAGGAAGTTCCAGTTAGATGGATGGTTAAGATAGGACTTGTAAAGGTAACGGGCATTGTTTACCTCAGTTTAATAAAAGTATGCAAGACGGAGTGTCAGCGGTTTAATAAAATTAATTGAATTTCACAAATAACATGGACCTCATATGCAATAATCAACAGTACCTTTAAATCATCCAAATGCAGTGTTTTATACAACTTGGGATAACCATAATTAAATGCTTGTTAAAGAATTGACTAGACGGGAAATTGTTTTACACAGCTTCACGAGGATTTAGACCCCTCGGGTAAGAGATTTGAATGAGTATAAACTTTTATCAGAAGCCAGAGAAGTCATCTTACAGGTAGACAATGCAGCTCAGTTTGACAGCTAAGCACGCTCTGTTCTCCAGTGGCTCGATTGTCATCATCGGACCACATGACCACGTAGCTCATTAACTCCCAGGCCGAGCAAATAGGACGTTTTTTAAAGCCAAATATTTACAAAATGAGCCTTTAATTTGTGTATTTGGATAAAGATATCGTTAGTAGGGTATGTTTTCTGAAGAATATGTTCCGTTCAGGCCATTCTGACGGCAAGACGCAAATCCTTTAAACAGCTACATTATGCCCACCAGGGAGTGGAGAAGTGTAAGCTACGTGCAAAATCGTCTGTATTCTGGCCTGGCATGAATGATGATATTGACCACACAGCTGGACTGTGTCCACCTTGCCAGAAACAGAAAACTGCCAACAGTATACGTAAGGAACCCTTTTTGCCAGCAGATGTACCTCCCCGCGCATGGCACACTTGCAGATTTGTTCTATTGGAGACAAACTGGCTACTTATTAGTTGCTGACCAGTACAGCAAATATCCTTTAGTGCGAAAACTTACAAGTACATCATCAGGCAGTGTAATTGCACACTGAAAGAGCATATTTGAGGAGCATGGCATCCCTGAGATTCTTAAAACTCACAATGGACCTCAGTTTTCTTCAGAAGAATTCAAAACCTTCACAAACACTTGGGGATTTACGCACATTACATCTTCACCTATGTATCCGCATAGAACGAATGGTACAGACTGTTAGAAGTCTATTTCAGAAAGCATGGGAATCAAATTCAGATCCCCACCTATCCATGTTATGTCTTCGCACAACACCCATTGATCACAACCTACCAGCACCTTGTGAGTTATTGAATAACCGGAAGTATAAAACAAATATTCCCGCTGGACAGTCACAGGTGAACTCCGACTACAATGTAGCATTACAGAAGAGACAGAACGCGAGTAAAACACACTATGATCAGCATGTCAAACCACTTGCACTTTTACGTGAGGGAGAATTTGTTCACATGTATGACACCCAGAATAATACATGGCAACATGCCAAGGTTACAAATGTATCAGACAAACCCAAATCTTATTATGTGGAATACAATGGTGAAATTTACCGACGCAACAGGAAACACACCCATAAGACAAAAGAACATTTTGATTTCAGAAACAATGAGATTGAGGAAACTGATAAACCTCTTGGTGACATAACAAACATAGAGACTGTTACAAAATGGGAAGCACCTCAATCTCAACCCTCACGCAGATCAAGCAGGAACATTAAACCTTCAGAGAGACTGAACTTAAAAATTAATACAGTAATAATGACTGCATCAAGTCAGTTGTGAAGATATCACAAATCGACTGTAATTTGTATAAGCTTAATCATAATTGTTTCATTTATGAACTCTGGACTTGAGATTCTGTTGACTTTTGTGTTAAAAAAAAAAAACATTTACATGTGTCTATGAACCGTGAACATTGCATGTCTTGGAGACAAAGACAACATGGACAGTGAACTGATTATGTATATTAGCAACTTAAAAATGTTTCAAAGATTTTTTTAATTAAAAAAAGGGAGATGTTGTATATTGTAAAGTTAATTAACATAATTAACATACCGTCCTAATATTATGTATGTGTGCATTTATTCCATCTACCATAAGAAGATTAGATGCAATTATAACGACAGAAAATACAATAGAGGGAGTGTGATAATTATAGGGTCGCTAAACGATTTTTGACGGAATATAGTGACTAGCCTTATCCCCTGGTCGCCTGGGTAGGCACTCCCCCTTAAAAGTACTTATGTAAACAAACGGTCTCCCGTAGCGAACTATCAACAGCTTCGCACGTGCAGCGCATTATATTTGTAGTGACACTATATAGCTAACTGCAGTTGAACTTGTGAAAGCAATTATTTGATTCATTCTGCTGTGTCGGACGTTGTGGACCAGTCCAGTGGTTCATTCACTTATTCTTTTCTTAAGATTGGTGACGCAGATTTTGAGTGCTTAATTATTTAACCTCCTTTTAACAAGAGAAAGGGGAAGGGAAAGAAACAGAGATGTCAAATGAATTGGGTAGAATGAGTACTACAATACATTAACTAAAGGGGCTCGCGGTGAAAAAAAGACTGTTTTGCACCAAGGTGATGGCCCATAACAGGAGAGATTATACTTTAAATATAGACTCATTGTTGTATGGTTTATATTTTTTGATTTGATTTGATTTGAATGACTTTATTGGGTACAAGATTATAAACAAGAATTTAAAAAGAGCATAATAAAACAACTTACAACTAATAGTACGACGTCACTTTAAAATAATGCAAAAATAAGATTGTACCCAAAAGGGTTTGCCTAAAGGGTCAATGACCCATGAATGGACACCCCCCAATGAAATACAAATGATAAAAAATAAAAACGACAATATGTACATCTAAAAACGACAATGTGTACATCTGCAACGACCCACCCAAGTGCAAACGTTCTCGGGGTCAAAGAGCTCCACCAGAAGAGTACCATAGTGCTCTCTGACGGATCATCTAAACATTGATCTGCCAACCCCTGAACGTGTGCAAATGGGAAGGGCGTTCCAGATGGGAACAACGCGATTGAAAAAAGACCGGCTAAACGTTTCGGTTCTACAGAAGTTGGCACTGTGGATGATAAAATGATCTCCCCTTCTTTCTCTAAAATACAAATACTTCGTATGATCAAGGTCAGCCCTGCCAATAAAACAACTATGCAGGAAGGTAACGTCTGAAATTTCTCTTCTATAAGCTAAAGGCAGCAAGTTTAAAGCAACCAGTCTGTCTTTATAATTCATTTGGTTACCCAGAATATGTCTTGTGGCAGTTCGCTGCACCCTTTCTAGTTTTATTAAATTTTCTTTTGTAATGTGATCCCAAGATACAGAATTAAACTCAAGCTTTGAACGTACTAACGAATCAAAAAGAGGCTGCATTAACCTTGGGTTCCTATTTCTGTCAAACACTCGCCTAATAGTTGCCCATGTCTGATTTGCACTCTTAACAAAGTTATTTATATGTGAATTTAAAGTCAACTCACTGCTAACGGTAACTCCTAAATCCCTTACGTCATGTACCTTTATCAATACATGTCCAAAGATGTTATAATAAAATACAGTTGGATTGACCTTCCGCGTGACACTTAACAGCATACATTTTTTTGCATTCAATTTCATTCCCCACCTATTACACCACTCTACTACCCTCTCAAGATCCTCCTGGAGGGCCAAACAATCAGCCAAATAACTAATTAATCTATGCATTTTTGAGTCATCAGCAAAAAGAGACATAGTTGTGAACCGGTCAACAACCTCAGGTAAGTCATTGACATAGAGTAAAAACATCAGTGGCCCCAAGATTGATCCTTGTGGAACTCCAGATGTTACATCACTAGTATATGAGTTTTCACCATTTAAGCATACTGTTTGCTGTCTTCCGGTTAGATATCCGCTAAACCAGTTTAATAATCTACCATTTATCCCAAAACTACGCAATTTATGAACCAAAAGTTGATGAGGCACGACGTCGAACGCCTTACTAAAATCTAGATAAATGACATCAATCTGCTCTCCTCTATCCAAATTCTCCCCTATTGAATGTAATGCTTCTACTACTTGGGTACTAGTTGAACGTTGTGCACGAAAACCATGATGAGCATCATTAAGTTTAGGTAGGATTAGTTCGGTCAGTTTAGTGTGGATCAGTCTCTCCATAACCTTGGAAATAGTACATAACAAAGATACTGGCCTGTAGTTTTCAACCTTACTCTTGTTACCCTTTTTGATCACAGGCGTGACATTTGCCAACTTCCAAATATTAGGCAGCTCACCAGTCAACATACTGCAATTAAGTAAAAACGCACAAGAGTCACTTAATGATGCTGCAAATTCCTTCAATAGTTTTGGCGGAATTCCATCAGGACCGTTAACTTTGTTTACATCAAGACCTGAAAGACAATTTAACACCTCTTCGGTCGTAAATTCAAAACATTCTAACGTAGGTTCGACCACCATGTCAATATCTGGTAAAACTATATTGTCATTAGAAAAAACGGCAGTAAAGTAATCATTAAACAATTTGGCTTTATCACCGCAATCAACCCCCTTCACACCATTGTAACTGATAGATTTCGGTATCCTATCAGCATTTACTTTATTGTGGTAAAACGACCAAAAGCGCTTCGGATTGGACCTCGACTCCCTACCTAGTGCTTCGATATATGTTTTGTAACCAGCACGTGACTTATCCCTCAACCTATTTCTCAAAGTTCTATACTTATTCCAAGATGTTACTTTACCATCCCTTCTAGCTTTACGCAACGCTGACTTCACTCTATTTGACAAATGCTTTAGCTCTCTCGTAACCCACCAAGGCCTACTTGAGACCTTTAACATGCGCTTAGGTACAAAGCAGTCTATTCCCTCATTTACCACATACAGCCAATCATTCCACACATGTTCAACATCATTGTTGGCATTACGTGCCCTAAAATCAGAACCAAGACCAAGCCTCTCACAAAGGAAATTCCTCAACCCTTGTATATCCGCATGCTTCCAATCTAAAATTGACCTCGACTTCTGATTCACCCTACTCACATTCATTTCAAACATAAACATAATGATCCGAGCAATAACCGTCAGGCCTGACCTCTAAATCACAGATTTGTTCAGGTCTATTTGACAAAACCAGATCAAGGATATTCCCTGACCTATGCGTAGGCTCATGTACCATCTGCGTCAGTGTAAAATCAAACAATAGATCACAGAACTCTTGTGCTACATCGTATACTGATTGACATGAAATGATTGACCAGTCAATACTTGGAAAGTTAAAATCACCCATAACGCATAAATCAGTAAAGGTTCTCTCGCAGTTTTCCAAAATAGTTCTGAATTGACTAATAAATCCACGAGTTGATACAGCGTCATAAGCAGGAGGTCGGTAACACACTACTATACCATGTTTTTGGTTACCGTATCCCATTACCTCGACAACAACACATTCGAGACTGTCGAGTTCTAAATCCAATCGTCTCACACCATGAATGTCATTTTTCAAAGCCAATAAAACACCCCCGCCCCTATCGTCGTTTGGCCTGTCCCTACGAAACAATACGTACCCATCAGGTAAAATTTCACCGTCAGTAATTTGCAAAGTTAACCACGTTTCAGTCACCGATACACAGTCAATATCATTACATATCACCATGCCTTGGAGATCAACCAACTTATTTTTAAAATGGCCAACAGTTTTTACGCTACGTGCATTCAGCTGTAACATAGAGAGTTTGGAGAAAGATTTGCCGGTCACTTTATCTCATGCATGCCTGTTAGGTTCACCGTGAGTAGTTGTGCCCATCTGTTGTATGTTTCCATGAAAGTTTTCGCGTGCGACATGATGATTTCTTCCCGCAGAGCGATTTCCTGCGACAACTGGACCTCCCCTATGAATACCTCCACGCCGACCTGAATGAACAGTAGTCCAGCCAGCGTTGCGGTTACAATCATTAGCGCCTGATCTGAGGTTACTGGACCTATCGTAATGGCGGGCATTCACAATGCGGTTACCAGCAAATATCACGTGATCCCGCGCACCAGGAATGCTATTTACAAGGGTCCTCATACTAGTTTCCATATCACGTACATGCTTAGGCTTGTCGTGATTTATTGAGATATTTGAATAAACACGTGAATCTTTCAAACGGCTTTTTACTTGCATAACACATTTTTTGTCTTCGTTTGTGTGAAAACTGGCGATGACAATACCAGGTCTATCGTTGTAAGTTGGTTTTCTTTCAGCTTTTGCTATCTGAACTTTGAGCTTAAGGCCCTCTCGTAATAAAGCATTCACCTTACTCACAATGTTTTCATTATCACCATAATTAAGATTTCTAATAGCCACATTTCTTGTCAAGTCCTCCGTAGGCACTGTAGTTTGGCGTATGGAAGATAGCCCGTCTGTTACATTATTTAACGACGCTTCAAATTCCTCACGTATCCCACGTAATTCCGCCTCCACCTTGCTATCGATAATTGCATTCACCTTCCCTAAAATGCGTTCTTCCAAGCGTTCCTCCAGCTCAGATATTCGTAGCGTCACTCTAGCCTCTGAGTCCGCTATAGCTTTTAAAATAGCCGAATATCCGCTATCACTCGTCTGTTTGTGCTGACTTATATTTTACTCTCGTTCATTTCTTGGAACTAGTTCCTTGAATGAAATTTTGCGTGTATAAATTTACTCTGTGACATGAATTAATTAATAAAACACGCCTGTTGAAAAGGAGGCTTTTCATAACTAATACAGGTTCACAGGTAAGTCGTTCAGAAAAGCACCGTTGCCGTTCGTCGCCGCTACCTTTAGGAAAGCGTATCCTCCGCTTGGATATTTTGCTATCTGACAAATTAGGGCAGATGTCAATTTACGTTTTAGCTTCTAATTCTGAATTTACTAGTATTTCGGGCTAAATTCGATGTCAGATTCATAGACATGACGCAAAGCCACCAGAGTGACTGTTTAAATTTCAAAATATTCTATTCCGTTTTCTTCCTGATGTTTTTTTATTATCATTTGTTGCGCCATTTGTTGCACACACTGAAGATCTAAGGTAATTATGATACCATCCATTGTTTGATAATCTAAGCTAGCCTTCACGTTTAACTGACAAAATTATTCAGACCTTTCAACACTATCGGTCTCCTCGAGAATCTCCCCATTTAGTGACATATCTCCTGATTCCCCGATTCAGCATAAACGCCCCCGGATTTAACAGACTAGAACGCGTGGCGATAACATGTGTCGCTAGATCTTGTAAACACTCAGCGAAATGCACCTTATGACTATATTCAATGTGTCGTCACCTAATTGCTTTATCGGTTTCATGAATTGACGATAGTAAGTGCAGTAAAAAAGGAAGAGGAAATGTGAAGACAAAACAACGTCGGTCTTTGAGTGACCTTCTCCCTAAACACTTTCTATGTTACTGTCAAAATAAAAAAGGAACGGAGATAGCGATCATTTAAACGCCAAAGGTAAATAGTAACTAATACCGTAATCCTTCTTGTCCATTTATTTCAATCGTATCAAAACGATGTTCATAATGTCATACTTGCCTAGATTGTGCTTGGATTGATCATCGTCACTGTTTAGCTACTCGCCTATAATGCGTGCTGAACGACAGACAACTAATAAATATTATATGTGTTACTGTGCAAATTAACACACTTACTTAAAATACCGGTATAACGAAGTTGGTGATTTAATCCATCCACCATATTTATATTTGTTCTTTTAAAACCAGTGTAAGGTTAACGCCAAATCAAAGCAAGCCTTGCAGACTGGTTTTGTTTAAACTGTCGTATATAAATTAAAGCTAAGTAAAGCCTGTTTCTACTTCGCAGTGTTCATCCCAGCTATAAAACTTCATGAAGGATAACAAGACTCCGTAGCGAATTAACTTTCACAATGCCCTGTGCTTCAGGTTTCCAGGAGTCCCGTGTAACACAATAATATCGAAGAGTATGGCCTGAGTAATACATATATGAGGCCGTGAATGAAAGGTTTTACAAATTAGAAATTCAAGAATTTAAACATGCTAGGTACATGCACATCACTTAATAAGTCATTTCACAAAAATCGCATCTAATTGTTTAGATTAACCTTTACTTTTATCGATCTCATCGCCTTATCTCAAACACCTAAAAGAAATATTAGTGAACATGAGGAAAAGTAACATGTTTACATGCAGGCGAAGGAGTTATACTTCAATATTATCGCGAACAATATCAACAGCGACTCAAGACCGTTGCCTGTCTTTCACACTTTTACACAAACAAACGAAGGTTTAATAAAGGGAGTCGCGGCGCGATATCTATCTCTTTCATTCGAACAAGCAAAGGGCTGACCCGAAGTAAGCTTTCTAAACTAATGTCCTTTTTATTGTATATTGTAATTACTCCACTTGCTCGCCTCCATTGTCTTGTAAAAGTGACAAAGAATGTGTTGTATTCACACACGAGTTGAAAGAACTTTGCATAACTCCTTTGCCTTGTTGCATAATGTCTTTCTCAAGGTTATAATCAGTGTGAAGAGGGTGTCTTGCCTCATTTAAAAAGGATGTTGTTCTTCATACTGGTGGTTGCTTCACTTATGCTAATCTATTATGTACAAATATGGTTTTAATAAATCGCCAAAATTATGACATTAATGAACATTGTGTATCAAACGTTTTGATACGATTTAATTAAATGGACGAGGAGGATTACGGTATTAGTTACTATTTACCTCTGGCGTTAACGTCGCCCTGCTATATAAATGAACAAATGTTGCAGATCGTAACAAAAAAATTTCTTATAGTGTGTTTATGACATATGATTTACACATTGGAAAGTGAAACACTCCTCGACTTTAACGAACCACCAGACGTAAACTGTCTACCCACGCTCCCCGAAAAAAAAAACTGTTTCTTTTAATTTCAAAATGAATTGCTTTTAAGACAAAGAAGTCCATTAACCATTTATGACTCATTGTCATTGTACAGCATGTATTTAAGGACAAATTAAGCTTTGTAAAGTCCCTATTGTCACATATCATAGATACTTAATTTTATCTTGAATGAAAAATAGCAACCTTTTATAACTTGAACCAAGATCTGATATACAGTGCACTATACAGTAGCTACTATGACATTCCTCAAGTTAGGTCTGCTGGGGGAGGGGAGCATTTAAATGATAAATGAGGAAGTCTACCTGCAAAAGCAGCAGCAGTGGTTTAAATGATCGCTATCTCGGCTCCTTTCTCTTTGACAGCAACATAAAAAGTGTTTAGGGAGAAAGTCACACAAAGACCCGACGTTGTTTTGTCTTCCTTGTTTACTATCGTCAATTAATGAAATCGAGAAAGCAATTAAGTGACGGCACATTGAATATAGTCACTAGGTGCATTTCGCTGAGTGTTTACAAGATCTAGCGACACATTTTATCGCCACGCGTTCTAGTCTGATAAATCAGTGGGTGTTTATTATGAATCGGGGAATCAGGAGATATGTCCCTAAATGGGGAGATTCTCGAGGAGACCAGTAGTGTTGAAAGGTCTGAATAATTTTGTCTGAAAAATGTGGAAACTATCTTAGATTATCATACAATGAATGGTATCATAAGTGCCTTAGATCTTCAGTGTGTGCAACAACAAGTGACGCAAAAACGGCAAAATGTAAGCAAGAAGGCGTGTGTTTGTTTATGGGGGAGGGGGGGGGTTAGTGGTATTTTGTATGTGTACCCTGTAGTTGGATAAAATAAAATAGTTCAGAATAGTGTACGTACAGGTTTGAGAAGTTGAACATGAAAACGTTTTCGACTGATAATAAAAACATCAGGAAAAAAACGAAATAGAATGTTTAGAAATTTAAACAGTTACTCTGGCGGCTTTCCGTCATTGCTATGAATCTGACATCGAATTTAGTCCAAAATATTAGTAAATTCAGAATTATTAGCTAAAACGTAAATTGCCCTAATTTGTCAGATAACCAAAAAATGCCGGTGATCCAAGCGGAGGGTACGCTTTCCTGAAGGTAGCGGCGACGAACGGCGACAATATTTTTCTGAACAGTGAACCTGTATTAGTTACGAAAAGCCCCCTTTTCAACAGGCTTGTTTTATTAATTACTTCATGTCACAAAGTAAATTTATACAGGCAAAACTTTATTCAAGGAAATAGTTTCACGAAATGAACGAGAGTAAAATATAAGTCGGCACAAATATAAGTCATACAACAATGAGTCATGTTATGGGCCATGTCGGATTATAATGGCATACCTTGATGCAAAACAGTCTATCGTTTCTTCCACCGCGAGTCCCTTTATTTAATGTATTGTATTACTCATTACCCATTTCATTTGACACTCTCTCTTTTTCTCTCCTTTCCCCTTTCTCTTGTTAGTAGGAGGGTAAATAATTAAGCACTCAAAATCTGCATTACCAATCTTCAGAAAAAAATAAGTCAACGGACCAGTGGGCTGATTCACAACATCCGACACAGCAGAATGAATCAAATGACAGGTAGCACAAATTTATATGCAGATAGCTATAGTGTCACTACATACATAATTTGCTGCACGCGCGAAGCTGTTGAACAAAAGGATAGTTCGCTACGGCCCCTATTTCACACAGACCACGAATCCCACGAATGACCATGAATTGACAAATTTTACGATTCGTGGTTGAATCGTAATCAGTTCGTGAAGTTCTTAACAGATTCGTATATATTCGTAGTCAGTTCTTGCACTTCTTGACCAACAGGAATTGGTGGCAAAAACTTTGATGCCCCTATTTCACACAGACCACGAATCCCACGAATCGCCAGGAATTGAAAATTTCAGGATTCGTGGTTGAATCGTAATCAGATCGCGAAGTTTTTAACAGATTCGTATATAATCGTAGTCAGTTCTTGCAATTCTTGATCAATCGGGAATTCGTGGCAAAAATTTTGAGCTGTTCAAAGTTTTGGCCACGAACTCCCGATTCCAAAAAATCGTAGTGAATTTCTGGACAATATTCGTGCGATTCCAGCCGAATCCCACGAATATTCGTATCACTATCGCACCTGTATCGTAACTGAATTGTCGAGCGTGTCGAATTAGACCAGAAAATGGGCAAAATCTCACGACTCCAGCCGAATTCCACGAATATTCGTAACACTATCACACCTGTATCGTAACTGAATCGTGAGCGTGTCGAATAAGACCAGAAAATTGGCAAAATCTCATGAATCCTCACGAATCCTGAAATTTGTCAATTCCTGGCGATTCGTGGGATTCGTGGTCTGTGTGAAATAGGGCCTTACGGGAGACCGTTTGTTTACATAAGTACTCTAAGGGGGCATGGCTACCCAGGCGACCAGAGGATTAGGCTAGTTACTATTATGCCGTCAACAATCGTTTATATTTATATCATTATACACTCCCTCTATTGTATTTTCCACCGCATTAATCGCAGTGTAATCTTCAAATGGTCCACGGGGTAAATATACACATTCTTAATACTAGTACGGTAGCATGTTTAAATTCTTGAATTTCTAATTTGTAAAATCTTTCATACACGGCCTCATAATTATATTACTCTCAGGCTATACTCTTCGATGATATTGTATTACACGGGACTCTTGGAAACCTGAAGCACAGAGCATTGTGAAAGTTAATTCGCTACGGAGTCTTGTTATATTCTTTATGCAGTTTGATACATGTATGCCGGGATAAACACTGTGAACTAGGAACAAGCTTTATTTAGCTTTACTTAATTTACGACATTTTAAACAAAACCAGTCATCAAGGCTTGCTTTAATTTGGTGTTAACCTGGCACTGGTTTTAAAAGAACAAATATAGATATGTTGGATGGATAAAATCACCGACATCGTAATATTTTAACTTAATGTGGTCATTTACACAGTGACATAGATGATATTTATAAGTTGTCTGTCGTTTAGCACACATTACAGTGAGAGTAGCCAAACAGTGACGATGATCAATCCAAGCACAATCTAGGCAAGTATTGTTTACAAAATAGATCATGTTGAATAAACTAACGCTTTAATAAATAATCAGCACAAGGTTCGGTTGTCGTCACTTACATGTAAAAGCTTTCGATCAAAGACGTTCAATGATATCACAAATCATTTGACGATTAACAAATGAACAGGTTCTAGGGGCATTTTTTGTTTCAGCTTGGGGGACTTCAGGTAGAGGGTTCATTGAAGGTGTTTCGTTTGATAGCAGCATCACGCCCTAGGTCTAAGCGAGTTGAATAGAAGCTTTTTGTCCAAGCATCCTATTCCAAACTACTGAGTTAGAACAAAGGTCTAGTTAAATGTACTGTGCAATTACAATCAATAGAATCATATTTGATTGTCCCCCCCCCCAGGTATCGCATGCATGCATTCTTACTTGAGTGATCTAAAACAAGTAGCTAGTGTACACTGTTTGTAACTGTAGCAAAATATGTTTGACATGGCGTTTCTGCATGGCAGCCAGAGACACAGTAAATGTATAGGCATGGTTTAAGATTGTTCGAGAGATAATAACAGTCGCATTTAACAATAGAGAACGAGCTATGTTAAGACCCCCCCTCCTCTTTAACTGATGATTCACACTTTAAATTGACCGTACTCTCATGTATTGTGTGATCACAATGTCATAGGTTCCCTGTTGCACGTTGGAGTTGGAATCTATTTGCGCCTCTGTCAATGCACCTTATTTAATATTATAATATAAATAAAGTATAAGTAACATATTTGCCATGTATTGTTCCTTTTTGAAAATGCTATTCACTGTTTTTTCCTTATTCTTCATTCATTATCGTTCATGTTTTATAAATACTTTAATCAGTAAGTTTATAAATAAATTATTCATATATAAATTAATGCAATAGGAATTTTTTGAGGTTGATGGTGACGCTCATGCATGTTAATTAAACAAACAATACTTAGTTCAATTATTGACAACGGATAATTCATATTGATAATATACCTGATAACAAATTTAACTAGCAGTTTGTTAGCAACACTAAAAAGATAATTAGCTGCGCGTGCCAAACTAGTGAACAAAAGCACAGTTCGCTACGGGAGACGGTTTAGTGGCACGCGGTAGCATGGTTTCAAGCCTCTTACAGCTATAATCCTATCGCCACAACAAACAATGGGGACCTTCTGGCTGATGTATCTTGCTGTTAATTATACTTTGTTACAACGGATTGTTGCGCTCGGGCTGGTCCACAGATACCGGCGTCATGGGGTTCACTCGCCTAAGGTATTGTGTGTTGTTACGTCTTAACTATTGTGCTTTTGCGTTCGAATTTTGAAGGGATTTAGGCGGCTCTCCATTCTTTGTCCGCCCCGTTCTATTCACAGGATACGGATTAAAACATTCAAACGTCTTAAAACGTTGTACAACGGAAACATAATTATTATTACTACTGCCGTCATAAGATTATGTGTGTGTGCATTTATTCCATCTAACATAAGAAGATTAGATACAATTATAACGTCAGAAAATACAATAGAGGGAGTGTGATAATGATAGGGTCGCTAAACGATGTTGACGGAATATAGTGACTAGCCTAATCCTCTTGTCGCATGGGTAGGCACGCCCCCTTAGAGTACTTATGTAAACAAAAGGTCTTCCATAGAGAACTATTCTTTTTTCAACAGCTTCGCGCGTGCAGCGGATTATGTATATAGTGACACTATACAGCTAACTGCAGTTAAATCTGTGAAAGCTGTTATTTAATTTATTCTGCTGTGTCGGACATTGTTGGCCAGCCCAATGGTTCATTCACTCATTCTTTTCTGAAGATTGGTGATGCATATTTTGAGTGCTTAATCAGTTGCCCTCCTTCTTACAAAAGAAAGGAAAAAGGGAGAGAAACAGAGACAGTGTCAAATAAAAAGGGTAAAGAGTAATATAATACATTAATTAAAGGGACTCGCGGTGGAAGAAACGATAGACTGTTTTGCATCAAGGTATGCAATTATAATCCCGCATGGCCATTGCATATACGGCCGTACTTTAAATACATTACTCATAGTTGTATTAAATTACATTATTTTGCTGAATAGACATACGTTTTAAGGCCGATAATAGGGTTAACTACGCTCAAAATCATGTTTTTGAGTTTTTTTGTGTATTTCTATTCATCAAAAAAGTATCTAACGTTGGATTTATAAATTTTTATGAATTTGCACCGCAAAATGTGTCATTTGATGAGTTTTTCAACCGGCACGCGCTCCAGTCAGGCTGACAACTAAGCCACGCCTCTGTTACTAAAGGCCGTTGCCATGAGGGGGGCGGAGCATAGTTAATGAGCTATAAGCAGATTACGTGGGCGGTAATAGGTCATAAGTCTTATATCATAGTCCGTGGGCCAAATACCGAAACCCTCCCCCCCCTTAGTGATTTTCGTTCACTATGTTTTTCTGATAGCTTAGGTCCTTAGCTTTTATTTTCTTCTTGTTTGCCATTAAACTGGTGGTGGGTGTGTGTGCTACAGCCGTTGCCATGGTAACACACGGGTTAAAAATTGACATTTCTGAGCCCAACAAAATCTAAAATATTTCAAATACATAAACTAAATAGAATTCAAAATCGTTCTAGACATGTAGTCTAAGATGTGCACTATACC
>NW_019775431.1:267153-287327 GCF_001039355.2 Lingula anatina
TGGGCCAAATACCGAAACCCTCCCCCCCCTTAGTGATTTTCGTTCACTATGTTTTTCTGATAGCTTAGGTCCTTAGCTTTTATTTTCTGCTTGTTTGCCATTAAACTGGTGGTGGGTGTGTGTGCTACAGCCGTTGCCATGGTAACACACGGGTTAAAAATTGACATTTCTGAGCCCAACAAAATCTAAAATATTTCAAATACATAAACTAAGGCCACACTTTTTTAATTTTATGGATGACATCCTGCGCGCGCACGGATTTTTGCCCGTTCTCCAAAAAAAAAAAAAAATTTGATTTTTTTCAAGATGGCAGCAATATCAAAATTGCGGCCGGTTTAAGCTGATTTCTAAACCTGTTTCTACTGTAAGTAACTAACGTTGAAAATTTAATAAATTTAATGGGTTAAGTATTTTGATATCCATATGGTATTTAGTCTTTACTTACGGCTTACAGTGTTTGTTATTCCTATAATTATCATTTTAAGAACAAAAAAAAAAAAAAAAAAAAAAAACTTGAAAACCAAAATGACCCCAACAAATCCTGGGTGATTTACTTTGGTATATATTGCTGTCCTATTAAACTTCTAATATTGTTATTGTTCTCCGACATTGCCTTCCTTCTATCTGTATTTATTCTTTTATTCTTTTGTATTTGTTGTTACCTTTTGATGTATTGAATTTGAATAATATGAAGCCAAGATCGTGAACATTTGTAATAACTCAATATGGTCTACAAGTATTTAAATTATCGTGCGGTAGATGGCTGAAATTATTTGATCATCTCTTACCATCTATGGGGCAAGTTAAATGACACAAAATAGTCTGATTTTGAGTGAAAGGCAACTAGTTTGCAAATATAGATGGCGATTTTGCATTTCTATACAATTATTTTTTAAGTAAAATGTTATAAAAAACTTAATTATATATTCAGTTGAAGTTAGTGGATATATTGATTTTTCCAAAACATGGATATAATTTTACCTCTCTAGCAGTTTGAAGCTGAGTTATGGCATATACATGTAAATGTTTTATTCCATTTATTCATATAGATGAACACCATCTTAGATTGTAACAAAAACTCAGTTTCAGAGGTAACAGCAAATTTTAATTGGCTTTCCAGTGAACATTCTTCATGAAAAAAGACTACAGCCAAGACATTTCATCCATTTCCAAAAAGCCTTAATCCTAAATATCTAACTAAATATGGACAAGTGTTTCCGTGAAAGTAGGGTAGAAAGGGCATATTTGATTATAATTAACTGCACAAATTTTAGAATTATTTGTTTGTTGCACTGTTTAATATTATTGCAGCAAAATTCATACCTGCACTGCCATGGCCATTTGTGGCCATGGTGAATTTTGGAATAGCCAAGTAAATATAATTTGGCTGAAAATGAATAGAAATGATTTATATTTAGATAATATCCTAATAGGTTAGTTCAGTTTATCAGAAAGAGCAAAAGAGGCATTTTGAAACGAAAATGTAATATATATTCGGTCAGCACAGCAATATGTATGAACTCTGTTTTGTGATGGCCACCATGGGTTTTAGGTTTTATTACATTTAAAAAAGAGGATATAGGAGTAACAATCACTGTAAACAGTAATTATGCTATTCTGTTCATATCAGCATATCCAAAAACCTAACATTTTTCAATTCCAATGCTGCTTTCAAAGTTTACAAAAAGCTACTTTCAGTAATAAGAAGAAAATTAACCTAAATCTATCGTCATCTTGGATTGGCTGCCATTTTGGCAATTTAACTATGATAATTTTTTCAAATAATTTTGTTGATAACTGAGGTCCAAGTCTAATTTCTTTAAAAAGTTTACAATACAGCGAGTTCATATATTTGAAATACATGGCAATTTAAGGTCTCAGAAATTATAATTTTAAAACCCCTGTGTTACTATGGCAACAGCTAAATCTGTCACACCTTTCACCTATTACATGGCAAACAAGCAGAATATTTGAACTTAGGGCCCAAGCTATCAGAAAATCATAGTAAATAAAAATTGCTAATAGGGCTGAGCTAGCTTAAGTTTATTAAATTTTATTTTGTATTGGAATAATGTATTATATCATTTCATGTGTAAGCAAATTGGCGGCCATTTTGAATTTCGAAAGTCATAATGCAATCTGAATTAGCACAATTTATAGAAAAGGGTCCTAGGTCCATATTCAGTACACCTAAAAGTAATAAAGAATGTAATTTGGGATGATTAATGTGGCATCTTTCCAGTTAGGACAGCCGTATGTAAAAGACACCTTGGATTTCAGGATTTTACGTCAAAATTAAAAGGTTACATCTTCAACAAGCACTTCAGGCAAAGAGCAGAGGCTTTTTACCATTATGGAACATCAAAACACATGCCACATTGCAATTTCTTAATAATTAAATAAAAACTCAAATATAAAAAAATTCCCAAAATTATTAAAAAATGAGCAATAATTGGCAGCCATCTTGAATTTGCTGCCATCTTGGGACATTTTGATGATTGTGAAGTATATAATGTTTTGGCCAATTTTGATTAACTGTTACATAATGCTGCAAAAAAGGATCATATTTATGGCTCTCATATAATTTATTCGTTAACACCGAATAACGGCTAGAAAGTATATCTTATTTCCTAAGCAATATTACAGTTACCGTTTTGCTCTCTATACAGTCAGTCAGATTCTGGAAGGAAGAGGTTCTTATGAAGAACTGGATTTCAGCGAGAAAGATAGATACGTTATAATTACGGATATAGATGAAAGGTATATTATTCTTTATCTCATGCCTTTTCCACGAAGAACTCTGGTTTAGACTGTAAAACGATCGTTTAACTTTGAAATACACTGCTCAGAAGAAGTTAGGGAATAAAGTACTGTCAATTGTCATTATGCAAATGAGCATAAAAGGAAAGGGGGTTCAAAAAGAGACTACTCATTATCGTGTCTGCCTATGTCATAGCATGACATACCAAATATATCACTGAGTGAGCAAACTACCCAGTGAAATGCATTAGCGGGTCAAACCTACAACCTGGAAACAAAACCTGTTGACCTGCAAATATATCACTTGCTTCACAACCCCGTCTCCATCGAATAATTATGTCTGAAACGGCTGGTTTTTATTGCAACACAGTTAAAGTAGAAACGCCCCAAATAAAAAATAACAGCATGCATGGTTCAGATTTCTGCATCTTAAATGGTGGGTGTTCCTTAACTTCTTTTGAGCAGCATAAGATACATTATTCGAAGTTTGATCTTACATTTATGAACAGTTTTAATGATATTTTATTAAGATTTGTATTCATTATCATTATTCAGATATCATGGTTGAAATATATTTGATAAGTATGTTTTGGGAATATAGTCCAAACAAATTAATTTCAAATATGCATATTTTGTCCGGATTCGATGCACGGGCGTTTGTCATTTATTTATTATCGTTGACGAAAAAGCTTCTAATTTTCGCTAGTGACCTCCAAAAGATTCGCCAGCGTCCTGACCTTTTTGAGGAAATAGAACGAGATATCAAAATGTCGATGGATGGATATCATTCTGATGGGCCTCACACGACCAGTGAATATTTTTGGGTAAATGTCAATGTGTTTGCAAGTGACAGTTTCTATGCTTGTGTTTATAGATTCACTGAGAATAAAATTGGAGTCATTTGACTCTCTAGTCAGAGTCCAGCACCCCTTGACCCTCATGGGTTAATTTGACTCCTATATAAGGGTAAAATTACCTCACTACCAGTGATTTAGACTCTCTTATCAGAGTCAATCACCCCCTGGCTCTCATGGAGTCAATCTGACTCTAAAATCAGAGTCAAATTATCGGGGGCCAGTGTCTGATCCCTTTCACCGACTCTTTTCGCTCTCTGGACAGTAAGCTTCGTTTCATTACTTGTGATGACAGTGAGCAGACGGCGTGGAGAGAACAGTTTTCATCTTTCTTTGTCAGTAAAAACATTACTTTATTGGCCATAGTTGGTTTTATGCATGAACAAGTAGTTTTCTGCGTGTCTCTGCATGCAGAACTCGTGCACTTAATTATTACTGGCCTGGGCTTTCAGTTGCCACACCCTTTATGTGATATGTTGGTATACAGGTCAGCAGGTTTTGTTTCCAGGTTGTAGGTTTGACCCACCAATGCATGTCAGTGGAGAGGTATGCTCACTCATTGATATATATGTCATGCTGTTTATTACCAGATTTACAAACTGTTTGTAATTGCTGATAAACGCTATATGTGATCGCATGGTGTCCGCCTCTGGATCGGGAGGACGTGGGTTCGAACCCGTCCGGGGACACAACAATCTGAAATGAACGATATACTTGCTGTCTCTCCCCTTGACGCTGTTTTTGTTCATGATGTGCCAAGGAGTCAAAAATTCCTTAATATGGGGTCTTGGTGACTCTTTTGTAGAGATAAATCAAGGGATGAAGGGAAGTGTGAATGGAATCAATTGTGACCCTCCTGTGGGGTCTGGGGTGGCATATCTCCATCGGAGTCAACTTGACTCCAATTTGGAGTTATTTTAGGCAACACTGCTGGACTCCAAGTTTGGAGTCACTTGGACTCCGATTTTATTCTCAGTGTTTCCTTGATTTTTTTGGTCTCAGTATGCTACCAGCCTGCAACATTTTTCTCTCCATATTTCCTGAGTGCAAATGTCATTTTTATAAGGGTAAATGTGTGTCTTAATGAAAGATATAAGCAGCAAAACCTCAGGCCTCTGCCAAAAAAGCTTTTTGAAAAAATAACGTTTTTCTTAATTCAGCAATGAATGTACAAGGGAAAATTTCATAAGATGTTAACTTCAACAATTCTGGTGTATTAATCAAACTGCTTAAAAGAAGTTAAGGATCACTTAGAAAGGCAAACATTAAAAAAACGTTAACTGTTGAATAATTAAATATTATTAAATATAAGTAGATCTAATCTGTACATATACGTAGATCAAATCTGGATCCATTTAAAATTGTGATCACTTCTTTCCCTCTTAAATAATTCAAATTCTCATCAAAATTTGAGATCAGCCCACTTATGAACAAACAAACTGATAAACATACTCCTTCGTTTATGGATTAAAAATAAATTTTATAATAATTCGACTCTTTCTGATGCAGAATTTAGACAGAATATACAGAAAAGAAGGCGAATTCAGGACCTGTGCACCGGGCACTGAAATAGACGCATACATCATTGACTGTGGAATTCATCCTAATCACTCTGAATTCCTAGATGGTGAGGGGAAATCTAGAGTGAAGAAAGGTAAATAAGGCATAATTCAATAATAACCTATGATCTTATAACATGGTAAACAGACTACACAGATGAATTTTTATCAGAGTAACATAAGAGAGAGAGAGAGAGATAAGAGAATAATTAAAGGTACATACGAACCGAGCATCGGTGGAGCGTGGATTCCCAGTAACACATGTAAACCACTTCTACTAGATTCTTATATGACTCAAATAAATTCGACATGCCAAGGGATAAACTGAATAGATCACTCGATCAGCCATAAAAGACCTTTAGACTGCTCTTTTCTTTAAATTTTTGGTTGTACTTTCGTGACCTACTTTCCTGCCCCATTGACATACAGCTTAGAATGCCAGCAGAAAAATCCGTTCAAACATCATTTTCGGTTAAAATTAAACAATGCCTTTTGGTAATTCTCTTAGTTATGCTACTTGAAACTATATGCTGGCATTTGGTTGGTTTTTGTGACAAAAAATTGACTTTGTATGCATCTTTAATCACAAGACAAAATTCTGAAGGCAGGCGACTTTCATGAAAGTTCTGTGTTTTGTATTTCAGGGTGGCACTATAAGAATGATTCCAATAATGAAGTTGGCGGATGGCACGGCACCTTTGTGGCTAGTGTCTTAGGAGGTAAAATCTGTGGAGTAGCCAGGAATGTGAACCTCATTGACGTCACGGTGTGCATGAATGATACTGAATTTTGTTTGTCGACTATCGAAACTGCAGTGAATTGGATAACGAAACAGGTTCAAGGCAACGGTGTCCTGTCAGTAATTAATATGTCATTCGGAACTGAGTTTCCCCGGTCTTTCGTCATTGCCGTGAAAGCGGCATTGAATGCAGGCATTCCAGCCGTGGCCTCCGCTGGGAATCACAACGAGTCCGATCCGTACGATAACACTGATTCGTGTCGAAGATCCCCAGCAAATATAACCAGGGCCATTACAGTTGGCGCCACCAACAAAGCTGATTCCTTGTCTGCATTCAGTTTCTTAGGACCTTGCGTCGATATTTACGCTCCAGGGACGAATATTATAGGAGCCTATTACGAAGTCGACTCCAAGTATGGGATTGCTAATGGGACATCATTTGCAGCACCTCTCGTCGCCGGTGTAGTCGCAGGAATGCTGCAGGTGTTTCGCGATGCTAAGTACTACACAAAACCGTCGAAAGACGTTGTTAAGGACATTAACAAGTACATCATCAAGTATGCGGAGAAGAACGCAGTGAAGGGCCTCCCGAAGGGCAACAACAACTATATGCTTCAGACCACCGGTCTGTATACTGTTGCTAATGCTACGGCTTCTTAATGTCTTACTTGAAATACACTCTTGCTAAAAGTGATGGGATATTTCAACAGTACATA
Organism: Lingula anatina; assembly: GCF_001039355.2. The sequence goes on from NW_019775431.1 coordinate 273,782, forward strand.
ACATTTGTGTTTTAAATGTGTTCAAACTAAGTCGTAAGTGGTTCGTTGAAATGCATTTTCTACCTTAATATTACATTTGAGCTTGTTTTTTATCACTTTGGTTTTGTTCTACCGATCAATGATGAATTTGATAAATTATCCGTAATTAATAGGGAAGAGCAAATGTTGAAGGAAGCATGGATTGGAGAAGAATACCGGAATCATCCAAAGATAAAGAATTTCATCTCAGAGTTAGTATTACGTGTAGTACCAGACAGCATAATGTCTTCTATAACTCTAAGTTAACGGTCAAAGTTGGCAAAGGTTTTGTGTTAATTTTCACAGAGTACTTTGAAAGAAAATCACGTCCCTAATTTCCTTAATATTCCATCATTTTAGCAAGAGTGTTTGTGCGTTGCTTTGAATTTGCAGCAATTCCCAATGGAACTATACCAGCGGAACTGTGGATGGCAACAATGTCCACCACACTGACTCTTCAGAACTTTAAATTTTTCTTAGATCAATACAAGGTATAAAATGAGACAAGAAAGATACGTTTGGACTTTTGAATATACCTGTAGCGGACTTTGAAAACAAAATATTCCACAGTGGCATGGAAAATACAGTGCATTTAGGACGCTCTACAATTTTTAAGATGCAGGTGTGCTTAAATCTTTACATCAAGTAATTTAAAGACTGATATGAATGACTTAAAAGAATTTGCATGTGATCTATCATACTCGAATTTTCAAATTTTGTTAGCTAGCACCCTTTTTGAATGAACATGCCTTCACATGGACAACTAAAAGGCAGAAATGCTACTCACAGCAATTTTCCACCCGTGAAATCAAATATGAGTTGTATATTACAGATGCCCTCTTTTTGTCTTGTAACTCAGCTGCTAATAAATTCAAGCATGAACGCAAAGGTTTGCATGTTTATATTATTCTGTACCGACATATAATACATCATTGGTAAACCATGTAATTCAATTGAAAATAAAAAAAAATTTAATATTTCCAGATAATTTCATTTCATAAACTATCACAAAATATCGACATTCATGATTAAGATGCAGTTAATGAAAGAATAAAAAAAGACATTTATTTTGAACACGGGGCCAAGAAAAACACTATTTTAAACAGCATTCCAGGCAGTATGATTTGATTGGTTCGCGACACATTTATCTGTATGTTTGCGCGGATAGTGGTTCGAGGCGTGGAGGGAATTATGATAAGAAAATGAGTAAATAAATATGCTGTAGAAGCATGCATCTTGACCCGTCGTAGCGGGGAGATAAAATAAATAAATAAACTAATAAATTTATTAATTAATAAATAATTGTGCAATAAAAGCATGCCCATCAACCCGTCGTAGTGGGGATAATGAGATAAAATGTGGTATAGAGCCTTGCCCACCAACCCGTCGTAACGGGAATAGTAAATTATAAATGAACATGCAATAAAATCATGTCCATCAACTGTCTAAGCTGGTATGTATAATATAGCGAAAAAAGTATTACCCATCAACCAGTCGTCGTGGGATACTAAAATACACTCTTGCCCAAAATGGTTGGTACACGGAAACTTTGGGATGCATATCGCCCTGTTTCTTTCATTATTATTGATATTATCAAATTAATACTGTTTATATTGTTAAATATGTGAAGCTGGAGGATTGGTTACGTCAAGGAGCAACAACCAATGCAAATGTGAAAAAAGCGTTAATTTATTTAGGGTTTTTTCTTCTCATGCCTCCAAAAAGAGTCCCTTTTTTACATAACAGTACCAAGTGAAAATTAATCATTAATTTATACTGTGATTGACAATTAATATGAAATTAGGGGAAATTGTCAAGAAACATCTTCAGAGTTCATTATTAATCTAAATAGCGGGTATGCCCACCCCGAGCTTGAATAATGGCCGCCAGACGGCGTGGCATACTGTGAACTAGAACTACAGCTCTTTGGAGAGGAATTCTGGTCCATTCATCTTGAAGAGCATCTCGCAGTTCATCTAAATAATAAAATAATAAATTAACGCTTTTTTCACATTTGCATTGGTTGTTTCTCCTTGACTTTTATCAATCCTCCAGCTTCATATATTTAACAATATAAACAGTATTAATTTGATAATATCAATAATAATGAAAGAATCAGGGCGATATTCATCCCAAAATTTCCGTGTACCAACCATTTTGGGCAAGAGTGTATACATAAATTTTCAGTAAATGTATGCCTACTGACCTGTCGTAACAGGGAGAATAAATAAATAAATAAATAAATAAATAAATAAATAAATAAATAAATGTGCAATAAAAACATGCCCATCAATCCGTCGACGTGGGATAATAAATGTGAGTAAAGTTACAGTAAAAGTATGCCAACTCACCCGTCGTAGCAGGGAAAATAATAATAGAAAGTTCATATTATAAACAAATTAGCATGTCATAAAAGCATGCCCATCGGCCTGTCGTGGTCATGAAAAAAGTCTGTAAATCTATGAATCCGGTCAAAGTCATTACGTAGATTCATCCGTATAACTACAGTAGAAATTGCGTGGGGTAGAGAACGTCGGGTGTTTTGCAAACTCGGTATGAAAGAATGTATTTACAACATGATTTAGAAAAAATCCCAAGACCAACTCCTACAAATATTAAAAGTAGTAGACCCACACCTGCACCTAGAAGTAGTGAAAAGAAAAGTTTGGAAACCCCTGTGAAAAAACCAATTCTGAAACTAGAAGAGAGTGAAAGTGACAGTGAAAGCGAAAGTGAATCTGAATGTGAACAGAAGAAAAGAGTTCCTTTAGTTGAAAGAGAAAAAGGACCTGTTCATAAAATGCCTGGTTTTAGTGGGAATGGAAAAGAAAATTGGGAAGGTTTTGTATTTTAGTTTGAAGGCATGGCAGAAAGATATGGATGGAATGATAAAATAAAAAGTAGCAGATTGATTGAATGTTTGGAAGACAGAGCTCTTGAGTATGCGGTAGAGTTTGGAAACTGCAAATATAAACGTTTGAAAGAAGTGATGTCAAAACGTTTTAGTATGAAAGAGTCTGCTTCATCTGCACGCAGAGCACTTCAATCAATGAAGCAGGTGAAAGTGAATCTTTGCAAGATTTTTCTCATCGTGTGTTCATGGCATCTAGAGAGGGATATGCAGAAGGTGGTGAAGGAATAGCTGTGGATTCATTTTTAAGAGGGTGTCGTGACAACGAATCTGCAAAGTTGGCTATGGATAAAGAGCCTAAATACTTATTTGAAGCATTAGAGTTTGTGAAAGTTGCAAACAGTAACTTCAAAGCAGTGTATGGTACAGGTGGAAAAAATGTGCATATTAGACAAGTTGGAATGTCTGATCAGTGTTGAGAATGGAAGTAATAGTCAATTACTCTACAACATGCAAAGAACCATGTCAGCAATGTGTGATCAGATGAAAAGAATGAATGATGCATGGGTGTCACCGTCAAATTCTCAGAGAAATCCTAGTAAAATGGTAAAGTCACCCCAGAATGGAAACATAAATCAAAGTAGAGGGGGTCCACCACAATGTTTTAAATGTGGAGAAAGAGGTCATGTTCAAAGGGATTGTAAGAATGAAAATGTAGAACATCCACCTAATGCCAATGTTAGTAAAAATGCCAGTCCAAGTTCTATTTTGATTTGTCATAAATGTGGACAGAGAGGTCACATTCAAACAAATTGCCCTCAAAATAGAGAATTACCAAAGAATCCTCCTCCCGGTGCAAGAAATTCGGTAACTAGAACGGGACGAATTGACCGACCGGATTTCGGATCCCTTACATGTACTTCATGTTGAAGGTCGGATTATGGATAGTGGAAATTTGAAAATGATGAATGTTGGAGAATAAGTGGGAGAAAATTTTGTGATTCCTGTTAGTGTAAGTGGTGTGAAAACATTAGCAGTTGTGGATACGGCAGCTCAATTTACTATCGTAAATAAAATATTTTATAGTAAATTGCAGGGTGTGCCTGAGTTTTGTGAGACTCTGAAATTAATGCTTGCTGGAAAAAAATGCATTTATGATGGGTCATAGAGTAGAAAATTTGAGTATTGAGATTGATGGAATAGAATATAAGGAAAATGTGTATGTTGCAGATTTGCAAGAAGGAATTGATATGTTGTTGGGATTGAAGTTTTTGAAGGAGAGAAATTGTGTGGTGAATTTAGTTGATCATACTTTGATCATTGGAGAAAAATGTGTACAGGGAAGCATAGAAGTTGAAGGTGACTCTGGTTTGAGTAAAGTGAATGGTGAGACAGAAGCTAAAAATGATGAGAAATGTGTTGATGAATTAGAGAAAGAATTTGAAATTTGTGAAAATATGGTGAGAACGAAAAAGAGAATAGTAGTTCCTCCATTGACGGTGATGAGAATTTCTGTTTGTGCAGATTATGAGTTAGAGAAAAAGAAAGAGTATGTAATTTAACCTTGTGTTGATAGACAAGTGTTGGTATCTTGTACGTTAGTTAAAGGTGATGATGTTGTTCCTATAGAGATAGTGAATGATGGAGAAAGAAATGCTGTTTTGAAAGCAGGTAGTGTGTTAGGTGTTATTAAAGAAGTTGAAAATGTTGATTCGGAAGTGAGATGTAAAAAAGATTTAGATGGAAAAGCTAGGGTGTCTGCTTGTAGTGTTCACAAATATAACGTGTAGTGTTCACAAATATAATTCCCAGACATGTAAATTAATTTGATTAGAGTCGATTGCTTGTGCACTCGACTCGTTTTATGGCCTTACCTGAAGTCATGTAACTTAAGTGGACGTGTGCAATTTGAATAATTAAAATTAGTATGTACTGCCAAATACTGCAGCACAGAATCCACCTAAAGATAAGAAATAGGTATAAAAGACGTATAGAATTAATATCGGGGGGCAGACTGAAGAAGACACGAAGTGGACTGCTCGTCGAAGCTATGGGAGACGGCTTAGACGTTGGAGGCTTCACGTATAGAACATGTAGTTAGAGATCGTCAACCAATAAACCATTAAACTGGTCATTATGTGGACTTGGGTTTTCTTTGCGCGACCATACGTAAAGCTGACACGAACTGTGGAATCTTTGGATCGCGTTATCCACTGAGTAAGTCTAAAACGTAATGTCCTATTTCGAGCCCACGCTTGAATTAAGCGTTCTAAATTACATAAGTTTAGGACATTCATCTCATATGTATATGTCAAGGTACATAACATGCTGTGAATAAGGTTGAAATGAAGTTGAATATAGATGAAAATGTGGATAAAACAGAAGTGATGAGAAGTTTGAAAAGAGATTTGCCTGAACATTTGCAAGATTTTTTTGAAAGATCGAGTGAGGAGCTTGATTCAAATGAAATGGTTGCATTGTGTGGAACTTTGAGAGATTATGAAGATGTATTTGCAAAGCATGATCTTGATTTAGGGTGCATGAAAGGTGTTAAGCATACTATTAACACTGGTAATGCAGCTCCTGTGAAACAGAAATTGCGTAGAACTCCATTGGGAATGGAAGGAGAAGAGAAAAAGATGCTTGAAAAGTTGTTAGCTTCTGATGTTATTCAGCCGTCAAATTCTGAATGGGCTTCTCCACCAGTTTTAATAAGAAAGAAAGATTGAAGTGTTAGATGGTGTGTGGATTATAGGGAAATAAATAAGAAAACTATCAAGGATTCTTATCCTATTCCAAACATTGGTGATTGTTTAGATTGTCTGGCTGGAAATCAATTTTTGAGTTTGATTGATATGCCTCAAGGATATTTTCAAATTGAAATTGATGAGAAAGATAGCAACAAAACTGCATTTATCACCAGATATGGTCTGTATGAGCATAAGAGAATGGGAATGGGACTTACAAATTCTCCTGCAAAATTTTCAAGAGCAATGCAGTTAGTATTGAGAGGTTTGACTTAGTAGAAAGTGTTGGTGAATCTGGATGATATCACTGTATTAGGAAAGAATTTTAGAGATCTTAAGAATTTGAAAGAGGTATTGGAGAGATTGCGTTCTTACAATTTGAAGTTAAAGCCTAAGAAGTGTTTTCTTTTCCAAACAAAGTGTGATTTCTTAGGAAAGTCTATCAGTAGAGAAGGTGTTGGTTAGAAAATGGTGAACCGAGAGAGTCAGTAGTTTTTATTTATTTGAATTTGCTTTGCTTCTTATTTGAATAATAATGTGTACATAGTAAATGCGGCAATGCTGTAATACTATGTTAGTAATGTAATATTATTTTAAAATTCATTTGAAAGAAAAGATCATTATCAAGTTATTTTTGTTCAAGAAAATAAACCATTGTATAAGTTTATTTCAGATATGGATGATTTAGACATGCTAGATGAAGCCTGTTTTGTCCCTGATTATGATGACAAAGATATGGTGGAAGATCCTACTGTCCAAATTGGTGAAGAGGGGGAGGAAGTTGCCCACTCAAAGTGCAGAAAGAAGAAACAGAGGAAAGAAGTTGCGTGGTTTGTGTCTGGTGTCCAGTGCTGACCTAAGTAGACATCTTGGACGTCATGTGAAATCTGTTCATTTGCCGTGGTATATGACTCCAGGATTGGTGTGTTGGCATTGTAGATCAATGGAAAAGGATAATTCGCTACGTAAACATCATGGTGATGTTCATTCATGTGGAACTGGTGAATTCGAGGAAAAACTGTGGATCCAGTTGATGAATGGGTTTATATATTTCCTGATATTGACACTAAATATGAGAAATATATGGGAACTGATGGACTATGTGCAAAGTGAAGGACTAGTAATGTTGCCAGATAACTGTTCCAAGGAGGACATTAACTTTGTGAAAATATACATTCATGGAAATTGCATGGAGCCTAAGACTGAGATTCTGAATTCTTTGTTGATTTTGTTTCACTGGAGAACTTTGTATCATCTGTTACAAAAACTATCATTAGAGGATCGTGAACTCAGTAGACATTGGTATCGGAGGATGAAATTTACTTTACTGCATGGATAAAAAATGAACTATATAATGATTTGACATTTCACATTGACATTGTTAACATTAATGACATTGTTTTGAGCAACTTTGAGTTAAAATCATTTTGTTTATTTTAAAGTTTATTTAAAGTGATAAGGGATTTAAAACTTTGTTTTGCATTCCTAAGGATGGACATTTATGCTGAGAGATGGACTTGATTGACTTTGCTTGTGTTAAAGTTAAATGTTGAATCTTGGCATAACAATAATGACTTATTTGCTTTACTTGCTTATTTTAAATGTAAAGTACGATTTCAGTTGTTGAATTATTATAATTGTTAGTTTAACAATTTAAAGTAATGGTTTATATTATAATAATAAGGGGGAGTTTTGTTCGTGAAAAGGGGGGAGAGTGTGACGATATAGTGTGTTAGTTGAGATTGTTTAATATTGCTACCGGTAGATGTCTCTATGAGTAAAGTGTTGTCCGGTGTGCAAGTTTGAATCTCTCCCGTGATTAGTAATTTAAAGGTAAAACTGTTCACTGTATAGTTGGTTCTGATTGGTAAACGTGTACTATCTGAACTTGTATATAAAGGTGTGGCTTGAAATAAATCGCTCTCTCTTTTGGGGTATTTCTCTGACTTGGTTGTTCTTTCTTTACTCTGAGACACCAGTAAGTACATTGTTATTTGTACCTTCATAAGGCACTCGGACGCGAAGACGTAACACTTGGTCGGATGAGGAAGAATAACAACTGTATTCTCAACTGTATTCTCAACTGTATCTCTTTAAAATATTTAACTCATAAGGCTGTAGAAATTGGGTATCAAAGGTTCACGATATGTTTAAAGAAACAGGGTTTAGTGAGCTGAGACTTTAACCTACCAATTACGATGAAAAGAACAGTACATATTCTATCGAGTTATATTTGAGCAGAATTTACTGGATACAAAACAGCAAGCTATTCTATATATAATAAATAATTCAAAAATTGTGGTTATACAAAGATCTCGTTGACCACATTGTCATGCAAACTTACCTCATAAAAGCAATAGCACTGCATTACAAGAGACTGATCAGCCAATTAAAACTTTCTTCTCACAAAATTGCCATAGAAACTGATTGCCATCGAATCATCACGTAACCACAAATAAAATGCTCCCATTGTATCGATATTGAAGGCAAATTTTTTTTTATTTTGAAATGGCCTAAATACAGTACTCAAAGGGAAAAATTCATAAAAACATATTTTTTCATCAGGCTCCCTAGTTACATTGATTTTATGTGTATTTATAAATATATAAACAAATTCTTCCGTAGATATATTTCTAGAGAATCTTAGACCTTATACTGTGCATTTCTCTGCACACGCACAGTGGTGATTCGCCATCTTTAACCGCGCACATAATGTCGTTTAAGAAGCTGCATACGGCATCAGTTCCTCTTCCCTCCTTAAATCCAACCTACATGTAGAAGCTGCAGTGGTAGTGGTATTGGATAGACTGGGGAGAAATTACGGCTTGGATCAGGTTTGGGGTATGTAATAATAATAGTAACTGGCCGGGGGTCTCAGGTTGGGTTTTAATCCAGATTTTTCCAATATGGGAAATTTCAGTTAGAATGCGAGCGATATAATAGCAACATACCTCATTCTTAACAAAATTGATATGTTCGGCAGTGATGCCATTGATTGCCGGAGAACATTTCCATTAAAGACGATCTTTGCTTTCAATGACGTGTTGTTAAGCATGATGTGTCCAAGTTATACAGCGACCGTGCGATCATATTATGAGCATAATAACGTTTGGTGTTGCGACTGAGCAGCCGATGATATACGACCTTGTTCTGGCCACAAGAGAGCATAATCCACCATAATCCCTTTATCATAACCAGCAAATTCATTTGCGAATAAAGCTGAGTTCGGATTAATTAATAGTATGGCACTTGTTAAGTTTTGTCCACATTTGGCTTCATTTCTCGCTAAAGACAGCTTATTTCTATGTTAGTTAATTATATTTGGGAGAGAGAGCGGCAACGTTTCCTGAATGCTTTGCACTTTTGTAGCGGTTATGAATCATGCCACTCCGAGTTGGCTGAGATGTGGCATATTAAGGCCGCAGTCACAACCCCCTCCCACACTCGCTGGCCCCTTGAACCGCTTTTAATTTACGAAAAATCAAACCCGTCAGTATGCAGTTTATCTCATCATTTGTTTTATCGTGATGTAAAAAGTCAAATGCTGGTAGAAGCAGCTTATTAACTGGCAGTATATTGCATTATTTATATCATTGCCCCATTAAATTGAATTTTAGATTGTGTCGTTCAATCATATTTGACGTGGAGTTAGAAGATCCGCTAATGTTCATGTCAATAGACAATCGAAGGGGGGGTGGGGGGTGGGGGGTGGAAAAGTTCCCCTGGTCTGTAGGTCCAATTATTTTCACGCTTCTATATCTTACCGGCCTGTGCATATACAAAAAAAAAAAAAAAAAGATAACAAAAGAAAGGTAAATAGATTTATAAAATAAAATAGAATAAATAAATAAAATGATTATATAATAAATTCGAAATGGTGTAACCTGTTTCAATATGTAAGATTCAGCACAAGAATCAATTTTAATTCCAACCCAATTTTTATTAATATTTTTAATTATAATTATACAGATTTATTTTAATATCAAAATCGTCTTCTCTGCCTATAGAAATACCATACACGGCGCACAGCTGTAATATTTGAAGAGACTGCTAAATGATAACTGTACACAGCCATGGCACCATAGCATAAGCTATACATCATCTGAGGGTGTATTAGCAAACTTAAAACCAACTTCAATAAAAACAAAATACCTAGATACCTTAAAATTTCGAACAAGATCACATGCACACTACCCTCACACTTACTACTGAGTCTGATGACATATTATGCTCGTTATGTGATCGCGGAACAATTGAGGACGAAATTCACTTCATCAAGGTGTGGACCCATTATGAGGAACACAGGTGTAGGCCTTACCAAATAGCAGGCAGATCCGACCCACTGTTTGCTAATTCTTGTAACAATGGAAAATTCATAAAGCTTATATGGCATGTGAAAGGGAGTCCGCGTATGAACTGGTTCTGAACAGGCCCCTATATACAATAAAGGACAGAAATAAAGGTAATACCTCTACCAAATTTCGAACAAGCTCACAGAACCTGCGGATAGAAACCGGTCGGCATAATGAACTGTGATCTACCGCTGAGCCGGGTGTCTCTTAATTGCGCAATTCACTGCAATACAGTGCAACACAGTGCAATACACCGAAAAAAAAAAAAAAAAAAAACTAGTCCAGTCGCAGGTAAACACGGGAAACGGTCATTCCAAACAAAATAAGTGAATAAAAGCGAAATATATCACTAGGTTATTGATATCTTTAATACAAGTCAACAAATAAGCTTGACTTGTTTATTGTCAGGATGGCCGCCATGTTGGCAAGTGGCTCTATTTGTATTGCTGTGCATTGCACTATTAGGCGCACTTCACCGAGCCTGCCGATAGGTCATGCACGTTGTGTGATCAGCACGTGCTCCCATTATGAAGGATTTCGATATGAGCTATAACAAATTGTAGGGAAATCAGACACATTGTCTGATATTTCTTTCCACAAAGAAAATTTTTTAAGCTTGTGGCATGTGAAAGTAAGGGGCCACTATTATTGTGCTGCCCACGTTTTTACAAGAACCCCCGGGCTGCACCGAATCCATACTCTATCATTGTTTTACTTATTCAATTAAGGAATGGAGTGATTTTTCTTCTTTCAACTGGTTAATATTGAATTTTTTTTACCTCCAATATGTCGATGTCTAGCAGAACATCTTCATCAGGGAATGAGGCTATCCAGGTGAATAGCCTCTATTCAGGAGATACATGTATACATGCCCCCCAACCACCTATTGTCTCACTAATGGACGAGCTGATAAAATTCTCCTCTGTCCATTGAGGGAATTTACACAAGAAGTGTCTTATAATGTAGTAATTATATTTTATCNTGATCAGCACGTGCTACCATTATGAAGGATTTCGATATGAGCTATAACAAATTGTAGGGAAATCAGACACATTGTCTGATATTTCTTTCCACAAAGAATCATTTTAAGCTTGTGGCATGTGAAAGTAAGGGGCCACTATTATTGTGCTGCCCACGTTTTTACAAGAACCCCCGGGCTGCACTGAATCCATACTCTATCATTGTTTTATTTACTTATTCAATTAAGGAATGGAGTGATTTTTCTTCTTTCAACTGCTTAATATTGAATTTTTTTTACCTCCAATATGTCGATGTCAAGCAGAACATCTTCATCAGGGAATGAAGCTATCCAGGTGAATATAGCCTCTATTCAGGAGATACATGTATACATGCCCCCCAACCACCTATTGTCTCACAAATGGATGAGCTGATGAAATTCTTCTCTGTCCATTGAGGGAATTTACACAAGAAGTGTCTTATAATGTAGTTATTATATTTTAGCTAAGTGTTTTGAATTGTTACCAACTGTCATGTTCTTATGTATTTTGTGTATTTGTACGTATACAATACCCTCTACCAGTTGAAAATGACAATCTATCTAGCTAGAGACATATCTGTGAATATCCGTAAAAACCTATCAGTCGCCCTGGTAGAGGGTACGTATACAATATCATATAACGCTTAGGGCCGTATTATTTATTCAATGCACTGACATTAATTTTTTCTTCGTGGTAAGTCACCAAGGTGACATTGAAGGAATTGTACATAAGTCAATGTTTCCCTAGCTGTGAAATGATCGGGCTCGTTCGTATCTCGAACTTGGTAAGAGAAGTGATCAATGGGACGTAATTTGCGAAGTCAAAATATATATCTCACAGCTGACAACCGAGAAACTGACATTTTGTTTAAGAACTGCAATCATGAAATTTTCTTTGCCTTTTGCCTTCGTGCTTTGTACGCTCATCGCGTCAGAGACGGTGTATGCCAATGACAATGAGGAAAAGCTGGGGAAAAATCCGAAGAACATGAAAAGAGATAGCATCGATGAAATTTATATGGAGATGAGACTGAACGGACTACTCCTCGAGGAGGAGGACAACGGTAAGTATAAAAGATTTGATAAATAAATGAAACCTGTATCTCACAGGTCTGTAGTGAAGGGGGAGGGGGGCGGTCAAACGAACCCCCCTTTTGCCGGATAAAAGGTCCGCTGTGGACAAAATTTGGTTCGTGGTAAAAGATTCATGGTAAAAGGTCCACTTGAATAAAAAAAAAAAAAAAAAGATTTCAGCCCTTTGAAATTGCTTGGTATTATTTGTAGTCTCATTCACACTACGACAAAATCTGTCATACTGGAGAAATGTAAGGTTCCCCTCTGTCTGGTGTATTTCTCATCATCGTTGTTGTTCCTGTTGCAAAAGTCATATTTGTGTCTATTAAATCGAGGAGTTTCCGAAAAAAAACTCGCCTTCGTGGAAGTTTACCATAAGGTAAAGGATGTCTCTGTGACAAAGTTGTAAGGCTGTGGTTTATAGAGAGATTAATCCAGATTTAACAGTCTTGGATACGCACAATAAAGTTAAAGGAGTTGAAAAAATATCGTTGCAACTCGGTACAGATTGTCATTGCATGACTTGGCAGTAGAGAAGGGCCGCTGGTCCCTTCAGAGAATTGGGAATGTATCTGTGGTGTTGTTCAAAAAGCGAAACATTTTTTTGTGTTTTTGTCCCATCACACTCTGTATACACGAGAATTTTGCGTTAGATTTCAGGTCGGTAGAACATCTTCGGAACAGCAAGTCCATGCGTAGTATTTGCAGTAAACGGCTTGTTTTCCTTATGTTATCAAAGAACAATTTTTTAGTTTGCCCAGCCTTTCACTGAATAAGTAACTTCTAAATTTATCAATTTCATGACATCCAAAAGTTCAAAAGAATCTTTAATTAGTTAACTTTATGTGCCTTTAATGTAATTTATTTTATTTTAGCTGAGTAGGTAGGTTATAAGTGTCTTCAGAACGAATACTTTTATAATCAGTTTGCGGGGCAAGTTCAAAAAGCGAGGGGAGAGTGACACAAGGTTTCTCAATTAAATGAGAAGCCATATTTTAATTAAAAAGTGTTAAAATCATATAAAGAAACAGTCCTGTTCTATACCATTCACCTTGTTCAATCAGTTCAAGTTAACACCCTTTGCCCAGAAGCCATTGAGCACTCCTTCTGGGAGTCGACTTTAGCATAAGTATAATTGAATTAAAGTGATTGTTCAGGAACCCTCCTGGCCGGAAAGCCAATGCACCCGGTACTATGTAACTGTATATGTAAAGATATTTAAAAATAGAATTAAATGAAGGGGTAAGTACTCGATAGTACAAGAGGATACTCTTAATTGACCTTTAGAAAGCAAAACATGACCTTATATCATATCAATTATTTTGCGTTTCCAGTACCGCTGATGTTTGCTCCAGAAGACGCTGCCGTTCCCAACCAGTACATTGTAAAAATGCGACCTAATGGCGATTACAACCAAAGTAGGTACACCACTTTTAATTGTTAAAAAATTCAATTCATCACGATTAATTCAGTTTTATGCCCGTGTGGCAGGAGTCTGATATCGTTA
>NW_019775431.1:303277-376431 GCF_001039355.2 Lingula anatina
AAAAGGTAAAATGGTTTTCCACTTATCGTGTTATTGGTAAAAGTGCACGGCGACGGCGACGGCGACGACAGACGCAGATGATGGCTATATGTACAGACACATCTGTGTCTGTACATAAAAAATCAAGTCCTACCACAAACATATAATCTGATTTCTACTATTAACTGTCACTTGTTTTTAAGTACACTTAAAATAAAAATAATTTATACATTAAGGAGTGATCACTTTATTGCCCTTTTGCAGACATTCTTCCTTTATACAACAATTTCAAAAATGTAAATCAAAAGAGATAAACAATAAATACACGTTCATAAAAAAAAATAAAATAATTAATTTTTTTTCCGTAAAAGTAACAGGGGATTTCTGTGTTTACTAGCACGCTGTTGTTTCTTGTATCAATGACCAATCAGACTCACCGTTCCATTCTTGGCGTCAATGGCACTCTGACACGATGCATCATCTTGGAAAGTGATGAAACTGAACCCCTTGGACTGCTGAGTGTCTCTGTCCTTCACGATAACGACTGCAAACAGAACAACACCAACACATGCGTGAGAGATTGCAAATACTGGTCATACATACAAACGGTTATCCACTTGGTAGGTACGGGGGAGTTGGTTTTTTCCTTCCAGTCACCGTCTGTGGAAGCCCGGTTACCAAACCAAGTGAAGACAAAAACACCAACCCTACATAAATATCTATCTATCACAAAACATAAAATTCAGCTTGAGATTCTACCAGCCTCGAAGAAAATGTGAGGATTAAAAAAGTAAAATGTGCACTGGGTTAGAAATTCAGCCGGTCAAGGGTTTCAGGTAAGAAACTCAATAGTCTGGGACAGCTCTTTGACTAATGTTCATTTACAGCTGTCCTGTATATTGGAGGCAGTGAAAATAAATACTCAATAAGGCTTAAAAATTTGTACTTTAAAACCTGCATGTTTTAAGACTACTGCCCATGGACTTAAACTGTCCCTTTTTCTGGAACATAAAATGCAAAAAAATACATAGAGAAATTTCCAGCTTGCACCGTTTTCTATAAAAATCACAGTACAATAAATAATCTATTTTCTTTCTCTTTTCAAGGATTTCTGCATTTATGCACATTTTTATTGAAATAAAGAGCTATGAAAAATATTTTTCATGTCATGGACTAATAATCGTAAAAAAAATATTAGTTAACTATTTTTTTTCACAAATGTTATACAAATGCCAATCTATATGTCAGAGGCTGATTTTTTTTTCTTTCACATTCAAAATCTTCCCACTGTCCTTTAAAACCCTGTATAAGCATTTGAACAAGATTTTTTTGCAGTGTACAGAAAAAAGTTAGTTACACTTTCTAAACTAAATTAACAGTGACAAACTTCACACAGAATTAAAAAGAAAGCATTAAAAATACTAAAACAGCATATTGTTCGACTCGGTATACTTTTTTCTCACTTCCACTTTTGAAACCCCCACTGCTGAAAACACTCTTCTGTAAAACAAGAATAATTTATGCAAAACACATTTCACAAATCCAGTAAGCACAAGCTGGGGTTCTGAGGCAGTGACTTTACAATTTCAAATTCGTTTTTTTTTTCATCTCCTTATATGCAGATATCAAAATCTTGTTCAATACAATTGTTTCAAATACAATACTCTCAGAGAATGCAATGCTTTTATTTTGCCTAATTCAAAACATTTAGAGAATGAAATTCCTTATATTTTGCATGGTACAACACTGCTGATAGATGACAAAACACTTTTTATCTCAGAAAATTCAATACTGATAATGTTTATAGTAGAAATGTCACTGAAAAATCACACTTTTGTCCCTCTGACTTGTAGTTATGGATGATCAATTTCAAATAAATAATTCTAAAATAAAATCGCATCTAATCATACATATATCCTAAAACATCAGAAATACTAAGTCTCGATTCCAAAATTACCCCCAAAAATCAAAATTTTAAATTCAATCTTTAGTGACAAAACTTTAAACTCTCTGAAGCCATCCAAACAAAGTTACAACCCCCTCCCAAAGATTGGCTTTTGCCAACAAAACAACTTTACTTTCTTTACATAACATAATATCTTAACTGCTACCCCAAAAATACCTTCTTCTATTTCACCAAACTGCGAAAATTCAGAATGCAATGTAGACTCATCGGTCTGATAGCTTATACCGCCCACGTAGATCTTTTTCTGTTGATCAGAATCCATATTCACTTCAACACAGTATCAGGTAGAATCGCAATCAGTTTGACAGGTATCAAGTTGTTTTCGGGGCTCAGTACAATTCTGGTATTCGAAGAATCAGAGAAAAAACACAAGTCTTCAATTAGAAAGCAAGATTGAATTGTTGCTGTTGACAAATTCTCACCTTTCCTGGGTGCGAATAACTTTCACTGGAATTAATACAGTCAAAACCTCATAAGTGAAATGCCTTTTTAAAGATCATAATTTTGCTGGATTCATTACATTTTCTTTTTGACCACAGTGAAAATTTGGAGGATAGATAGGTGGAATCTGTTTCATGTTTCTTTCCCTTTTTGCTGAGAGAAAAAATACTTTCATAATTGAAAATGATCTGATTTTTTTCAAATATTCAAAACATTAGAACTTTAAGCTGAGGACACAAACCACTCATAAAACAGATTTCAAATTTTTTCAAAATATCAATAATACTTTTAAAATAGCTTAAAATCAATTTAGTAGAAAACCTTTTTAAAATATTTAAAGGAGAAAAGCTGTCAACTCCACCTAGCAGCAATATAACCTTAACATAACCCGAATTTTATCTAATGTTAAGATAACAATGATATATTGCTTTAACAATGCACTTAGTTCCTTGTCAATACATTCAACTAGAAGAACATTTTAAACCACCCAACCCCTCCCAACCCACCCAGAGTATTCCAACTGACATTCAAAGCATTTCGTGAGTTTTTTTCAATCTCGATCTATAAAAATGCCATGTACGTTCAAGAAAAAATTCTATTCGCTGGGATGATTTCGGAACGAAAGCAATAAGGCATGCTTCATTTAACACCTGAAGCCGCATGGTATATGTAAAACTGACCACGTGATTCGCTATGCTCCGTACATTAAAAAACAATTCCACCACTTGCCATTGTGTTTGCGGTGCAACTGGATTCTACTCCACTCAAGGACAACTTTCACAAAGAGTGGGTTACGTTAGGTTTTCTTACTTAGCTTTTTGCATATTTGGACTTAGAAAATGAATAAACGACTGCGGCCATTTTTGTTTGAACCCAAAATGCCGGTAAAAAAGTACAGATTTTTCAAGAAGTTGTACATGCGTGTTTATACTAGAATATGGCCAGGATGCTTAATGTTGGCCTTAAGATACTTTGTGTTTCCAATTTTCAGATTATTAAGGAATCCCGCGATAAATATCATACTTACATGATCCCCGTAAATCACCACAGGCTACAAGGCCGATCGGACGATAGGTGGCGATACCGGAAATTACATTGCTATAGATGGCTCTGTAGTACATGTGGAAAATCAAGATGGCAAGATAGAATACGGCGGTAGCCAAAGTGGAATATATACGTTTTGTTCAGAAAATAGAACCGAAGATGTCTGAGAGGAAGTTTACTAGAGGGCTAAGCAAGCCGGGCATGGCGGCCCAAATGCGAGAGACAATAGCACAAGCTGTTCGAGAAAGCACATGTATGGTAAGTGCAGTGTGTTTCTTCGACGCGACCCTCACATTTTGCTAAATCCTTATTTCGGCCGCTGTATTTTTTGTGAGTGTATATATCATTTTAGCCTATATAAATACCTAATATATATTATAACCAATCTTAACAATTAAGACAATTAATGGAGATCAAAACAGATCTCACAGGTATATAATGAGTGACACTAATATGGTAATCAGAATTAAATAATAAGTGTCCGACCCCTCCCACTATGTGATCACCCATCCCTTGTAACTTACCCACACTGACTAACACCTTTCCGTGTTTTTATTTAGTGCAGTGTGCACTTACCTTACTGTGGTAAGATGCAAGGATATTGAGTGTGCTTATAGTGTATGACATACATATAGAGTACAATGTTTGCAGTACAAATGTTTGTTTATTTTAAATTTTTTCTTAATTCTCGTCAATGTGGGGTGGGGGAAGGTAGTTGTAGTCACAGTTAAGCCCATATGCTTGACGCCTGAGTTGGTGAATAGTAATATATTGACAAGAGAGATGATCAGATGAGTCCATCTTCTGTCACAACCCCCAGTACACTTTTGCTAGATACCCCCAGTACATGTATATACTAGCTATACTAGATATATATAGTATACTAGCATATCTTAAACTGAATTCATTTTAAGGTACTCTCTCTCTCTCTCTATTACATTGTTTAAGAATGACCCCTGGATGGAATGTGTTTGTTTTGGTCAGCAGGCAGTGGTCAGTTTCACTGGCTGTTTCGGAGTGATGCCTGTGATGTAACAATGCCAAGAGATAATCACATCACCTGAGGCAGGGCATTGAGGGCAGACAAATGAGATAAGCCTGTTAACAAGCACATTAATGCTGTATTAAGTTGGGCACATGTTTTGTTGATGCCATTTAACATCAAACAGTTTTAAATATGACAAAATGTCAATGATATCTAATACTTAAAAGAATTTCATCAGCTGTATTGCATACCTAGGTACTCAATGGTGGATCCAAGGGAGAAGACCATGCACTGGCCCTCCCCCTTTTGTTGATGGCAGTTAATGACAAACTGTTTTAAATAATGACATTCTATTTTAACAAAATGATATATAATGCCTTAAAGAATTTCATCAGGCAGTGTTACATACTTAGTTACTGAATGGTGGATCTAAAGGGGGGGGGGGAGGCAACATGCTGCCCCCTCCCTTCCTTTTTCTGTCTCCTCAAAATATACCCAGTGCAAGAGAACAAAGGTCAAACAACAACCCCATATATGTGCACCTTAGATAGTATAAGGAAATCTGCAACAGCAAAAATATTGATTGTAGTAAATATTTATCCAAATTTTACAAGTGGAGTCATTTCGGAAATCACACAGCTGATGTTTGGTATGTGATTCATCTTCTTTGTGTTCTTTGTGCCTCAGAGGCAGTTCCACGGTCTGATGCTATGGCAGTCAATTTATAAATCACTGTTAATATGAAAGGAGCTTAAACTGATGAATGATCTTTCCTCTGTCAAAATCCAATTGCAAATGGGCCAAATTCTGACTATATAGTGTGCCAAATGACAAATTAGTGAAAGTTGTGTGAGCATTGGTACAGCACCCTATTGTGAAGTCTTGCTACTCTTAACATGTATTGTTATGGTAATTTACCCACAAATTTCAAACATGAACAGTGTCAAATGCCAAAATATTTTATTTCAAGATTCATATTATTTGTTTTGGTCACAAAGAATGAAACCTTCTACCTTGTACCCACTTAATAGTAAAATTTTCAGTTTTTCTTTTTAGTATTTTAGGAGATAGGATGATGGCTCAGCAGACATGAGCACAGAATAAAGAGACCAACATATTTATAATGAACAAGACAAGTTCTATTGGGAATAATGATTTATGGTTTTTGCTGAAATTTATTGAGAAATNCTGGTCAAGGGTTTCAGGTAAGAAACTCGATAGTCGGGGACAGCTCTTTGACTAATGTTCATTTACAGCAGTCCTGTATATTGGAGGCAGTGAAAATAAATACTCAATAAGACTTAAAAATTTGTACTTTAAAACCTGCATGTTTTAAGACTACTGCCCTTGGACTTAAACTGTCCCTTTTTCTGGAACATAAAATGCAAAAAAATACATAAAAAAATTTCCAGCTTGCACCGTTTTCTATAAAAATAACAGTACAATGAATAATCTATTTTCTTTCTCTTTTCAAGGATTTCTGCATTTATGCACATTTTTATTGAAATAAAGAGCTATGAAAAATATTTTTCATGTCATGGACTAATAATCATAAAAAATATTAGTTAACTATTTTTTTTCACAAATGTTATACAAATGCCAATCTATATGTCAGAGGCTGATCTTTTTTTTCTTTCACATTCAAAATCTTCCCACTGTCCTTTAAAACCCTGTATAAGCATTTGAACAAATTTTTTTTGCAGTGTACAGAAAAAAGTTAGTTACACTTTCTAAACTAAATTAACAGTGACAAACTTCACACAGAATTAAAAAGAAAGCATTAAAAATACTAAGACAGCATATTGTTCGACTCAGTATACTTTTTTCTCACTTCCACTTTTGAAACCCCCACTGCTGAAAACACTCTTCTGTAAAACAAGAATAATTTATGCAAAACACATTTCACAAATCCAGTAAGCACAAGCTGGGGTTCTGAGGCAGTGACTTTACAATTTCAAATTCGTTTTTTTTTTCATCTCCTTATATGCAGATATCAAAATCTTGTTCAATACAATTCTTTCAAATACAATACTCTCAGAGAATGCAATGCTTTTATTTTGCCTAATTCAAAACGTTTAGAGAATGAAATTCCTTATATTTTGCATGGAACAACACTGCTGATAGATGACAAAACACTTTTTATCTCAGAAAATTCAATACTGATAATGTTTATAGTAGAAATGTCACTGAAAAATCACACTTTTGTCCCTCTGACTTGTAGTTATGGATGATCAATTTCAAATAAATAATTCTAAAATCAAATCGCATCTAATCATACATACACATCAGAAATACAAAGTCTCGATTCCAAAATTACCCCCAAAAATCAAAATTTTAAATTCAATCTTTAGTGACAAAACTTTAAACTCTCTGAAGCCATCCAAACAAAGTTACAACCCCCTCCCAAAGATTGGCTTTTGCCAACAAAACAACTTTACTTTCTTTACATAACATAATATCTTAACTGCTACCCCAAAAATACCTTCTTCTATTTCACCAAACTGCGAAAATTCAGAATGCAATGTAGACTCATCAGTCTGATAGCTTATACCGCCCACGTAGATCTTTTTCTGTTGATCAGAATCCATATTCACTTCAACACAGTATCAGGTAGAATCGCAATCAGTTTGACAGGTATCAAGTTGTTTTCGGGGCTCAGTACAATTCTGGTATTCGAAGAATCAGAGAAAAAACACAAGTCTTCAATTAGAAAGCAAGATTGAATTGTTGCTGTTGACAAATTCTCACCTTTCCTGAGTGCGAATAACTTTCACTGGAATTAATACAGTCAAAACCTCATAAGTGAAATGCCTTTTTAAAGATCATAATTTTGCTGGATTCATTACATTTTCTTTTTGACCACAGTGAAAATTTGGAGGATAGATAGGTGGAATCTGTTTCATGTTTCTTTCCCTTTTTGCTCAGAGAAAAAATACTTTCATAATTGAAAATGATCTGATTTTTTTCAAATATTCAAACCATTAGAACTTTAAGCTGAGGACACAAACCACTCATAAAACAGATTTCAAAATTTTTCAAAATATCAATAATACTTTTAAAATAGCTTAAAATCAATTTAGTAGAAAACCTTTTTAAAATATTTAAAGGAGAAAAGCTGTCAACTCCACCTAGCAGCAATATAACCTTAACATAACCCGAATTTTATCTAATGTTAAGATAACAATGATATATTGCTTTAACAATGCACTTAATTCCTTGTCAAGACATTCAACTAGAAGAACATTTTAAACCACCCAAACAATTCTCAAACCCATCCCAACCCACCCAGAGTATTCCAACTGACATTCAAAGCATTTCGTGAGTTTTTTTCAATCTCGATCTATAAAAATGCCATGTACGTTCAAGAAAAAATTCTATTCGCTGGGATGATTTCGGAACGAAAGCAATAAGGCATGCTTCATTTAACACCTGAAGCCGCATGGTATATGTAAAACTGACCACGTGATTCGCTATGCTCCGTACATTAAAAAACAATTCCACCACTTGCCATTGTGTTTGCGGTGCAACCGGATTTTACTCCACTCAAGGACAACTTTCACAAAGAGTGGGTTACGTTAGGTTTTCTTACTTAGCTTTTTGCATATTTGGACTTAGAAAATGAATAAACGACTGCGCGGCCATTTTTGTTTGAACCCAAAATGCCGGTAAAAAAGTACAGATTTTTCAAGAAGTTGTACATGCGTGTTTATACTAGAATATGGCCAGGATGCTTAATGTTGGCCTTAAGATACTTTGTGTTTCCAATTTTCAGATTATTAAGGAATCCCGCGATAAATATCATACTTACATGATCCCCGTAAATCACCACAGGCTACAAGGCCGATCGGACGATAGGTGGCGATACCGGAAATTACATTGCTATAGATGGCTCTGTAGTACATGTGGAAAATCAAGATGGCAAGATAGAATACGGCGGTAGCCAAAGTGGAATATATACGTTTTGTTCAGAAAATAGAACCGAAGATGTCTGAGAGGAAGTTTACTAGAGGGCTAAGCAAGCCGGGCATGGCGGCCCAAATGCGAGAGACAATAGCACAAGCTGTTCGAGAAAGCACATGTATGGTAAGTGCAGTGTGTTTCTTCGACGCGACCCTCACATTTTGCTAAATCCTTATTTCGGCCGCTGTATTTTTTGTGAGTGTATATATCATTTTAGCCTATATAAATACCTAATATATATTATGACCAATCTTAACAATTAAGACAATTAATGGAGATCAAAACAGATCTCACAGGTATATAATGAGTGACACTAATATGGTAATCAGAATTAAATAATAAGTGTCCGACCCCTCCCACTATGTGATCACCCATCCCTTGTAACTTACCCACACTGACTAACACCTTTC
Organism: Lingula anatina; assembly: GCF_001039355.2. Next base: position 312,063 of record NW_019775431.1, read on the forward strand.
CGTGTTTTTATTTAGTGCAGTGTGCACTTACCTTACTGTGGTAAGATGCAAGGATATTGAGTGTGCTTATAGTGTATGACATACATATAGAGTACAATGTTTGCAGTACAAATGTTTGTTTATTTTAAATTTTTTCTTAATTCTCGTCAATGTGGGGTGGAGGAAGGTAGTTGTAGTCACAGTTAAGCCCATATGCTTGATGCCTGAGTTGGTGAATAGTAATATATTGACAAGAGAGATGATCAGATGAGTCCATCTTCTGTCACAACCCCCAGTACACTTTTGCTAGATACCCCCAGTACATGTATATACTAGCTATACTAGATATATATTATACTAGCATATCTTAAACTGAATTCATTTTAAGGTACTCTCTCTCTCTCTCTCTCTCTCTCTCTCTCTCTCTCTCTCTCTCTCTCTCTTACATTGTTTAAGAATGACCCCTGGATGGAATGTGTTTGTTTTGGTCAGCAGGCAGTGGTCAGTTTCACTGGCTGTTTCGGAGTGCCTGTGATGTAACAATGCCAAGAGATAGTCACATCACCTGAGGCAGGGCATTGAGGGCAGATAAATGAGATAAGCCTGTTAACAAGCACATTAATGCTGTATTAAGTTGGGCACATGTTTTGTTGATGCCATTTAACAACAAACAGTTTTAAATATGACAAAATGTCAATGATATCTAATACTTTAAAGAATTTCATCAGCTGTATTGCACACCTAGGTACTCAATGGTGGATCCAAGGGAGAAGACCATGTACTGTCTCTCCCCCTTTGTTGATGGCAGTTAATCACAAACTGTTTTAAATAATGACATTCTATTTTAACAAAATGATATATAATGTCTTAGAGAATTTCATCAGCAGTGTTACATACTTAGTTACTGAATGGTGGATCTAAAGGGGGAAGGCAATGTGCTGCCCGTTCCCTTCCTTTTTCTGTCTCCTCAAAATACATATATACCCAGTGCAAGAGAACAAAAGTCAAACAACATCCCCATACATGTGCACCTTAGATAGTATAAGGAAATCTGCAGCAGCAAAAATATTGATTGCAGTAAATATTTATCCAAATTTTACAAGTGGAGTCATTTTGGAAATCACACAGCTGATGTTTGGTATGTGATTCATCTTCTTTGTGTTCTTTGTGCCTCAGAGGCAGTTCCATGGTCTGATGCTATGGCAGTCAATTTATAAATCACTGTTAATATGAAAGGAGCTTAAACTGATGAATGATCTTTCCTCTGTCAAAATCCAATTGCAAATGGGCCAAATTCTGACTATATAGTGTGCCAAATGACAAATTAGTGAAAGTTGTGTGAGCATTGGTACAGCACCCTATTGTGAAGTCTTGCTACTCTTAACATGTATTGTTATGGTAATTTACCCACAAATTTCAAACATGAACAGTGTCAAATGCCAAAATATTTTATTTCAAGATTCATATTTTTTTTTGGTCACAAAGAATGAAACCGCTACCTTGTACCCACTTAATAGTAAAATTTTCAGTTTTTCTTTTTAGTATTTTAGGAGATAGGATGATGGCTCAGCAGACATGAGCACAGAATAAAGAGACCAACATATTTATAATGAACAAGACAAGTTCTATTGGGAATGATGATTTATGGTTTTTTGCTCAAATTTATTGAAAAATAGTGTTTACCCTGAACTGACACTTATACATATAGATTCTTTAATTTTTTTTAATATGTGCACAAAAGCTGCAACACCTTCTTTCATTTCATGAACAGTGAGAAAGTGAAAGTGAAAGTGATAAGATACTAGGATGTGTGTTTATGACCAGTTATTTGAGGTGAAAGTTTATCAGTGTGCATATGTGTGTTTGTGTGTGTATTTAAATGTGTGGGGTGGGGGTAGGCGTGGAGCATGCTACCATGTAAGGAAGTTAAAAAAGAATAGAATCAGGGGCGGATTTAGGGCGTCTTCTGGGTCTTCCGGAAGACGGTCAGATTTTCAAGTTTACATTGGCGGGTATCTAATTTTTTCTGTCGGAAGACGGTCAAAAATGAAGAAGGGATCAACAAAGATAATTTGGACGACTGTCAGGAAATAACTCTGAATCCGCCCCTGAGAATGAAAGATGAAGTAAAACTCATTTGTGGTGCATTTGTACTACACCTGTGTATACACACAAACAAATTAAAAAAAAAAGCTCTGTGCCTTCTTTTCAGTACATGCCTTATCTTCTAAATGTTGTACTCATCAAAGCATGTTGGTTTTTGCTTTGGCAAATCGTCAGTTTTGTTGGTTTTTATGGCACAAGCAGTATGGCGCTTCCCTGCAGGTAATAACGGCAGAGTAAACATTAAGGAATGCACCAGGGTTATTTGTTGTTCCTGAAAACACTGGCATGTCTTGGGAGCTGTCCTAGATAAAATTTTGCAGTATCTTTGTGCTTTTTTTCTCTCTCCATGTTTTCTATCCCTTCTCTCTTTCTTTTTTTCTCACTGTTAGTGATGGTCTTTACCCCATGTATTTGTATATTCTCTCTCTCTCTCTCTCTCTCTCTCTCTCTCTCTCTCTCACACACACACACATTTTAAATGCCATACTCTCAAAGTATATGTATTCTTACAGGTTTGTAGACAGCAATCTTAAAGGGGAGGTGGACCTTTGAAAAGGAGCCCATCTTGTACCTAGCTAGATCAAATTTGATCCAGAATGGATCTTTTTTTTTCTGGCAAAAAGGTTGAAATGTTCCAACCCCCCTCGGGTTACAGGTCTATCTTGGGTGCTTTCCCAGAGATTTAGATCGATCTAAAGATTAAGTTTTAGATCGACCTAACTCCCTGGGGGTTCACGCTAAATTGCAGTCAGCCGAGCGGGCACCATAGTTAATTACCCCCTTACAGCTTTTAGTAGGTGGGACAGATGCTTAAGCCTGCCAAGCTGACAGTAATCTAGTGAGACTCCCCACAGGGATAGATCGATCTAAAAATCTATGGAAATGGGGTGTTAGATACATTCTCATTTTAGAATTGATAGGTTCACCAGGCCCGTAGCCAGCAATTTCAGATAGGGGGGTTCGTTTTCTGAAAAAGTGGACTTTTTACCATAAAATCTTCAAGTACATAGATCAAATTTTACCCAGAGTGGACCTTTTCTTTCGAACCCCCCGAACCCCCCCTGGCTACGGGCCTGTTCACGAAAAAGTTGTACAATATATACCCAGACATGACCTGTAATGTTTTAAAATAGACTGTAGGTAGATATCTGTAGTGTCTCTTTGGATATATACGGTAATTACTTAAAATTTTCAGATGATTCAGTTTTGCTTATATTGTGTTTTTACAAGATTTATCACAGTCAGACTTTTACTTTCTGACACAAAGCAATTAACTTTCCGAGAAAAAAAGAACAGAAAAAGAATTAAGTGACATTTTTAAGTATTACTTATAAAACATTTTTTTAAGGGGGGGGGGATAAAATTATTAATTCATGTTGTTCGAATTTATTGGATAATTACCATACCAATCATGTCTTACCTTAGAACTATACAGGTATTTTACCACCCTAAACACCTGCATTTCTAGTTATTTATATCACCTTGACGTTTTACAAGTGTATAAGGTGAGAGAAAGCATTATTGTGTGAAGAATGCGTGCTGGATTTAGACAAGGCAAAGGTGGAATCAGCTCTAGAAATGTGACTGGTATGCACACAACTTTTTAGACCCATTGGAATGGTTTTCATGGGATTTACACAACATTAGACATGTTGATTGCAATTGTTTGTGGTTAAGAAATCAGTTTTCTACAGTGAAATAGCTTGATTTGTGTCCATGATCAGTTTTAGTCAAACCTCTCTAGTTATTGATGTATATGATCCATCTTTTTACCGGAATAGAAAGTGGTTTGCATGGCACCGGGATTGCTGTTGGATAGCTCCACCTGGCCAGTGTAAATTGGATGGATAAGTCATTTGAGCTAAAATGTAATCATCCATAGACAGATACCAGAAGCTTTCAGAATAGTTTCATGCACAAAAAAACTTTTATTGCTCACACCTATAATTTCTTTATTGTAGACCTGTAACTTCAGTTCATCTTTGGTACACCAAAGGATAGATATTAGAAGTGAAAAAAATATATTCCCTACATTGTCTTTTATACTGATGACCATATATATATATATATATATATATATATNGGGGGGGGGGGGGGAGGGATCGAGTTTCTGGAATAAACTAAGCAGGTAGCTCTGGCTGTAGATGAACATGTGAGAGCAGTGTGTTCCTGCATCCCCATGAATGCTCCTATACGTGTGTGTGTGTGTGTGTATGTGTGTGTGTGTGTATGTGTGTGAGAGAGAGAGAGAGAGAGAGAGAGAGAGATATTTGAAAATCAGAATTCCTGGAAATATACACACTGAGACCTGCGGGAAATATTTGAGGAATCAATAATCGTCTTTTTTTTCAGACAAGGAAGAGATTGACTGAGGTTGTAGGGAGTGTATACAGACAATTTAGATGAGCACGAGTGTGATAATATTGAAAGTATCCTTTAATTTTTTTTTTTCAATCCGTGGATTGATGTTAAACAGGCATTTTGCATTATGGTGAGAAGATTAGACTATCCTTCGATAATAATTCCATATGTCATCACAGAATCTGCCTTTCACTTTTCAAACTCTCCCCCTGGAGTTCCTATCTGGGATCCAGAATGATAGATGAGTCGAGATTGCCAAGTTGTCTAGACTGAGAGCAGAGAACATTCTGGAATAGATGGCAAGTTTATTAACACACATTGACCTCCTCCATAGATAAATAACAAACAGAAATACTGTGCGTGGGTGCTCAGATTGGAATAAAAAATCAGAAAAAAAATCTTACACAGGAAGTTAGATAAATGAAATGGATTGACAGAGGGTTATTTACATTATAGGTACTGATCTCTGTATGACCCTGCTGAAATGCCCCAAATGTACTCAAATATATTTCTAAATATAAAACAATATAGCATTATATTAAAGTTACTACATAGTAGACAAATGGATATATAACATACACATCAAAGTGAACCTCCTTTATGTATTCTGTGCCAAATACATAACACTTTTGATATATTGAGTCTGACAGATAAAGCACTTATAAATAGAGAGAGACATTAATCTTGTGAATAGAAAAAGAAATACCAACAAAGATTCCATTGACAAAAATATATATGTAGGAGCTTTAATGTATGGAGCACGGCAAATATTACTAGTAGTAACCATCTCAGTATTCATATAATAATAATAATACTATGATTTTAGCTATACCTTTGAAGACAGATATAAATATATATATAATCATTTATTGTTATCAGTGTTATTTCTCAACAAATTTATCTTTGATTGTCGGTTTGTCAATAGTTATCCAGCAGTTTGCCTAAAAGAAAATTTCCCCCCAGATCTTTCCTAGTCATAGGTATGAAAGAGTGCTTTGAATATCACCATACAACATGCTCAATCAGATGAACTATTTTATTGAAGGGTGATAGGACCCATGTAAACATTTGGGCCATAACCTTATCAGGTTTACCCATAAAAGAGGCTTTATTGAAGACGTGTTCACATTAGAGATAAGTCATACCTTCTCAGTATGACATTTCTTTGCAGGCTATATGATTGAAAGAAAGGGCAATACCTCATTTTTCTTTACCTAGGCAACCAAAACACTTGGAGTGGCTCTTCAAGAGAGAGAGAGAGAGAGAGAAAGAGAGAGAGAGAGAGAGAGAGAGAGGGGAGTGAGGGGAGGGTATAGTAGCTACTAGTAGCTGCTCTAGACATCACAGAGTCTGCAAAAGAACTGGTTATAGTGAAGAGGGTCAACCTACCTACATTCTGAACATGGCTTAAATAAATACACAGTGTACAGAAAGGAGTTATAATGAGAAAGGTCGGCCTATCTGCTATGGGAACACACCCTAATGTTATATAGCCACCATAAAGTTTCTTCATGTCAAGTGTTTCAGTTTGTAAACAAACTCTTGTCCTTAAAAGAGCAGTTTGTGGTCCATAGAGGACTTGAGATATTTGTGAAAATAGATGTCTTAATTCCTGCCATAGCAATGGGTGATACTGATTTCATAAGAGGTCTTGTGTACTTATGTTTGTGTTTTCCTGTGTATGAGTGTGTATATTTGCATGTTTGTGTTGTGTGTCACAGTGTGTGTTTCTGTGTATGTGTTTACCTATGCATGCTTTTTATACATTGTAAGCACATACTTTTGTGAACTTGTGTCTAAGTACATATGTGATGTTTTGCTGACATAACACAAAAGAAGCTATTAAGATAAAATATTCAACCTTCAGGTGGTTTTATGAATTATCACCTACTTAACATCTTAGTGAGTAAGCACATATATATTTTTATTCATACTCTTTTTAATATGAAAAGAAAAGTATTGCTACTAAAACAGTATAAAAATTACTATTTGTGCAGTATTTGGTGATATAATTTCATTATGAGATTAATGGGATATCTGCTCCTTTTCAACAAGGATGTGGGGCATTCAGTATGAAAGCCATTTATCTTCTTGGGAAGGTAAGAGAAAGTAATATTACACATCCCTGTAGTACTATTACACATACAATATGGGTCTGCAATCACCATTATATCCTGTTATAAATAATAAATTGATTACAACTTGGTGCAAAAATATTTTTTAAAAATTAGAATTATTTTTTTTCCAATTGCCAAGACAGATAACTCAGTGTATGTTACCAGCATGGGTTTCGCATTTTTTATGTGCTTATTTGTTGCTGAATAATACATGTTTATATGTATACGTGTCTGGGGACATTATTGTACGTCTACACTAGGTTAACCTGTATCATTCTTTTGAGGTAAACCACAAGACAATGTTGTACTTGTACTAGTAATGTACCAGTAAGTGCAAGCACTTCTAGTAGACTTATCCAGGGTTACAATGAGGAAGGATGGGGGGGAATAAAAGAGGAAGTTAAGATATTAAATAATATTGATCGACTTGGCCTTGTAATTGTGTGTTAAAAAAATGTAAAATAAATAAAATTTTGAGAATACTAAGTACTGAGTGAGTGAATGAGTGATAATGCTATTTATCGAGAAAATATCATTGGTTATGACAGGCACATTAGGGCGGACACCTAGGGTCTATTCCCACAACTTTAGATCGATCTATCACCGCGGGGAGTCTCACTAGATTACTGTCAGATAATCCGCCTTAAGTTTCCGTCCCGCCTACTACAAGCTGGAAGGAGGTAATTAACTTTCGTGTTCGCCCGGCTGACAGCTATTTAGCGTGAACCCCCAGGGAGTTAGGTCGATCTAAAGTAGGTCGATCTAATCTATGGGAATGGGGTGCTAGACTGAGGCAGCGCAAGACGATTAGATTATTTCATTAGTGATTGAAGAACTTAAATGGAGGCCCCAACATGCTTAAGATGATTATTGCTGTGATAAATTAATTGGTATATTATGTCCAAGGATAAATTAATTACTGTTATTTCGCACAAATTTCAAATAACTCACTGCCTCCAATAATTTCTTATTTCAAGATTTAGTCATTAAAAACTTCCCCTCTGACAAGGACCCAGATCTCATTTTTAGCACTTTTACATCCCTTTGTATACAGGCACTGTTTGTTTACTTGCACTTACTGCCTTGGTAGATGAGCAAAGTACTAGTAGGCTTATTTCACATAGGATAAGATATTGCTGGATTTGATATTTGAGACCTGCAGGTGCTGTACTTCAGTTTTTAAGAATGGGATAAGTACTACAGATTTATCCCAGTAACGGGATACTTCAAATTTATCCTGGTAATGGAATTATCAAAATACTACAGATTTATCCCATAATGGGATACTACAGATTTATCCTGGTAATGGGATACTTCAGATTTATCCCGGATTGAACCAGGTCTTAATCTTGGTTCTAAAGTGAAGACCAGCTGTAGTTCCTCTGTACTAGCTAGTAGACCTAGATCTCTGCACTGACCTAGCCAAAGATGTATCTAGACTAGAGGTATACAGGGGCGAACCCAGAGATATTTTCTGACAGTCTTCCAAATTATCTTTTTTGATCCATCCTCCATTTTTGATTGTCTTACAATAGAAAACATTAGATGCCTGTCAATGTTAACTTGAAAAATTCTGTCTTCCGTAAGACCCTGAAGACAGCTTTTCTCTCTCTCTCTCTCTCTCTCTCTCTCTCTCTCTCTATATATATATATATATATATATATATAGCTCACATGGCTAAGACTCTGAAGACTGAGTGATCTTCAGTAAAGAACCAAATAGGAAAGGTGAACACAAGTGAAATGTTGCCTTCAAGGTGAAATTGGAATGCTCTACTGCCAGTGATAGATTGGGAGAACAGCAGTTACAGGATCTTGTGAGAGATCAGATATGATTGGCTTTTTTTTTTAGGGTTTTACTATTTTATTTTTTAAGCAAAATGTGACAATGAGATCATTCTAAAAAATAATAAGACTATCAAAGGTATAAAATTGAAAAAGCATTTTTATACAGAAGTTTACAATCCCAAAATGGTTATTTTATCATTCTCCCTTCTCACAAGATAATGATGTCCAATAGGTGGAGCTACCAGGCAGTAACAGTGTAGAAAAGTCCAAGACCACCCACATCCTGGTTAAGATGACCATTTTCCAAGCATGGTCTGCTGCTTGTGGCAAAAAAAGTTGACCTCATTAAAATAAGTAAGAAAAAATATATACTGAATGATGAAGTTATGAATAAAAAAAAAAAATAAATATGTCATACAATGGATCAGCATTAAAATTTTAATATGGCAAGATTGACTGAACTATATCATTAATGTTACATACACTGAGTCAGAGCCTAACTGTTTGGATTTTTCACACCGCCACATGTTTTGGAAATAATGCAATTCCATGAAATATTGATTTGCTCTTATTCAGTTGTTAATTGGGCTTTGTGGTGTGAAGACTTAGAAGTGCTCTGCTGTTAATATTGTATGGTATCAGTCTGGGGTGCTTATTACCTTGTCCTTTGTGAAGTGGAATTATGTGTCTGGGGTTTCTCCAAAGTCGGCTCTTTAATTTGCTTTGAGTCAGTAAAGCAGAATGTCGAGTCCTTGGCTATAGAAGCAATTCAATGTCCTGTATGCATTGGGAAAAAAAAAGCTAATATTTATTTTTTTGAAGAGACCACAGCAGTCTCATTCCTTGATGAAGATGCCCTGTAAGACAAGGGTCTAAGTTGACCCTGGTGTGAACAGGGCACATTCAAAGTGCAGCCAGCTTTTAATGCATTCCTGGTCTAAGTTGATCCCGATGTGAACAGCGAACAGTGGCAGTGAGCAAGACAAGTGACCCATGTGTGCCCCCTCTGCCCCCCAGTATTTATTGTCAATGAAAACAATGGTGCCTGGTAAAAGAGGGTCTCCATGTTAACATTTTCACAGTCCCGGGGCGAACTCGCCACTGGTCTGGGATTTTGTTTCTCAAGCCTGTGTTAAGATTTTGTTTTTCTTATTCGTTTGGGAGGTGGTTTAGTCATATTTGGCAAATATTTTCCTTGTGTTCAGTACTGCCTTAAAAAGTTTGGTCATTCCATATCACCAGGGGATTGATTTCTATGGGATTAGGATGCCAAATGTCTGATTTTAATCGTGTTATGTGATGTCTTCTTGTCTTTGTCTTATCAGGGCTGTCATAAACATGTCTTAAATTTTTGTTTGTTATAAAATGAAAAATACATACAATTGTAATTACCAAAGCATCCTTGTTATGTTGTGTTCTTTTTCTCCTTGGCTAATAAAAAATTGTGATGTAAATTAGTCTGTTTTGTTTCACATTAGGCCTTGTCTGAATGCACACGAAATGATACACGATACCAAATAGTCTATTTCTGGTCCAGGTTAGTCTTGATGTAAACAGGTCTATGCAGATAAGTATTAATATATAAGTATATAAGATAGGAGAAGAAGTAATTTTTAAACCACTCACCAGCATTAATCAGTACATTATCTATATCCAGAGATTACACAGTTATAAATTCCAACCAGTAATGTCAATACTATCTAAAAATTCTCTTTAGGAAGGTTGAATGATACCAATATACTGAAGTGAAATAGTCAAAGGAGATATGATATCCAGTGTATTATGTAATGGAGAGATTTGATGTCCTTTCTGGTATGTGTGGCTGCATTGGGAAGGTTTTAGCCAAAGCTTTTGTGGGTTTACCATCAGGGAAGTGTGGGCTTGATTGCAATACCCCTTTAAGAAATGATATGTCTGTGATCTGGGAGTGTGATTTAAAGCACAGCGAGCATTGGGTGGTATTTAAGCTACCTGACAGGTTGTGGGACGTGTAAAGAAATGCCTCGCGTTGCTTCCTGAAAATAAAACTGAAACTTGTTTGGTTAAAATGAAGTGAACGCAGCCCATAATTAAGGTTTAGTGCAAACAATAAAAATGGACAAATTCTTCTCCTTAAGAGGTGACACTCCCTGTGTCTTTGGTTCAGCGTGCTGAAATCATAGTGTGTTCTGTGCATCATGAAGGTAAGAGAAGGTTTATTTGGAAGGTGTTTCTTTAACTTAAAAGAAGGAACACGCTTTTTTAACCAGGATGCAAGCAGAACTGAGCTGAGAAATTCTTGATGCTAGGTAGCAAAGTTGATACAGCAGTTTGAAGTGAGCTCAGATTAGGCATTGGCTTTTGATTCATGAATGAGATGACTTGGAATGCAAAAAAGAAATGAAGTTCGGAAACTTAATCAGTGAATTGACTTTGAAGAATTAATAGTTCAGTTGTCAACTCCATCTCATGTCTGCTCTGGTTTTGATTTAAAAAATGAAAGGTTGATAGAAATTGTCAGGGGGCACCGAAACCAGCATATTGATCATTTCAAATCAGTAAATTGTTTGGCAGTGATTCATGGCCATTGATAATCACTTTTCATTGATCACGGATATCCAAAATACTTATGCACTGAGATTTAGTCTTATCTCATAAACCAGGAGGTTTCTAAAGGGGGGTAGGGCACAAGTCACCTGTTTGTCTTCTTGTTTTGAAATTAAAAGGGCATTTGATGCCTAGACACGTGTATGGACCATTTCCCCTGCCTGGTGAGTTAAATCTTTGAAAGATACACAAATTTTTTTTATGAAGGGCATGTGCTGTCCAGGCTTGAAAAAAAAAAGGAGCAAAGCAAGCGAGTGCTATCGCTTAAACAATGAATCTGCTGTCTTAATGGGAGATGTCGTTTGTGAATCTTCTGAAGAGGTTTTGTTTGACATAAAACACACATTTCCTGAGGAGATCTTTCTACAGAGAATTTTTTTTAGTGAAATAAAAGGACAGGAAAAGTCTCTGACAGTGTGCAGGAGATGATGATGATTTCCATCTTGATGACTTTCTTTAATTGTTTTTGAAATTAAAAACATCTCAAGGGAACATTTTTTGGACGTCTTTTTTTTTTATAAAGTTAATCTCACCCCTCTCCACCCTCACACTCAGAATTATTTTAGTCGGACAAAGTTCAAAATTTTTCTGGTGACGTGTGATGTGCCCCCTGGTGCCCCCTCAGACAATCGGAACCTTGTGAATTCTGAGTGAGTCATTCTGCAGGCAACTTCATGTCAGCAAACCACTGAAGTCATCATGGTAAGATCTATAATTTTTGGAGGTTTTAAATTCTTAAATATTCTGATAGTTTTTATCACTTTAATGTCATGTTTAGTAAGTGTAAGGAGTATCATGGTTGTAATTTTGGGCTAAGTCATGTTTTGAAGTTATGAAATTCTTGAAATATAATTGGCAGCGACAGTCGTGTGTAAGTCGCCCAAGCCCAGCCCAGTTTCAGAATGAAACTTGCAACAGGTACCCTGAGTTTGTAGCTTAGTTTGTAGACTTTGGTGTCAAATGGAAATTGGGTTTCAGTTAGTAGGTACAGAGCTGTCGAAGGACGCGTTCAGATTCACACACATTGCTCTAGCTTGATCGGCCCAGCTGTGTTGGTCCAATTCTGTGGGGCATTACCACTAAAGTGCAATCAGTGGAGTAGGCTTAAAAAGCACATGATAATTATTTACCCTCCTGTTCAACGCAGCATGTCAGAAAATTAAGCTAATTCTACTGATTGCAATACTAAGAATCCCCCCACAGAGTTGGACCAACCCAGCTAGTGCAGCATGTGAATCTGAATGCTATCAAACACTGATGAAGACGTACACCACTTCCACGTAGTCATGGCTTCATACCACCCAGAATATTTTAAAACATATGAAGAGCAGATGTTGGAGGTAGCAGGAAAGCAAACAAGAGTTCCTGTTTGTGTTTGTATACTGGTGCTGTTACCCTGGGGTCATCAGGGTTTCTACATGGGACAATGCACTTTACCAGTTACCCTTGGTGTCTTGGTGTAAACATGAATGGCTGTGATACCTGACATAGGCNCAGGAGTATCATAGCACTAACACTGACTGTCTAGGTTAGCTTACTCTGGTCATCATTTTGAGTATCCAGCAAAAATGCTTTTTCAGTAAGGGAATACCTTAAATGTCACCCTGTGTGTAAAATTACTGCAGTTAACTTCTTATGTCAGCATGAACTATATGCAGCTGTCAACCTCAGTGATAAATCTGAAAAAGATCCCCCTTCCCCATAATAATAATAATAATATAAATGACATTGGCCATTACCCTGAATATCAGAGTACTGACAATGACTCCTTGAGTGTCAGTAGCAACCCTAATGCACAGAGAACACCCTGAAAATCCGAGAGTTGTAAGTAGTTCTTTGCTTGGATCGTTGAAAGTGATCAGTCTTCTTATCGAGAAGGATGGTCAGTGTCTTTGACATTCAGTGGTGCATATTTGTTGTAGATATTTAGTGTGGGCGTGAATGCATGTATGCATGCTTGCGTACTTGTGTGCTTCTGTGCGTGCATGCTATTGCTTGTGTGTGTTTTTTGTAGGGGTGTTGCTGTCTACAAGTGTTTCTTTCTGAATGTAGACACCTTTTATGTTATACCCATTGACAGTTCAAGCTAATTCATAAAAGGCAAAATAATACAAAAACGAACAAAAAAAAAAAAAAAAAAAGAAAACTCATTTTGTGTTTTAAGAGCCATAACTAATAAAATTGCTGTTGTTTCTGCAGATTTTTTGCTCTAAGCACTTAATGTACGCACTAAATATTATTTGTTAATGCATCACGTAAGGGGTTTTATGTGAACAGTATTGATCAGACTGCTATCCAGGAGATATGCTTGGCGAGGAAAACTGAATGTATAAAATGGCGATATAAATTGCACAGGCAAATGTCTAGGGCTGTTAAATTACGTCTGTGCAAATTGCCATTGCATTGGAGACATTAGCACAGCGACAGAGACTGGACCATATGTTTTCTGTGATGTGCATGACAAAATGGTGAGTTGCAGCATGATTGGTGTTGTGAAATACAAGGCCTTTTTTTTCTCTCGTCTCGTCTGCATGAATTTATGCACGCTGGAGCCATTTGTAGCACATCAGAGCCAGGAAAATTGTTAAACGTGATATCATTGAACCAAATGGTGAGTTGCGGTATTATTGCTGTGAATAGTTGTGACTTTTTTATCAGTTTGATTTGCATTTACAGCAGAATCACTTGCATAGACAGAATATATATTTGCTCTTGGAGATGGATTGAAAGAAGACTTGGTAAATGTAGAATTGTTGAGGAGAACTATCTTCAGCATTTCATTCTGCCTAGGTGGCTTTGAGTTGGGAAAAATTGGCCAATTTAAATGACTTACAAGAGAACGATTTGCCACAACCCACAGATATTTGCAACAATAGTCTACAGACTTGTCATTAGTGGTGGTGGCTTTCCTTGATGAAATAAGTCTGTACAATTAAAAAAAAGTGTCTTATATGTTTGAAACTGTTTTCTTGACAGTTTCTTCACAGCTTGTAAGATTTTAATTAAGACTGAAGTGCCAAAATGTGAACAGTTGGTTCTGTTTGATGCTTAGGGGTCCTCTCATGACTGGGCAATGTAGAAAAGGCTCAGTTCAGGTTTCTCTCTTTTCTGAAAAAAAAAATAAAATAAAAATAAATAAAATAATTGTCTAGTAAAGCAGTGATTTTTGTCTCTTTTGATAACCATCTGTATTTTGACTTATTAGATACATTTATTTAAATAAATGAATAGTCATAGTTATACCTTGTATGCTTCTGCACAAACTACATGGGGCATTAGTTTAGTTAATTTCTATAAAACATCAACAAAAGGTTGAAAAAACTTGACTTTGTAAATAATAGTTGCTATAAAACATGAACAAAAGGTTGAAAAAACTTGACAAGTTAATAATAGTTGCTGTAATGTCCAATAGAGGTCACTAGCAGTTTGATGCATGGTGCTAATGGCTGGTGGTGTTATTCATTGCATTTATCTATGGAAAAATGGTATCAGACAACATATCATGTTTTTCTGATAGATATATACATACATTGTCTCACATGAACATGCCTAGAGAGAGAGAGAGAGAGAGAGAGAGAGAGAGAGAGACCAACCAACTAAAAACAGCACAGTATAACTAAACCAACAATTGCCATGAATTGATTGCTAATATTTTATACACTTGCACAATTTATAACCACTGATTCACAAATATTTCACTATTAATGTTGTAAACTTCTGCAAAGCTCATTGTTGTGGTAAAAATAGATATATTTGGAACAGCTTCGTATTTGCATTAAATTTAATGGGAACTTTTTAAAACCTATCATTACTAGTAGATGCATTTGATATCTTTTATTAATTGCAATAACTTGATATAGCAGGTCAATCAATGTTATGGTTGCCCAGGGCTGTTCACTATGGTGTTGATGGGCATCATATTGCTGTGCACCCTTTAATACTTAAAGGTATACTGTGATGAAAAAACGGGTTAAAACTATCCATTAGGTGCCCAAAAGTCATTTTTGAGTAATGAAAAAAAGTTCTTATGTTTATTTAGTTTTTAAAGCCGATTTTATGCAGGTGTGAATGTAGTTTATGATACTCCCGCGTGGTGGCGCTTTGAGGCGAGTGACGTCACTAGCGTCAAGGCTCAAAAAGCCATATTCGATTCAGCTATCCGCTTGCTAGCAGTGCAAACTAAAAGCGATACACGCAATTGATCACTACATGATCATTTATAAATTCAAACTTTTGAAGATAGATACACAAAAGAAGATGAATTCCCTACGTGGTTATCATTTATTAACCAACAAAATACACCAATACTATGTTAACAGTAAAGGTTTGGAAGCAGGGCAGCGAACATAGTTTTTCACACATTGCCCATCTGTCGCGTCGGCTGAACGTTCTTATCCCAACTGATAAGAAAAAGTTACCTAATACATGCAGGTGTGACAGCTAACGTTATTTTTCACACCCGTGCAGTTTACCAGTGTCATTCCGGGAGAGCCAGGTCAGTGGACAAAAGACCAAAGATATCGGACTGATAGCATCGGACACTACATTTCACACCTCTGCAACTTAATTTTACCTCGCTACTTCTGCCTTACACGTGATCAGTGCAGCAGTATGTCGAGTAAAAATTTGATTCCACTATCATGTTAATATTAAAGTTTTCACTAACATAACCAAAAAATTCGACAACGTAATTCTGCTACGAACTATTTTTGGGCTCTAGAAGCTGCTCTCTTCTTCCTTTCGACGGCCGCATCATGCACACATCCTACAGGTAAGACTCTCGTCGGCAGCGCTCTGACATTTACTGTCGCATTTTGGTACTCCGAAAAATCGAATATACTGGGTACAGCATCATCTTTTAGTTTTCTCCGTGCTTTTCCACCGCACAATTCAGCACGCAGGTCACGTACGAAGCATTCCGGCTCGAAGTGGTCGCTACAGATCCTCGCGTGTTTTGACACTGTGCTGGGATTTTTTAACTTCAGAGAATTGAGCCAAATTTTATGTTTTGCGGCATCCGCAGGCAGGATATAATAGCAGATGTCTTTCTTATTGTAACCTACATTACGGCACCCGGGAGCAACACAACTTTGCGGCATTTGTTTTTCTGACACCTGGATGTTTAGTCGCCTACTGCATAGTATATACTATTACTAGTACAGCTGTGGGAAGCTACTCCCCGGGTTACATCACTAGAAACTGACCAATCAGAATTTTCTCATCTAAATCTCATCTTTTCTCTCTAAAACTTAAAAAGAACAATTTTTTGACGTCGATTTATAGTTTTTATACTATAAAAAAAGCAATGAACGCTCTGTGTTCCTAGAGCACAGTAGGCCTTTAAGCTTAATGAATGTTAAGACCCCTTGAAGGTTATGGTCATCATTAATGGTAATTGATATATATTCTCTCTCTCTCTCTCTCTCTCTCTCTCATACTGATTCCTCACCCCTTGTTCATCATTATTGAATAGCTCTGTTACGCCATCTGGTGGCAGACCTGGCAGTTTGATCTTTAGCCAGACATCCCCCAGGCATAGATTGGCTCAATAATTATGTATTGGAAGGTTACTAGTACTCTGTATTTGTACCCAATGTGAATTATGAGATACAGGAGACAGACTGAGAAGGGGGGGGGGGTGAAAATTGTTTTGATATCTGGCTTTAAAACAATTCAATATTACTATCAAATCAACCAGCAGAATATAATTTCCCTTCACATGAATATAGAGAGAGGATGGAGATGTGGAGGAGGGGGTGTTTGGCAGTATGTGGCGAGTAGAATAGTTCATACGTGTAACCAGAGGGTTTGGGAGGTTCATACAGACCACCCATTCTGCCTGGAACACGTCTGCTCTGGGCCAAAATTGATCTTTGTACATGAAGGATTCTTGGTAATAGGTCCACTTTTTCTGAGCCCCCCCCCCCCCCAACTTGAAATTGCTGACTACAGGGCTGGTTTATATTTCTGTCCATGCAACCAACAGAATATAATAGATAACCCTGCATAGAATTTACTACTAGCTTGTTAATAAGCAAAGTTTAAAAGGAATTAGATACGATTGATTGGCATTACATATGGTTGAACATCTAAACATGTTACTAATGTAAAATATGTTGCTTTTTGCAAGCACTTTTTAGAAATGTGGCAGAAAACTGTTTGATATACACTTATTATAATTACATTTGATACCGAGATTAACAATTATATTAAAGTTATTAAGTTTAAATGGTATAGTGTCAAAAGTTGATTTATTACTGGACGAATAACTGTCAGATGTTGCTAATGAAGTCACATGCATTTCCTTGCTGATAACAGAACAATTTCCCATTGAAACTGAAAGCTTTAAGTACGTTTAATGTACTTAAACGTACTTAAAGCTTTCAGTACGTTTAATGTTGACACAGATGCCGAGATATTCTTTTAAGTCAGAGCCAGACAGTGCTAAGGAAGTGCTGCACACTTTGATGGAGATTGCAAAATATTTTTGATCTAAACCGACATGAAAAGTACAATCAGAGTACACAAATTTGAGTTTTCATTGCTAGCCTGATATAAGGGAATGGAAGGACAGAGCCAAAGGATTATACTTGTTCTTCTTTCTTTATTTTTTGTAATTATGAAACAAAATTTAACACTGGCGTCTTATTATTAAATTTACATTATGTGTATTAGAGCTTTGGGCTTCAGGGTGCAGGCAGGAGATTCAATACAAATATTGATAAAGATCTCACTTCCTTGGAAAAATTTTCCAAGTAATTGCCAGCGGAACAGATGTGTGTGTGGAGATAAGGATTTCTAGGAGCTTGAACTAATTACTTTGGGTTACGCCACAGGGATTTGGAATTACATACAGGGGAAATTGAAAAATGTTCTTTTTTTTCAAACAAAGTGCACTTCATTCATTAAAAAAAGTTGTAAATGCATAAAATTGATCAGGTAATATGTGTTTTGTTTTTTTTCAAGTTTCTAAGCTGCTATGAAATAGAAGATGGCATAATGTAGTTTGTGATATTTTTCAAATATTTACAAATGAAAGGATGAGAATGATTAGCTATAGACAGATGGATGGAAAGATAAGATAAGTGATGGACGAAACACAAATGAGGTACTTTTAAAGTGGAAAAGTACAAAAAAAAAAAAAGATTGTCCTGAACTGAAAGTGAGGGCACAATATTGAAACCTGTAGCAGCTGTCCAATTCCTAGAATTTCAGGAAACAATTTCGGCTCACCTGCCCTCCCAGCTTGTGGCCATAATTCATACACAGGTATTTAACCTGGGAGTCCAGTTCTAAAGCAGAAGAGTACATTTAGCATGGTGGGTGTGTTTCAGTCGTGTTTCCATACAAATTGGACCGACCCTTTTTTAACAGTATTATGTCCATCCCTTCAAGTTGTATACATAAAACACGAACCTTAAAGTTTTTGCTTTAGAAATTTTGTGGCAGACTTCTTGGAAATATGATCAATAGATTCTGTATGAATTTTGTTAGCATTTGGAATGAATTTAATAATGTCTTGACTTTTTAGGAAAAACTGTTTCACACAGCAATATGTCACAGTTTCAGAGTTTGTGGAAAACCTAGCCCTTTTGTCAGATGGCTACTGTACTTTCTGTTAACTGCAGAGAAATACATATAAAACCGGCTACTCATAAACTCAGGGTGAAATATCCAAAACCGTCAGTGTAATTGTCCAAAACAAAATTTTTAGGTTTGTTTCTGCTTTGAGACAGACAGATTTAAAATATGCAAACAAATGAATAAGGGACAGAAGAGGTTAAAATGAGCTCATCTATTAAGTCTGATTACACAGTGAGTGAAGAAGTCTTCTTCTTAGACACAGTTGTGCAATGATAAAGGTGTAACTGTCTGGAAGATGAATTATGTGTCTTACTTCTAGTGCTACACCCTGTCTATGAGGAAGTGATGGTTTGAAGTGAGTAAAATGGTAAACGTAAAGTCTGAAATGGTTTCATAGGGTGTTTGTCATGTGTTACCTGCTGGACTGCAGGAATCTCCTTTTCCTTCTCTCTCTCTCTCTCTCTCTCTCTCTCTCTCTCTCTCTCATACATTTAAGGTTTTGTAACAGCTGTCCATTTAGAAACATTATCATTGGAGTCTGTAACTGTATTAAGACAATTGATTGTTTTTACCACCCTGTATTTTCCCTAGTTTTTGTCCTCTCATTGGGGTTTGAAAACTTGGTGACAGATGTCAGGGAAGACAGTGTGTCTGTAAAATACAGTAAGATGTCACTTTAGTTATCAGGCTGCTAGAGGAATGTTTACACACAGCAGATCAGTGCATGCTTTCAGGAACCTTAAAGAACAAGTTTTCACTGGGACAGAAAAAAGAAAAAGATAATATTATATGTAATTTTTTTTAAAATAGAATTATCATTCATGTCTTCTGTACATAAGGTTGCCAATGCTTGGAAGCCTGAACTGCATTTGCAAGGTTTAATAAATAAATAAATAAATAAATAAATAAAAGCTTTTTTTTCATCCTTTGAAGAAATTACTAGTATATAATTCCTGACTAGTCACCAAAAACCATGTAAAATGACATTTTATTCCTAGCCATAAGGCATACTCCATTAGATGGTAATCTGTGTAGTAATCTGTCTTCCATTCATATCCTATTGGATTACCCAGCAGAAGGGGTGACGAGGCTTGTGAGGCTTGCGTCATTAGGGGAACATCTGTTCTCGGAGCAGTTTTAGTTTATTCCGAGTATAGCTAGTTTTAGCACTAGAAAGGTTAGTTTATTTTAGATACCCCTCAAGGGAATGTTTTTTATAGGAATAATTACACAGCCAACTGCAGCAGCATTATTTGGTGAAAGTGCTATTTATGCCTAGTAGTAAAAGAAGACGAGGAAGAGTATTTTTTGAAGGATGAAGAAAAGGAAGAGAGAAGATTAGACATATGCTGGCTAAATGTTGTGACAATTTTTATGCAGAGAAGACTGCTTTTGTGGGCATTAAACATTTGTAGAAGGACAGACTGGCAAATTAGGCAAAATAAGCTATTGCAATTAAGTCGTAGTGAGAACAGACTGGCTTCTTCTACAGCAAACACAATTTATTCAAGACTGGTTTTTGTTAGCACACTTTGCAGATGAAAGCAACAGCTATGGCAAAAACATTGAAAAAAGTATCAGGAAGAATTTGAAAAACTATCTAATAACAGACAAGAAAGTTTTCAACCCAAAAAGGTAGAAGAGAAATATCAATGCCAAGAGGTATTGACGAATCTTGCAGGAGACTGTGACAGGGACAATCAGACCTGGATTAATTGGCCTCCCTAAAACTGAGAATTCCTGGAAAATTTCCAGGAAAAAATTGAAGAGTTACATCAGCAAGCACCATCAGACTTAATTGCAAAAGAGAAAAAAAACCCTAAAGATAAACCACAAGGGAAAGTTGATTGGTTGCTTTATGAACTGTACTGTACCTTTTTAGAAAAGTATTTTCACTCCTAAAGAAGAACAGGCAGCGTTATGATTTCTTGTGCCATGGGGCATGAAAACTTGTGTGGAAAAAACAGGCGATTATAATGAATGCGTTCTTTTGATTTTATGATCACAGTACAGGACAAGAGCTTCTTTGGAATGTGATTTTATAATGAAGACAGTATATTTTATGGACCAATTTCAGTGTATTTTTAGTCTGCTTTAATTTACTGCGATCAGATAATAAGTAAAATAGGCAGAAGGCACCTGTACCAAGATGAGATACATGTTGAGATTGGATGGGAAATTCAAATTCAGTGTTCTTGTTTTTGGGGATGCCATTTATCATCTGTCTTTTCACTATTGGAGCTGAATCTGTTTGACAAATGGGCAGGCGACAGTCAGAATTGAGCAGACGACATTGTAGATCACAGGTGTGCATTCTTCTTTCATTATGAAAACTGAGGTTATTTGAAAGTGGGCAGACGACATTTGACAGTGGGCAGACGACAGTCACAGGCGAGAAGCTGGTACCTACACATGGTACAGAAGACAGATGGCAAATAATACCTACATCTCAATGGTACTGAACATATTCTGGTCTGTGGATATTTCATTGATACCATTGTTCATTTTATTTTATTGGTAACATACAGTATATAACATTTACTTGGCACAAGTCTGACTGACAGGAAATTCCGAAAAGACATTTGCGAAGGAACTTGTCAAAACTCTGAAAAACCTCCCATCAGGATTTGTAATCTGGAGCTTTTTGAGATTGATTAGCTGTGATTTGTTTTGTTTACCTCCATTAGCTGAGCTGGAAAGCAATTCTTCATTTTAGTTTTATTACAAGACGCATATTCTGTGAAATGGTTACAAGTTTTTAAGTAATAGGAGGCTAGACTCAACTGTTAGTGCTAACTTGAGGAATCAGACCAGAACACAATTCAGACTGGAATGTCTTGACACTAGGGGTTCACAGATATCTCTGCAAAACTAAGTGCTTCAAAAACTGTGGGCCCAATCTGTAATCAGCTGGTCCAGATGACAATCAACATATTATGATTCACAGAAATCTGGAGAGAGCAAAAGGCTCTGCACTCTGAAGCTAGCAAACGATGTTTTATATCAAAACTTCGATTCTTGGAAGTCAAGCTATTTTCCACAAGTGGAGTGGACTGTTTAGGTGATAACGCTGAAACCATCCAATTTTCCCGTAGGGAGCATAGTGGCAGAAAAAGTTACCATTACCCATTGAAGAAGATATTGGAGATAAAAATACTTTGACTTATAAAAAATACTGCAACAATGCCATAGACTAAGGCTATCAGAATGTGTCTTTAGGATTAGGTCTTCAGTCATCAAATTCTCAGGAATATTTCAAGGAAAAAAATACCAATTCACAAGGTGCTGATAAGCCAGTTCTACCAATTTTGAAGACCAAGTCAGTTATGGATATATACTATAGCACCCAGAGAGGAAAATATCGTCAATCCATGATTTTAATTGATCAGATATTTGCCTGAAGAGATAAACTGGACATTGAAAGGATTACCATATTGATCTGAGCAGCATATCAGTAGGATAGGATATATATCTGTATATCCCATAATATTTGGATTCGTATATACCATAATATTTGGAAGAATATTTATTAGGGAAAGGAACTTATACACGGTAGAATATTTAAAAATTCACGACTGACTCTTTGATGGTTGCATAGGGATTGTATGGAAAATATTTTGAAAATCACTTACTGCAGATCAGTTTCTGTGTTATGGACTTATTTAAATTGACACCCAGAGGAAACACAAAAGAGAGTTTGTGTAGATATCTTAGCATAGCATTTGGAAGGATATCAATGTCATATCTTTCACAGTGACAGAGATTTTAATGGAAAACCTTTGACAGATTGAGGTGCACACTTTCATAAATATTCTTACCTTTTACAAAGAAGATGCATTCTTCTCATTTATGAGAGGTCAGTCAGTGCAGACATAAATGGATATGCTTAGTGTCTAAGGTTAGAACAAAATTATACAGACGACATGTAAAGTAAAAGTACAGACTGTGGTCATTAACAATTAGACCGTATGGAAGAAAGCTTTTGTTGTGATAAACAGCACATAATTGAGAACAGACAATATAGCAAAAGGAGCTAATAACATTTTTTAATTACAAATTTTTTTTTGAGAAATTATGGACATGTGTGTGGAAGTATAGCTTGGAATTAATGTTACCTGAAGTGCACATGCCGTAGTTGTTTTCACAAGTAACAAAAATCTCACCAAAGCGCAAGGGAGATATAATTCCATAATACCAGACAGAGAGGAAAAAAAATCTATCCAGGAAAATCCTATATCATACTTTCCACCTGGTACCATCTTAAAACAAACAATTCTTCCTTCTTCGTTTACCTAAGATGTCTGGATGGTAAAGCAGAGTCTACTTATATAACATACGCCGATGTCTATTAACATTATGTAACATACTCTGTATACTGTGATTACTGACTTCAGTGATATTGCGATGATATTGTGTTACTGCGCCTGGTCACTGTCGCTGTAACTGTATACAATATCTAGTAACACTATACATTCAATCTCATATTTTCATGATGCTGAAACTCTCATCCTGATTAGCTGTAATTTATTTTGACTGCATATGAGTCTGACATGGCCACCTGAAGAGGATCATATAGAGGACAGTTTACACTGGTGAAACTTGGATTGCAACAGCGCACTTGGTTTGGAACTCCTCAGTGTCGGAAAGAGATTTCGTGGGCAGAGAACAAACTGGTTTGGTTACCTTGCCATGTGACAAGGGAGAAAATTAACTCCTTTGGAATAAAGCTAGCTCTTTATTTTTCTGACATCTCTGACTCAGAACAGACTTGGGTGAAGCTGGTACCTTCAAACTGCAGCTGGGTCTTTGCAGGACTTTTATCAATAGGGGGATACTATGCTGTACTATATAGTACTAGAAAAGCATCATTTCCTAGCTTATTTCACTGTGGATTAACAACTCAGTTGTGCCTAAAAACTATGTGTGTAAACTGGACTTGGGCCACACAGAGGATGATATAGTAGATGAGCACCCTCTCTCACCTCACACCACCAAGTTAATGGATTATGTGGATGTGAAAAGAACTGATGAATGTTTATATATCAGTTCTTTTAAGTGCTTGGTGGGCCCGAATCACTTGGAAAGAAGAAGCCAGAGAAAGAGGGATCAAACCAATTTTTTAGCATGTTTGTGAATTGAGGATGTTGATATAAAATTTTGTAAAAATTCGCCTTCTACCAGAAGGACATTGCACAGTAACATTGATGAACAAGTAGGTTTCCGGGCAAAGACAGAGCAGAAAAACAGTGAAAAAGAATGAGATGATTTTTTCAATTATTTAATGAGGTGACACAGCTTGGAAACAGGAGAGCATTGATGTTTCGCAGGATGGAAGGTTTATGGAGGGGGATGGGGCTCTCCAAAGGAAGATAGAGTATTAGTACATATTTATTTGGTTCAATTAATTGATGTACTAGTATTTACCTCAGCCAGACGAACCAGAAATAGAAGAGGGGGATTATGATCTTGAAAGCTAATTTCAAGTGTTTATCTTGTCAATACTTTGAAGAGGATTAGATGAGTGGAAAAAAATTGAGAACTTCAGATATTCCAGTGGAAAAAATGTTTATCTTGTCAATATTGGAGAGGAGTGATGGTATGATATGCCAAGAAGAGAAAGCTGCGGAGATTATGTAGGAGAATCTTCAGTATAAAAACTTTTTCTGCATGTTAAAAAAGTGGATGTTTTAAGTTTATTTTCAAGCAATTGTTCTCATATGATACTGAGTGAGATTTTTTTTCGGACAAATATAGACAAGAATCTTGTTTAAGAGGTGTTAAAAGAAAATATTGATTTGGAAACCGAATGCCTGTGCCTTTTGCCAGTGATTCCTTTATCAGTTTTACGTATAACGAAGTTCAATAAAGTGAGCTGAAAATTGGGGGAAAAATACTCTAGACAATGTGTAGTAAACTCCTCAGTGGAAACTACATGCTTGTCTAATTTGATGAATTGATTTGTGTACGTTTGCAAAGGAAGCTGCACCAAGATAGTGAAGGAAGATAATAGTATCTCAAATGGGATGTATTTTTTTTTTTTGTGAAAGGAAGCATTTCATTTGGAGAAGTCAGATATGATGAAGCTAGTGTACATATAAGATAGTATTGATATGTTAACGATGCACATGTCTGTGCATTTTTGTACACAAAGAATACTGAACATTATAGGGGCCAGTGCAATTTATGCATGTCAGTTATGGATGTGTAAAGAGGAGGCGGACTCTTCATTTAAGAAATGGGAATGTATTTGAATACGAAAATAGGATGCCTGAATTGGAATTAAATAGATTGTGAATGACAGAAGATTTTGAAGCCTTATACACCTTTCATTTTTTAAATTAAGAACAAGGAAAGATTTACACAGTGAAAAAAATAACTCATTTTGGATTACAAATTGCAAGCCATTATAAAAAGCGAGAAGACTGGTGCAAGTATTAAATGCAGATCTTGGGTTATTTTCATCAGCGTGATAAACTGAATCATATGGGTGGTGCTGTGTCAATGGACAAACATGTATGATGGTTGACATACCATCTGCTTGATCTTTCACGTCTGCCTTTTTTTTTCCTAAAAATATTGGATAAAGTAACCTCAAAAAAGTTCTTAGGATAAAGTATTGAAGAGAAAATGGAGATAATTCAAACAGGATGTGAAGTTTGTACATGAAAGGTGTTATTCCTTCCTCTGTAAAAGTTATGATTGCTAATTCTGTTGAGAGGAAAGTACAAACTAATTTGTGACAGCAGGATCTTTGTTCTAATGTCAAATGTCATTTATTGTTTTATGGAGATACTCTAAGGCTGCATGGTTTGGGCAGTGTCCTTGAAAATGAAAAGAGATTGCTCAGTTTTGAAGGGGTGGTAATCTGCTAGAATACTGGTCATATACAGCAAAGAATTCTTTCTTTATTGTATTCTTTGAGGAAATTAGGGATTCAGGGAAAGGAGTTTTGCAATTGTGTGGTGTTTTCTGCTTCTTTTGAATCAACAAATAACAGCAGATTGAAAACAGTTTTTAAGAGGAGATTCAGCCAAGCTATTGGTGTTCCCCTTCTTTCTCTCAGGACTTAAGGAGGAAATATTCAAGAACAGGTTTGATGATTATACTGTATTTTGTTTGTGCAATTTTGCAAAGAGGACAACCCAAGAGAAGATTTGACACTGTATCACTGCATTTAATATTACCATGTTCTGGTGAATGCCAGTGTGGCAACAAGACACAGCTTACATTATCGTTTTTTTAAATGAAACGAACAGCTGATCCTCTTCCTGGTTCGTCATAACCTTGTGTGAATTTCACAGAGAGATTGATTTATTGCGAGATTTCGCATTTTTTCACCAGATGGGCATTTTTTTATTTTTTTTTCGAGGAATACATCTTTTGCTGACTAAGTCACACAGAACTTTGGAATATTGATCATATTATTTTCTGTGAGGTACAGAGAAAAATGGGATCTGGCGTGTCCTGCTATGCCCATTACCAGGAACAGTGGTACAAATCGGTGAGTAGGTGTGGGTCTAGGTAAACATACCTGGTATTTTTATGTACATGTGTATATGTGTAGGTATATGTGTGGATGTATGCTAGTATATATGTTTGTCTTTTTGTGCTCTTATGTGTATATGTGCATATGAGAGATGTGAGTGTATACATTAGTATATTCCTTATGTGTGTCTGAATGTAGACTCTGTCTCTTATTGTGTGTCTGTACATGAGTGTATTTGTATATATGAAGGTATAAATGCATATGACAAATGTGTACCTGTGTCCATAATGGCTGCCCTGTGTGTGTGTGTGTGTGTGTGTGTGTGTGTGTGTGTACATGTGTGTGCGAGCATATGTTTATAAGCCAGGGTGATGAACATACAGAAAATTTTATTTTAATTTTGGTAGATATGCCTATGTTGTGCAGTTAAGTGGATCCACATAAGCAACATGCTGTTGCAGTATAATTTCATATGTGGAAAGATATATATATGCATGTGATTTTACAGACTATCACTCAACAGTAGCCAATATGGAGAGAATAGCAACCACATGTATTAGGTTGGTGAACAATGTGCGGTGAACATTAAGCCACTGTGATAAGATAATACACTAATAAGCTTTATATATACTAAAATGATGCAATCTTGTTTGATAATACACAGGTATTATTGTCTACATGTGTCAATGATTTGATAACGTGGATGACTTCAACAAGCTTGTGATTGCTGAGGTGTTTGCTATGATATGTGATGGTTGATAAAGAGTAGAGTCTTGGAGATAAATGACTTGTGGTGATTAATTTGGAATAAGGGGACAGACAGATGGAAAGACAGACAGACAAACAGACAGAAAATTATGACAGCGACATAAAGTGCAGAAAATTATAATGGCAACATTAAGTGTGGATTTGTGCATAAAAACTTCAAATTGATGCACAGTCCATTATGTGATAATATGTGTATAATATTTATAATTTTATATGATAATACCTCACAGACTCCTACAGCAGTGTGCTAGTATGAGGATTATCAGGATGAGGCATCTTAAGGCACCTGTCTCATTAGGTCAGTTCAGACAGGCTCTTATCAAAACGGCTTTGGTCCTGAACGTGCTCCCAATTGACCTGATGAATAAAGTGATGATCTAAATGTCACTGGTCCAGCGAAATTCTCTTTTGTAGAAGAAGGGATTATAAAAACACCCTCCCCCCATTTTGCTGCAGACTGTTGAATATCTTGTGAATTATTTTGATCTTCTGATGAGAAGTTAGGTTGATATCCGCTTGAAGTTTGACTTTGTCTGAATTGGACATACAGTAATTTTGAATTTGTCTTACTGGGTTGGTATTAGATTAACACTGAACATCTGAGTCCAAGGTCTGCTGTTATCATAAGGGCTGTCTTAACTAACATGTTTATTGCAAAAAAGAAAAGAAAAGAAATCTATTCACAATCATTTGTGTGGCTGAAGTGAGAATTAAGAAATAAGGAAGTAGTGAACTTAGGGAATTAGACAAACTTAACTTTTTTTTTTTTTTTTGGAAAGAATGATATTGCCAAATGATTTTGCATGTCTACCAGCCAAGTTTGGCATGTTTTTTCTCCAAGTGTTAATGCATTTAAGTCAACCTTTTAAATGTTCATTTTATAAGTTGGTGAAAGCTAATTATTTAGGAACCAAATATATACAGGTGTGCCTTGTTTTGTTAGCAGGCAGGCAGCAGTGATTGCTTCAAGTCCCACTGTTCTCATCTAACACACTCAAGTTAGGCCAGCTTATGTTTATGGTAATTCATTTTATTTTTCTCTGTAAGAATTTTTCAAATTCTTTTTGAAATATCTTGAAACTGGCCAGTATATATATATTTATAAATATATATTATCTCCATCAAGGGAAATTCTGTAAGAAATTCTAATCAATCCTTTTCCTCAAGAAGAATCTCTTTCTGGAAAATATCATCAAGAAGAACATTTTGATAGATACATTTTCTTATAAAAAATAAACAAACCAATGTAATTGTTAACAAATACATAACCCCCTTCATTATCAGAGGTCAAAAAACACTTAGCATTGTTCTGTGTTACATGTTATCAGGGTGGAGGGAGGTTAGTCATATTTGTCAACTCGGTAAAGATGTCAACATAGTGAAGACGTTGACATCCTCATCCCATGTGTGCCAAGGGTCTTTTCCTCGCACAAAACAAATGTTTCCTTTTTTTCTTTTGGATGCCATTCAAGGCTATTTAAAGACACCCGTATACAGGGTGATGAGAATTCTTTAACAAAGTTTAGCAGTTTGTAAACAAGTCTTTAGAAAATACATTTGTGATTTTCTTGCAGAAGAAAATGAAAAAGGTGATCAAAATGTGCTGGCAGCCCTTTTGGGAGAAAGCCAAGATTATTTTTCAAATGGGTTGGTAATTATGGCATGGTATGGTTAGGGGTCACGTGATCTGATTGTCATCAAAATCTTCAGCTATGACCACAAATTAATTCATGCCACACAACTTGCACGCCAAGATAAGCCTGTGTGTTTGTATCATACGCGTCCTCGTTTTTTGAAGTATGTACAAATATTAGACCAGTTGAGAGTTTTAATTTACAGAGCAATTTTGAAATGACACTTGTCATGTTGTTGACTGGGAACATTTTGAGCTGGTCCCCCTGGCCTCTCGTGATTGCATGCGAAGTGAAGTTTTTATGTGCTGGAGTTATGCTGAGTTGGTGACACAGTCAACAACTGGAATGTATGGAGAATTATCAGAGGACAGCATGGATGTCCGGTGACCGTTGACTGACCGATGGTGCTGCTGTTGTTGTTGTTGATGTGTTGATCGCTGGTATTTTATTATGTGTTATTGTTTATAAGATTTCTGTCGTTGTTATTGGGTTGTACTGTAAAGGATTGTAGTGCCAGTTATATATACATATGTATGGGATATAATGCAGATTAGAATTTGTCAACTATGGTCATGGATAGTTCATTGGAGTTAGTTCATTGGTAGAAAGTTTAGTTTATTCTTTTCCTCGAGCATTTAGAATTTAGGAAGTAATAATTTTCATGCTGAACTTGGTGAGCAGAAAATTCTATAGATGCACACACACTTGCACGTAGACATGTACATGCACACGCACACATACAGTACACATGTGCACTCTCACACACACACACACACACGCACACACACAAACACAAACACACACACACACAGGTAGATTTAGATACTTTCAGTTTTGTCTGGTTGGATGGATAGAAATGTCTATCATGAGAGACACTTGATGATGGCAAGGGGATCATTTTCTAGGATGTTCTTCCTGGTTGGGTGGCCTGGCTGCCCTATGTAGGTTGTTGGTAGAAGTTGTTCAGTATTGAAGTCTCTGAGTGAAGGAAATATTGTGTACTTATTTTCTTATATGTACTAGCTATATGATAATGTAGATTGTATGTGTGAACATGCTTACATGCATGTACAAGTGCACACACACACAGGGACGCTTACACGTGTGCACACACACACAGTGACACACACACATACACACACAAACACACACATGCTGGAGACCTAATAATCTCCACAACCTTTCAGGAGAACTGTTTTATATTGGCTTTATTTTCATGTGCAGTTAAATATTTTTCTTCAACTAGAATATATGTATGTAGAACTAGTTTCATTTTGTACCTCTTTGAACATATGTTTGTATATATCCTTTTGGCAATAAGGAAGGCCTTATCTGAGTAAAGTCTGCCACTCACTCTAAATATACTTGTACAGAGAGCAGTTTATAGCCTCCACTTATATAGAAAGAATGGTTTATAGCATTATAACCCTCTGAATAGAGACTGTATGGCGTCGTCCACTTCACTGCAAGGGTTCTTGGGGTCTTTATTTTGGCGTTTGTAGCACTTAAATTCGTGATTATTAAGGAAATGAAATATTGCATACTTGTTCCATTATCGGAAGAATGTAAGATGGTATTCTGCTCAATTTTCAGTTGAATTTACTATCTGGTTCTGAAGTATTTCAAGGTACCCCATGCTATATTCATAATCACCAGCTCAGTGGAAGGTCACCTTATATGATGGAGTAAAGCTGTGCTGAGGTGGTCACCTGCTTGTCTGGTGACTTTCTTATTGCAGTACTAGGTGACTTTATAAAAATTTATAAAAATATAAAAGTCTGGCTCTTGGTTTTAGGTAGCCAAGGGAATTTGAGCCAAGTGCTAAAATTGAATATTACTTTGGGTACTAATACATTTTACCTGCTGTGCTACTGAACATAAGTTGGAGATTGTAATTGCTTCTACTCAAAATTATGTTTGGGCTCTAATTTTTAGCTATTTATCTAAACAACAACAATAATAATGTTCAAAAAATAATAGTAACACTAGATTAAGCCCACTTCTTTATTTATGTATAATATTTCCACCAGTGTGAACTGACCTCCTGCCCAGAGGGAGATATTTTTGGGGTGTGCATGCAGAACTGCCAGAACATGAATATCGCGTGAAGAGCTTCATACGTCACGTCAAAGGTGTCAGGTTGAGGGAACACACGGTTTATGGCACATTAGTTACACTGGCAGATGCCTAGGGGTGCAAGTAGAACTCTCTCACCTACCTCAAAAAAATAATAATAACATAAAAAAAATAAAGAAATAAAATAAAGAAGTAAAGAAAATAATAATAAAATAAAATGAAAAAAAAAATTGTAATGATAATTATGCTCGACTCATTGTGGCATTAGTAAGTTCTTTCTAAATTCTAAACAAATTCAGTTTTTGTAAGCAAATTTGCCAAATGCTATACTTTTTTCACGTGATTTGTCATAAATTCAGCACAAAATAATGGTTTGGGTTAAGTTATTTGATAATTTCCTTAGATATTAATTTTTTACTGTGTGTTGAGGTCAGTGATGATGATAATGAAGAGGGTTTTACAGTTCACCACCATCAGTGAATTAGTGCTTGATACCAGTGAATATTTTTTTGTATACAAACTATACATAGACTGTTAAACTGTGTGGCTTTGTGATTCATTACTGGAACTCCTATTTTAAAATCACACACAGACACATGCATATATCTAAGTCACCAAATAGGTGAAGCCAGCGTAAAGAAATGTAATTTATGCATAGGTTGGTTGAAGAAAAAAAAAAAAACGGAGAAAGAAAGAGTGAGAGGAAATGATCTCATCTTTTTATGCATGGGCTTGCACAGGAAAAACTGAATTAAACAAGACTAATTTGTCAAAAGAAGTTTCAGGATTTTAATCCCCTTCCCATGGATTTTTGATCAACTCTTTTAGAATATGTGACAATTTTAAGTCATACTCCAGGAGAGAGTTGAGGTTAATAGGTTTTGAGATGTCTTCAAGTTTTTTCACGCCTTTTTCCATGGGTGTGCCGACAAATTTTCTTGCAAATTCCATAGAAAATGTAGAGAAAAAGAGGAGAAATAGTTGGGTTGCCATACCTTTGGGGTCCTTTTACAATTTTTCCCAACTGTAACATGTTGTTTTCTGTGTTGACAGTTTTGCAACTATTTTTTCTATCAAATTACATCTAGGAAGTCAAGGTTAAAGTTGAATTACATATTATCTTTCCCTTCTCTATATAGATATGAAAAGATGAAAAATTTTTACATTGAGGGTGGGGGGAAGAAAGATATTGAAAAGTGCCTCTTTTAATAGTCAAGGTAGGAGGTTAATGTCTGCTAACGGTGAATTCATGTGTAGTTTACCATACAGGTTACTGAAGAAGATATTGGTTTTCATGAGATTATTTATAGCAGCTTGAACTTCAAGGGTAACTGGTTTGTCTTGGGTCAGTCTACAGTACATAGCTTTCACTCTACAGAGTTCACTGTGTTTTCTTTTTTACCATAATTTCTTACCTGTAAACACACTCATGGAAAAAGATTGCAGGAAAGAACAAAGCAGTGCAGATTTTAAAATTGTGTAAACTTGATGATTAACTTGAAACAGTTTTGGACAGCGACTTAAGTTGATGTGAAAAAGATGTATGAGAAAATTTGCAAGGAAAATGGAGAAACTTACAAACTTGAATTTAAAGTTGTTGGTCGAATGTAAGGTGTCAATGAGTCTGATATGAGATGTTCTCCCTGTTACAGAGGGTTTCAGATGTTTATGACTACAGTTCTTTTGTGAGTAGCACCAGAATCCAATATCTACTATAAGGATATACTGTGACAGAATTTGGTCCAAGGATATCCCGGGACAAACAATATTAGGTCAAAGGATATACCTCGAAAGAATTAGATCAAGGGATATACCAGGATAGATGTTAAGTTACTTGATTAAGTGCTTATCTGGTTCTTCAGAATCATCCCTGAGATTGTTGGTTTCTGATGAACAAGACAGGATTATGTCTGAACAATTACTGATTTGTTGGATGAACACTTCAAAACAAAGAATCAAACTAATTGATCTTAGGATGTGAATTGCCTAATAACAGTGACTTAGGAGACAGTAACTGTTGTCTATATTCAGTTCAAATCTAAGTAATGGTAACTGTATTAGGTCTAGAGGATCTATAGTCTTTGGAGGTTTCCAATACTATTTCTTGGAACATATTTTTGAACCTATGGTTGATATATAATCACAGTGTCACCATGGCTCTACGGTTCCTGGCACAGCAGAGTGGAGTGGCCTTCTTCACAATACCTGAGTCTGTCAAGCTGAGTGTGGAGGTAATTTGGAGAAAGAAATGGAAATTGCTTTTTGAGTATGGCATGATGTTATCCTGATGATATGATGCTCTGAGAGGTCTTAGTGTATGTGTTTGGGCATGCATGCACATATATGCATACATGTGTGTTTGTACATGAATTTGTGTGTATTGGTACATGTACATATGCGGGTGCATATTTACACAGTTGGATAAGGGTATATATACTTATGACCAATAAAAATCTGCCCCTCCCCCCACCCCACCCTTGCCCTCTTCCAACCACCACTTCCTCAAGCAACAGCTTAAAAAATAATAATAACCGTGGTTTTCCACTCCCTGACTGATGTTCTGATTGTCAGCCATTTTGTACTCAGTGATCATTCATGAAATTTCTCTTTCTGTTCTTTGTAGTCTAAACCCAAGCTGGTGGACCCTGTTGACTACGAGACATTTTTGGTGAAGAGTAAGACGGTGATTCACAATGATCCTCTACGGGTCATGCTACTGTTTCCCCAAGACGATGTCTGTGTGAGTGGAATAATTATGTTGTAAAATTAAAGGCAATTAATTAATTAATGCATTAAGCTGACAGAGGTGAATTGATTAAGTTTCCCAAAAAGTATTTAAAAGTGTTTGATAAGTTATGAAAAACACAGTTGTCTTCTCATCAGATTTTTTTATAACTTTAGAGCATTAATTGTGAAAAAAATCCTCAGATGGAATAAGAAAGCGCTGTAAATTTTCATGCAATTTGAATGAGAAAATTTAATCAGCAGTCCGAATTTTTAAATCATTGGTATATTAAGTCAAGAATCTTTTAGCATATGCCTCATTGAGTGCTCTTCTTTCTGATTCAGCAAAAGACATTGGGACGGGAATTTCGCACAGTGTGCTGCAGTGTCCCAAAGTTGGCCCAGAAAGAAGCCTCGAGTTTGCTGGTTCGGGAGTGCATCAAAGGATACACTAGCAAGTGGAATGTGGTAGAATACAAGTATAGCAAATACTCTGGTGGCCATCAACATTTACCAAAGTAAGCATCTGTGTATGTATGTGCGTATGACAGACAGAGAGAAAGAGGTAGGAGAGAGAGAGAGAGAGAGGAGAGGTGGGGGGGGGGGGGGAGGCAACATATAAAACAGACCCAAATGCACAGTGGCATTAATTCATGAAAATTTTGAGAATCAGCCTGAAAGGTTTGTCATTCATCTAATTTTAAAAAACAAAATCCAGCTCTTTTAAGCACCAATGATAGACAATAGTAACTTAAATAATGAGGATGTTTTTTCAGGTACCAAAAGACCCCAGATTCTCTACTAGAACATGTCTATGAGATAGATATAGAGGATGATAAGGATGAGGTAAATATTACTGATTCGTGTCTAATTATTTATAGTTCCTGTTTCTCCATTATGAAAAACGGGAGAAAAATCCCCTTCCTTTTAGTCTTTTTACTGTTATTTGTCTTTAATGGTAATGATGTCATTTTGTCGTTTTGTGAAGTCTTGTGCATTGAGTATAATCTTTTAAGCATTTACAAAATTTATTTCTTGTCATTGCACACATGTGGACAGATGCTAAAGCATGCATTCTTATGGTAATTTGTAATTGAAAAGGACATAAATGTGAAGAAAAGGGTTTATTTGAGGCCCTGTGCAGTTTTTTAAATACCTGCCACCCATCACTATTTTAATTTCCAAATTTCAAAATACTTTTAAATACGTTTTACTACTTTTCTTTGGCTTGTGGAAACATATGAAGGTTTGAATCATGAATTTAGTGCATTTTCATTTCTATATAAAATTGAAAATAATGTTGTTTTGAGAAGGGATTAATAATTCACCTCATAAAAAGATGAAACATACCTTAAAGAACATGAATATAAATTGCTCTAAAGTAAATTGGGAACTTCTTTGACTATCTGGACAGACAACAAAATGGCGTGAACTGCTCCATTGAATTTTAAGCCAGCAGCAATGCGAGTATATTGAGTTTCTTTTTAATGAGAAATTAGCATCAACTGGTTGAAATACAGCACTTTTATTTATAAAGTGGTATGGAATGTACATGGGGAACAGCTGGGGGGAAGGTGTCAAACTTTTTTGTATCTTGTTTTTTAAATGAGTAAGTAGACTACTTATGAGTACATGAAAATCCACGTTATCAAACAGTTGATGTATATTTGTGTTTAGAAATATAAAAGTAATTAATTATTGAAGGATAAAGTGTTATAGCCATGATACAGAATAAATTGCACTTGCGTACAATTTATTTAAGAATATTTACATTCTTTTCTTTATAGGAATGAAACAACTATGACTTAATTGAGGTTGTAAGGTATGGATAATGGCCACTGAGGTACATTGCATCAGTATTAAGTGTTGTTATATATCATTTGCTAAAACTCCAACTTTAATAAGAATTTTTGTTCTGCTTTTCTTCCTTTCAGGAAGGAACTTTAACCAGAAATGTTCTCCAGACCATAACAAAGCAAGGCTGGTTGTATAAAGGACCAGACAGTGCACATGAGTCCACAAGTATTATCAGTTTTACCAGGGTGAGTATATGTACATCTTACACCCGAGTTTCTAGAAGCATTATCAGTTTTACCAGGGTGAGTGTCAGGATTAAGACTTTGATATAGTGGCCAGTTACATGTATTAAATTCTATTCATTTCTCGTCTGGTTCAAAGATTACCATGACCTTGTACAATATAATATAAAAATGCAATTGGTACATCACCATTCTGTTATTGGTATTTACATGACCAATATGTAAAATAACATAGATCTCTTCATGTAATGTACTTGTTAAAGGACCATCTCAGATAGTGCTGACTTGCCTACAATTTTTAGTTTATATTTGATTAGAATAATCTTTTTTCTTAGAACATTTAATCATTGTTTAACATGTGCCTACTGGTCTGTCAACAGTCAAAAATAAGTATTTTTCTTTATGATTAAGAAAATGGTGAATTTTTGTATCCACATGAATTATCTATTTTCTGTACTCGTAGATCTACAGAAATCTAATTGATAATTTTTTTTTTTTTTTGGCCAGGCTTTCAAAAGAAGATACTTTTACCTCAAGCAGCAGGTGGACACCACCTATATCCTGGAGTTTCACAAAGATGACAAGAAACTCGACGCCAAGGGAGCCATTTTTCTGGACTCGGCCACTGATGTGAAAAAGGTGCAGTTGTGTTCAGAATAAGATTTCTTATAGCCAAGATACACCATGTCCAGGACTGTTTAAAATATGACGATAAATAAATATATAAAAAAATTTCAAATTTTAAGTTTTTAACTCCACGAGTGAAATTTTTCAGTTTCCATCTCTGTAATGAGTCTGAGTGACTTTAAAACTAAATTCCCCATGCATTTATGGATTGTACTGCTGTGAACAGTTTGGGAAATATGTTATGATACCTTGGAGAATGTCATTATAGGATAAGGACTGAAAATTCCAAGAAATGTTTTGCTGTGTAAAGTTCTGACAAACATTTACTAGTATAAGACACAAATATTGCATGTGCACACAGGCATGTGCGTGCCCACACACTCACTCACTCACACACACACACACACACACACACACACACACACACACACACACACACACATTAAAAACAATTTTATCTTTAATCCATTCCATTCCAGAGCTCCAAGAAAGGGAGGTTCAACTTCGAGGTTCACATGCAGGACCACCAGTCGTACCTGTTTGCCGCAGAGACGGAACAGGACATGGAGGATTGGATTAAGACGCTACGGAAAGTCATCGAAAGCCAGGAAACTGGCAGCATCCATAGTATATCCTCAGAAAAATATAGAGGTATTATGCGGTTTAATGTATTTGTAATAGACCTTTTGGCTAACTGAAGTTTATGAATATGATTATCATTTCCAAGTTTATGCTTGTTCAGTGGATGAATTAGTACAAAATTTATAAAGTATAATTTTTAGTTAGTGCTTGTAGTGATTGACATAAATTACATTTAAATTGACATGGCAGTCAAGCATTTTGAAAAAAGATATTTTTTCCCTTAAACCCATCTTCTTCATTTATTAATTTCATTATTTTCTTGGGGATTTATTTAGTCATCATAGTTGATAGTGGAATCAGAGTCAAAACATACATTTAAGTTTTTTTTATCAAGAAGGTTTTTACCAATATTTTTTAGCCTCTGGGGAAGCTCTTAATAAGCCAGAAAATATCCATATTATTATATATATATTTTGTGCTTTTTCAGATGAGATTCTGAGCCCTGGGAGAGGGGGTGACAGTTACAAGGACAGCTTGGAGAACAGCATGCATCCTGAACTGGTCAAGGTACATATGACATCATGTTTTCAACTGCAGTGTTTCAGTATATTGTGAATATGTTTTTTCTAGGCATATGTTGGCATTTAAACCTCATTCAGGTATGGAATGCAAAGGTGATTCAATTTTACTGTTGGGATAAATTTGTATAAAATTGAATTTTGTTAATTTGGTGAATGATTTATTTCATTTTCACACAACTGAAGTTTTACAAGCAATTTGTATATACACTTCAATAGTTTTTTAATCAACATGTTCAATAAATGTTACAAATTAAAAAGAAAAAGTGGAATGTAATAAAGATAATAATAATTCCCTTCCAGTATGCCAAAGAGACGGATGGACAGTTAGCACAGGCAAGGAAGGAGAA
The DNA here is from genome assembly GCF_001039355.2 of Lingula anatina. The sequence goes on from NW_019775431.1 coordinate 349,448, forward strand.
CAGACAGAAAATGTTCCTTATCTACCCAGAGCTACAGGTAAGTAAGAAGACAAAAAAGGTTTTCCCTAATGGAAATTTGCTATACAGTCCTATAGGACTACTTATAGGAAATTGGCCCCAAATTCTATAGAGTCCTATAGGACCCTTATTATAGGAAAATTCTGTAATGGTTGGAGAAAATTTAAGAGAAAGTTAATAAAGAATTAATACATGCAAAGTATATGCCAGAAATTTGGATGAGGTTTTCTAATGATAGATTATAGATACAAAGAAATCGTTTTCTCTTAAAAAGACAATCCTCCATGTTTCAGAGGGGTCCGTACTTTGATGACGTAGGGGACACAGTGAATGCTGATGTCTACAAGGAGCAGTTTGGCACCAGGATTGTGGTCAGGTTTAAGGAATTCAAACTCAAGCTACGGGCAAATGTGGCTGAAGAAGGGCCAGACCATATAGCTAATGTTAGTCATACATGCACATTTTGGAGTGTTTTGTTTTTATGTACAGACACAGATGTGTCTGTACATATTGCCATCACCTGCGTCTGTCGTCGCCGTCGCCGTCGCCGTCGCCGATCATGTCGCCGTCGCCGTCGCCGTGCACTTTCAGCGTTAACACCATAAGTGGAAGACAGTTTTACTTTTTGGCTTTATATTTACAGAGCTGACTAATATTCATAAAACGCAGGTCAAGTTCGAAAATCAGCATGATCAGGCCATTATTGTAGAATTTATGCTGTTTTTTCACTTTTTAGCATATATGCAACACTGTTAACACATTTCAAGGAAAACCGATAGGCCTGTTGTCATGAAACTCACAGGAGTAATTAGTCTTACTAAAACGCAGATCAAGTTCGAAAATCGGCATGATCGGGCCACTATTTTNTGTTTGTTTTTGATGATAATTGCAATAATAATAATAATTGTAAATAATGGATTAGTATGAATAAAGCTACTATGGCTAATAATCTCGTGTATTTAAAATATCAATTAAATGTGGTTATGTTCTTTGTTTTTGGGTTACGCTGTGTAATACGAAAGGAGAAAGATTAAGAGACATAAAACTGTCATTATGTAGGCAATTCTTTAAGATGATTAATTGTAAAAATTCCTAATGAATATAACTTGCATTTCATAGCCTGAACCATTCTTCATCACTCTGGCTCTTTATGATGCAAAGGAAGGAAAGAAGATCTCAGAAGACTTTCACATTGATCCAAACGACCGCCTAGTGCGACGTATGATCCCGGATGAAGTGCTTCACAGCAGTGACAGACTAAACTCAGTGAATGGAAGAAGTACAGAGCCAGAATTAAATGGAGTTTCTAAAGACTGGGTTAAATATCCAGGGCAGGTAAGAATTTTATGAAAGACCAAGGTTTGGGCTTTTCTTGTTTTGATGTGTCGCCATCTATGTTAATGATTGTGGTATTGTCTGCCAAATTAGAGAATTCAATTTTAATGAGAAATTGTGATCATTTATTGAGATATAGAAATGAATGAAGAAAGAATCAATTTTAAAGGTATAGAAACATAACATTTATATAAAAATGGAAATTTTAAATCAAGTTGAAACTACCTAATTTTAGGGCATCTTCTCTGTGATGAACCCCCATCATGAAATCTACCTGGTTGCAAGGATAGAGAAAGTTTTACAGGGAGGTGTAGTTACCTGCGCTGAGCCATACATAAAAGGTCCTGATGCCAAGAACGCTGCCAAAGTTCACAAGCAGATGAGACTATGTTGCTCTCGCTTAGGACATTATAGAATGCCATTTGGATGGGCTGCAAGGTAGGTGTGATTTAACACCCCCTGTACTTGGTTGGGGATTTTGGAGTGGTTTTCTGCAAGGACATGTCACAGAATGCCATCATTGTGTTTGTAAAGAACTCCTGAAATCTCAAGAATAAAGTATTTTTTTCTTCAATCAACCTGCAATTACCTCCAGTATTTGGATGTCTAACAGTGAAATTCTTCTCTATCCTGAAACCTCATTTTCTTCAGCAGAGTGTGAAATTTGGTAATAGGTACACTGTATGTAATGTTTTGTGTGCAAGTTTGGCTGATTGAGACTTAGAGAGAGAGAAAATAGCAGTAATTATTTATTTAGCCAATAAATTATGTAATATATACAATATTGGGAATAAACAACAGCAGTTTTGGTGGTGGAAGTAGTATTTGGTTTAATTGAGTTAAAGATTAATAGCATCCCATATAAAAAGGATAAAAAAGGAATTTTTCTGTGTTGCAAATTATTATTATTATTTGTCTCTTTCAGACCAGTGTTCAAACCATTTACTTCTGATTTAGAGCCAGACACAGACATCACAGTGTACAGACAAGAACCTAATAGACTGACTGAAGAAGACCTCATCAAACACCTGCAGGATATGAGAAGGTGAAAAGAAAAAAAGAATAAAAAAATTAAAAATAACGTGAAGATAAATTAAAGTATCAAAGAATCAAATTTTTTATAACATATAATGTTTCACAGTTGAATGTTTTTGCCACTGACAATGAGACATCTTGACATAATGTTAGTACGTAATTACCGCAATTGTCCTCTTCAGGCCAGAGAAACAGAGCAAGTGGCAGGTAATCCCTGCTGACTTCATGGTGATCCTGGCCAAGTATAAGCAAGCCATTAAAAGTAAGTTGATCTCAGTTGCAATAATAGATGATTCATATGAGAGCTACAGCTATTACTGCTCCCAATTCGCTATTAAGAAGACACCTTGACCAGGGAATGAAGCTTCAGGTGTCATGGTGCTATCCGTGCCAGTATAATCATAAAACAAGGAATCTGTTTCATGATGAGTACATTTACTGACTGGTTAATATTAAAATTTAAATGTCACATCAATACAGTGCAGGATTGTGGCAGTATGTGTTGTTTCATTTTAACCTGAAACAATCTGTCACTTAATCATGAACAAGGAAATTGTTAAGAATTTTCATATTTTCTTTAGCTAAAATTATTTAAAATTGTCCAAAAAATGGTCTCTCTTGAATGCACATAGAAATTTTATACAATATAACACTATTACATATTAGATATGTATTATATAAGTTATAAATTGTTTCAATTTCAGACACTGTGACGTCAGGGATAATTCCTGTCAAACCCTTCCCCGACCCCCCAGAACAGCCGCCAACATTAGAGATAGAGGAATTTCTGCCTGATGATGGGCGCTACACATGGCCCCACACAGCATACACTAACCATTTGTATGTGTATCCAAAGATGCTCAAATATGACAGCCAAAAAGCTTTCACTAAGGTAAAATATTTCTAAATTCAATGCTTTAAGAATAGTTAGTAAATAAGGAAAAAAGGGAGAAATTTTGTTAGTTTGCACGCAAAACATAAGTGCTTTTGATCCATGGATTTATTGTAGTTATGAATTGATAAGTTTTTGATGGAAATCTGACATTTTGACACTGCTTTACTCTCTTAAATAATTTATTATCCTATGTTAAAAGCCAGCTAGATGTCATTTAATCTTCTAGAACAAACCAGCACCGAAAAGAAAATTTATGTTCCTGAGAGAGATATTAAAGTTATAATTGGATCATTTTAAAAAGGATGTTCAGTTTCATTTGTTTTTCTACATTCTAGGCCAGAAATATCGCCTGTTGCATAGAAATCAAAGATTCAGATGAAGAGGGTGCTGTGCCATTACAAATCATCCGAGGTCGCCCTGGAGTGGCAGTGTTCACCACGGTGGCAAGTGCTGCCGTGGTGCATCACCAGACCTCGCCTGAGTTTTATGAAGAGGTGCGTACAAATGATTTTAGATTTCTCTAATTCTGTGTATTTTTTATAGTGGAATGATTTCTAATACTTGTGGAAAATTCTCAATTTTTCTGCAGTTTTCTTCATGAATATATATAAATGTAATAGAGCTATTGCATTCATTGTGCACAATTTTCACAAAAATAAAGATATTGCAGAAGGAATTTCTAGCTTCAGATTGTCATTAAGTTCTTGAAAATGTGAAGTAATAGACATAATTGTAATTTGTTTGATATTTTTAGCAGTTTTTCTTTTCCAAAATGTTAGTCAGTGTCAAAATAATTTTCCATGCCTCATGTTCTTCACTTATTTATTGATCATATACTGTATTTCTCTCATCCTACAGGTGAAGGTCTCACTACCCACTCAGCTCAATGACAAGCACCACCTGTTGTTCACATTTTACCACGTCGCCTGTGAGTCGTCCACTAAGATGCCTTCGAAAAGCACCAGTAATAAAAAGAAACATGATGTAGAGTACACTATTGGTTATGCATGGATGCCAATTAGTAGACTGGGCAGGTGAGAATAGGATTTTTTTGTCTAAATTTTATTTTGAATTTACTTATGAGTAACATTTGGAAGAAAAATATCCAAACTTGATTAAAGACTAATGTTCTTGAATATAAGCAACATAATAAGAGTATAGGTGCTTGAAAAAGGCCAATTGCTTTTGGCAATTATACTGTTAAATTTATAGTGATAAGCTCATCAGTTGGCAGTAAGATGTAGCAAATGGTGTAGTTTTTCCAGAAATCAATAGATATATTTTTTTTCAAAATAATTGAAGATTTACAGAAGTGAAAACAACAGAGTTGGGATTTTGTTGTATTTCTCCACTTGAAGATGTGATTCACAGAGGTAGAGAGTGGAGTCAACAAAATGAACTTGCCCGATTCCCTTTCTACCACCACCATCAGGTATTTGGTGTCCTTCCTGCTGCCGAGTTGTTCCAATTAAATCTCTTGTTGTATTCCAGAGTTTTGGTAGGGGAGCAGATGTTACCCCTTGCTGTGAACCTTCCCCCTGGTTACCTAAGTCATGAGGTGTTAGGTCTGGGAAAAGGGGTAAGTTTGATTGGATAATATCAACTGGATAACAACCAATCAAAAGTCACATTTTGACTGGAAATATATATTTTTTGGGGGGGAGGGGGGTTAGATTTTGTATCTGCACTCATTCCTTATCAGTGTAATTTTGTATACTTTTATGAATAAATTGTTTAAGGATAAAGATTTGCAAGCGGCTTCAAGCCCTAAATTTATCTCCTCTGTACAGATGTCAGCAAGTACGTTTGGGATCGAGTAAACCATTAACCAGCATTCACACTGCACACGTGTGCTGAAAGTACTTTGGATTTGGTACATGTACTGCCATGCCCATCCACTGGACACAATTTACATTACTGCTTCTCTTCAAAATAATATTAGAATTTTTGTTTCTGTCAACGTTTGTGAAGTTAAAAAAAAGTGCTGAGTCATCCATCCTTACATTCCAGAGTGCAGGTCCAGACATCAAATGGGTGGACAGTGGAAAACATCTGTTTAAAGTTGATCTGCGTCTTGTCTCCACTATTTATACAAAGGTTAGGTTTTTATTCTTTGTTTAGGAAATGATTTTATTGTAAGCCTGTTACTAGTTAACCTCATAATTTTATAAACCTCTCTTGGATTAGATTGTATTTTTGTCTTCATAGGTTTAATTTTTTTAATTTTTTTTGAAAATTTTCTTCCAAACATATTGACATTTTAGCATTAGGTAAGTTTTGTATTATTTTTAAATTTAATTGGCTATTTTAAATGAATTTTTCTGTTATTTCTGTTCACAGGATCAGCACCTTCACAACTTCTTCCACCACTGTCAGAAAGTTGAGGAGTCCAAGTCCCTAGCAACAGACATGGATACAGTCAACAAGCTCAAGGTATGTACTCCATTTGCCATCTCACGTAAAGTCCACTGCCTTTTACGTGAGATGGCAAATGGACTTTATCACATTTGACTTGTCATGAAAAAGAAAAGAAATTTATTATATTTACTTTGCCATGAACTTCTAGGGGAAAAATGCTTTGAACCCTTTGAAAAATTTATGGTTTGTACACCATGGCCACTGTCACAAAATAGAGTGGTGTGCACTCCATGTGCATTTGCGTAAAAATGTTTTGGCATGCATTTTGGTTGATTGGTAAACTTAATACTCTATTAGAGATTTTGTAGAAGAATGTGAATTTCTTAATTTAAAAGTAACTTATTGTAATTCTGTTGATGATACTTAGTTCTGTAGTTGCTAGTCAGAAGAAAGGACTGAAATGTTAAAAAGCATGTTTATAAAGATTAATTTGATGATTAAATTGATACAGTTTTATGCGAACAACTGTGCTTACCAATTAGTTGAAAATTTTGCAATTTTGTTGATTATAGTATATCAGGCATGTAATGCAGAATTTAATTTGTTTATTAAGATGATGATTTTATTTTTCTCCTATAATTATTTAATGTAGAATATTTTTTCTTCTAAACTAATATAGAAATTCTAACTTGTAGTCAAATGTTGATGCAGTTTGATATCTTGGTAGAAATTTTGCAGCTTTTGCAGTAGTATTCTTTCTAAAATGGCATTTCACATCATGTTCTTGTAGAACCAGCTTACTTGGTAGAGGTTTTATGTTTTTACATCAGTACTAACAAGAAGATTTGAAGATTTATTCTATGCATCTCCAGAAGAGATGGAAAAAAATTTGGCCCCTGAATTTCTTGCCACACTGTTGATATTTTTCTAACACTTAACAGAAATTGCTCACTCATTTCAGATAAATTTTGTACATATTTTACCTAAGCCAAGAAAAGTTTTACATTAGCCAAGAAAATTTAGTATTTTACCAAAGGAGTGACAAAAAATGAAAAAAAAAAAAAAAAAAAAAAAAAAAAAAAAAAATATATATATATATATATATATATATATATATAACGTTTTCTTTAGCCAAAAGAAATTGTTCAAAGAATATGATGGACCTTAAATATGCTTGTTTAATCTACCTTGGAATCCTTATGCCAAGTGCATGTACACATGTAATACTAATATGGGTGTACCTGTAGATATGCATTTATATACTGTGCACCTGGGTAAGGTTACAAGCTTATCATAGGGTAGTTGATAACAAGTGGGAACAGGTTTACCTGCTTTATTTCTCTTTTAAATGCACAGGCAAACCTAGCAGACAAAAATGTTTTGATAAGCACGCAAGCACGTGGGCACACACGCAAGCGCACTCACACACACACACACACACACACACACACACACACACACACACTATTGTTCCTGCAATATTAAAAATGTATAAGTGGAACTGATTTTCTTTTACCCAAAAGAGTGCGATTTAGGATTTTTTCATTCAATTTTATGGCAATTTTAAATTTTATATAATTATTTGAATTAATTAGTGTTATAGTTTGCTATATTTTCCCAACTGAATGATGCTAAGAGTTATATGCCTGGTTAGAATAAAAAGCCAGCCTGAAACCAGCAATTTCAAGGGGGGGGGGGGAGTCTTTTTCTGAAAAAAAAAAAGATCTTTCATGTACCTATATCAAATTTTAACCTGAGCAAACCAACCTCCTGGCAAAAAAAAAAAAAACAAAAAAAAAAAAAAAAAGGTTGTTACCCCCGAACCCCCCTTGCTACAGCACTGTATAGATTACCTTAAAACATGGAAGGTGGACTCTATATTAATCAATAATTTACTATTAAATCTTCAACTTCTTACTAAGGGTGCAAAGCATTCACAATATAATGACTCCCTCACTATGGCTTTCAAAAAAAACTTCTTTTTTTGCTTTTGACATTCTGTTGTAACACTTTACGTGAAGCTTAACACTGAAGGTAGTGGGAGATAATAATTTACTAAATATGATAATTTTCTTACTATTTCTTATGTACTGCCTTCATTTCTTGGCTAGATATCACAAACCTCTGTTCTGTTTAGTTATTTTTTTTCACTTGTTCATTTATTCAGAGTGCAGAAAATGTTGATGAAAAAGAATTGTTGAAATTTGTAAAGGTATGTGCTCGTTATTCACCCATCTCAGAAAAATGGAATAAGTCCATTACATGACTAGACGTGTAAAAGGAAGATTCCATTTCTTGAGAAAAGGGGTGCTATTGAGTTTGCAGCTTAAAAATTAATTTTGCTGTGTTTAGAAGTTTTTTGTGTTAGTATATTTGTTAAGCTTTTTACATAATTTTATGAATTTTCAAGATCTATTTTTTTATTATATTATTATTATTTTTTTTATTATTATTATTTTTTTTTTTTGAAAATCTTTTTTGAGATTCTTTGTGTGTTTTTTTGGGTGCTTTTAGACATTTAGAGAGTGTACATATATAGGAATTCAATTGTTTTATTAATAACTGAAAATAGAACTTTGGAATTTTTCGAATAAAAAAAAATATATTTTTTGAATAAATAGCATTTTAGACATCAGTCTATTGAAACTTCATGGGGAAAAAGCTTCCCATGCAGTCTGCATTGCCTGGCTTTAGTCACGCCCTTTGTTTGGACTAGTTTGTACTTTGGAACAATTTCTTTCATGAAAAAAACTCAATTATTGAAACAGTTTTGGTTGATAGCAATCTCATTTAGCAGATATAATTTGTCAGATTTTGAAGAAGGTAGCAGTAGTGCACTGAGTTCTTACAGAAAGTTTTAAACACAGAAATGTATTTTATATAGAGAAATGGGGGGGGGGGGATCATTGTGATGGTTCATTTTCTAACTTGTGTGATAATTATTTTAAGGCTTCTTATTCTGTTTGCATGTAGAAGTGCTGTCTAAAATCTTAGTTTTGATTTTTAATTGCATGAGTGATGATTTAATGTTGTGATTCAATTTCAAGCTTAAAAAAAACAGTACTTAAGCTCTTTTTGAAGGAAGAATAATTTAAAGTAGACAGAATGATTTTCATAGCTTATTGAAGTGAATTTTGTCATCATAAAACAGATGGGGGTGTACAGGTTAAGGACAGGGGGTGTCCTTGACTTTCATTTAGGCAGAAGATGTACTTTTGCTTCAGCACCAGCATCTTTTCAAACAAGCACAAATGTATTTGTTTTATGCCTGAGCATTCGGTACAACTTATAGTTCATGATATGCATAATTATAACAAATGATTGTTTTATCAATAACAAAAACTTTCTAAGATTTTACAAGAGAGTTTGAATTGCAATGTTGAAGATAAAACTGATTTAAGGATAATATGCAGTCAAAGAAATGCCCCTTTTGATAATTTTGATCAGTTTGAATGCATGATAAAAAAGTAATGTTGTATAATTGTTTTATCTTATTTCGTGTTATACAATAATGCCATATGCAAAGTTTCTGCATTGTCTTATTTTATATATGTTATTATTTCATGCTATGATGTTACTTGACACATTTCACAGTTTTTGAGCCAAATTTGTAATAAGTTTGTTTGATTCTGTGTCATTTATTTCTCATTTTGTTGTTACTTACTGTGTTTCCCTTGATATTATTTATTTATTCATTTATTTATTTATTTATTTATTTATTTATTTATTTATTTATTTCAGAGTATGCATGCCATGGACGTGGGAACTATGATCCAGTTTCTTCCAACCATCTTCAATCAACTTTTCCGTCTTCTTCCCCAGACGAGTAGTGAAGATGTGGCATTAAATGCTGTCAGGTAAATTCTTGTCTCTTTCTGATGTCTTTTATTAACAGAACATTGATTTTACTGACAGAATGTTGTTTTTAGAAGCACAGATACTTGAGTTTTGTTTAAATTTATTCAGTTCTGTAATTGTGTACTTTGTAATAATTAAAATGAGCAATGCACAGTAATAAAATATATAAATATTTTATAAATTTCTACACTAGGGTGTTAGTCCATGTGGTATCAGAGGTTAGTGAGGCAGGGAAAACTGATGCTTTACACTCCTATGTCAAAGTAAGTACTTTATGTATGTCCATACATTAAATGTGTATTAAAAGTAGTTTTGTCATGATAAAAAAGTAAGTTGTTTTGAAGAGATAAATGTCTTAGGGGCATGGAAAGATACTCATATAAAATGTGCGTGCAAACAATCTCAAAATATTTAATGATTATATTATAAAAAGATTCTGCACAATTTAAAAAATAAATGATTTCTGTTATTCATTTTGAAACACTTATACATGCTATGTAAATGCTGTGGTGACATTTTCATTTTTTTCCTCTCAGTATGTTTTCCAAACTGAGCCAACAGCAGGTAGTCTCAAGCAGGGCAAAACTGTCCACGAGGAACTAGCCAAACACTTGACCACAATGACCCGCCCAAACAACGCCGACCTAATGGTCATCAACAAACTGCTCAGGTTTGCCTGGTTCTTCTTTGAGATCCTCATTAAGAGCATGGCGCAGCATCTCATTAGCACAGGGAAAATCAGGGTGAGTATGTATATGAGTGTGTATGAGTGTGTAAGTGTGTGCTTGCATGCACATGTTAAAATATTGAAAATTGTGATAGTAACTGTTTACTTAATTTGAACAGATAGTAACTGCTTACTTAATTTGAACAGATTCAGTAAAATTTGATTTTTTAAATAATAATGCACTGTTTATCTCAAGGCCCAAAGAAATGACCGTTTTCCATCGGACTACCAGTACAGAGTACAGAACCTGGTACAGTGTTTTGCGCCTCACATCACACAGAAGTTCAGAGACCAGCCTGTGGAGACAAAACATGCCAACCAGGCCCTGGCTTGTTTTATTAAGGTAATTATAAAAGAACAGATATCAAAACAAAGGTTTTGATCCATCCAGTTATTTCAAAGTAAGATAACGATGGAGATGAAATTGACTCACTTATTGGATCGTACAGAAGATCACAATGTTTTGACCTTGTCACAAATAACAAGGCCCTGGCTTGTTTTAAAATTAAGAACTTCTATATTATTTTACAGAAATGCCTCACCTTCATGGACCGAGGGGCAGTCTTTAAGCTGGTCAACATGTACATGGACAGCTTCAGCCCAGGTGACCCAAAGGTAAGGAGTGGACACTGGTCATCTGGATGGACTTTCTTGGTCTGAAAAAACTTGAAGGCATTCAGTTGAATCAGAGGAAAAGGAAGACCATTTGGAACATGGATATATAGTAACCCATGATGGAGGACATTGAATTTAATTAATTATTAAAACAACATATTAATTGTAAATTCAGAATTAAAAAAAAAAATTTTGAATGCTGTTTGTTCAAATATTTAAACATAAAGATACTGCTTGAGAACAGGCAAAACTTTAGTGTGTGTGTGTGTGTGTGTGTGTGTGTGTGTGGTCATATTTACTGTACCCATTTTTTCTCCATATCAGACATTACTGGAGTACAAGTTTGAGTTTTTGAGGATCTTGTGCTGTCATGAACACTATGTCCCACTCAACCTGCCTATGATGAAGAAAGGCCATGTTAAAACATACAAAGGTAGGTTACCCATGGCTCAGCCAACACAAAACTGTTAGATGTCACAACTAACACAATTGTCTTCAGTATTATGTCACAACTAAGACAATTGTCTTTGATACTGTGTATCATTTGAGACAATTATCTTTGATATTTTATCACAGCTGAGGCAGTTAACCTTGATATTTTTTCACAACTGAGGCAATTATTTTTGAAACTTTGTATTTATAGCATGTCACAGCTGATAAAATGCCACTGTGGTGTCATTTCACATTTTAGGTACACCAACCGTCACATTTGTATTTTATGTATGCCATCTGTTGCAATTTTGCACAGTAGAATTTTGTAACTTCATGAATTTCAAGGACTGCTTTGAATGATTTTGTTGCAGGTAACTGCAGGTATTAATATGTTATCTATCACTGTCCCACTTGACACAGTTTTGAAAGCAACTTTTTCCATCACAGTTTTACCAGACACAAATTGCAATCAGCTCTTATACCAGGCACAAATTGCAATCAGCTCTTTTATGTCATATCAAGTATTAGTCAGTCAAGAGTAATCATTGATGTGTTCCTCAGTGCTTGTTAAGCCAGTGAATGATGTTCATTTCAGTAAAGACCACTTAAAAAAATATTCCTTATACACTATTCTTTCCTCCCTTTTGTTGTCTCACAGAGATCATGCAGCCCATCATTTTAAAAATGCCCTCTGCCACAACTGAAGCAGTTTCTCACTCTCCCTGTTTTTCTTGTTTGCTTCCTTGATGAGAGCTTACCATTGAAACCATGCTTGATTTTTATTACAGTTTTGAAAATTGCTTGGCTTGGTTGGAAATTGTGATGCCATGATGTTGACTTTTATGCTTTTTTTATGGCATTGATTAAATGATTTTCCTTCTCTTCTTTGAATAATGGCAAGGATTTTACATTTTTGAAATAATTCTATCATAGAAAGCTATTACATTATTTATACTTTTGTAATCTTATTTGGGTGGTAGTTTCTTTCTTTGAAATGTGAAGACTACAGGGTTTTGCATGATAAATTATTCTTCTCAATAGAGCCATGTTGTTATATGCTGTAGTTCAGAATGAACATGAAGACTGCATATTTACAATGTTTGTATATATACATCACAGAAACGAAGGAACTATTTGACTCTGTTGTAAAAAGTCTTTTTTGGATGGTCTCTTAGCTTTAGTAAAAGGCCAGATCGGTCTTTAAAAGGTGTTTGAGGTTAAATAAGTAATTTTTATCTTGGATAATTTGTTGAAAATTGGCAGCTGTTAAACAAGGTGCAGTTCACTTGTAACATGATAATCAGATGAAAATATGTTCTATAGTATTAGACTATTTTTTTCACCAATTTTGTGTATGAAAATTTATGACCTTTCGTGTTGGGGAATTCATTTAGATTTGTAATTTGTGTATTGCAATTCAAACAGCGGCCAGAGAAAAGCTACTACCACATCCAGTAGTTCAAACTTCCATGCAAACATCTTCCTTTACCACGGCCAGCTCAAGAGGTAAACAGTTTCACCTATAGATGTCTCTGATGTAGGCTATGCTAGATATTGTATTATTATTATTATAGTCTTTTTTTTCACCAAGTTCGATGTTGTTTTAAGTCTGCCTGTATTAGTTCTTAGATGGTTGGTCTGTAATAGGGAATGAATAGATAATTGTCGTGGCTTGTCTTGCAAATGTCAGTGCTACCCTCTTTTTTTAATAAAATCACAATATAACATTAGTGCCCTAATAATAGGTGATTTACGTATTTGTCCATATGCAGACGAAAGAACACCACAGTGTTTGTTGTTATGCTTGTTTTTAAAATTATTTTAGTTAAATTTAGTTACATTGTGGTTAGATAGATAACTGAAATGGCATTATTATCAGGCGCAAAATAATAATAACAAATTATATGCAAATAGAAAAGGGTTGAATCCCTAATTCTGAAAAAAAGAAAACAGATTTTATTTTTTAGCTTGTTTGATAAATTTAGCAGTGGTTGTTGTATCAGCAGTTCCATTTGTTCTGTAAACCAGTGTTAAATTGTTGTTCAACAGCATGATCTGTGTAAATGATGGTCAGAGAACAGCAAATTATGAATTTCAACCTTAATTTGAAGGTTGCGTTACCTCCTATTAGGGAGGAATTCCAAACACAAGTGACTGTCAAGATTCCATATATATATATACATACACAACATCCAGATTCAAGTTTAATACATAGCTTTCAGAATCTTGCATGTTTAGAATTATCAGGGTTTAAGCATGTTCAGGGACCTGTAATGGTAGGATAGTTGATTTATATGGAGCATGTTTGTATGTATGCTGATAATTTAAGTCTTTCTGATTGTATTACCTTACCTCCCTTATAACTAGAATGTTGTCTCTTGATTTGGGCTTTTTTCCCTCACAAGCTTAAATTTGCCCTTTGTCCCTTCCCAACATTTCATCTTTGTTGTTGTTGGTTTTTTTAATGGAAGACTTGATACATTATTTATTGTGAACATGATTGATTTTAGAAGTGCATTTTAGAAGAAAAGTATTCTTTTTTGCTTCATTATAAGGTGACATTTTGAATTTTCATATTGTAGACTTGATAGAAATAGCTTCCTAATTTTACTAACGTTGAACTAATTTTGCATGGAACCTCAGTTTCCACATGACAGTGAACAATCCTTTTAAGGGGATTGCTAGATTGGATTTGAAAATCATTGAGAGTTTGAAAGTAACCATTTTACAAAGTTTCATGCTGCCCGTTGGTCCTAGGTGGTCTTAGCCAGTATATAGGCTTTAGAGAAAGACTTATGTTTTGGGGCCATCAAGAACAGCCACAACCACAACAACCAGGGCAAAGTGGTAAGTCTCAACCAGCACAATGTGGTGTTGTCTCAACCAACACAATGTGGTGTTGTCTCAACCAGCACAATGTGGTGTTGTCTCAACCAGCACAATGTGGTATTGTCTCAACCAGCACAATGTGGTGTTGTCTCAACCAGCACAATGTGGTGTTGTCTCAACCAACACAATGTGGTGTTGTCTCAACCAGCACAATGTGGTGTTGTCTCAACCAGCACAATGTGGTATTGTCTCAACCAGCACAATGTGGTGTTGTCTCAACCAGCACAATGTGGTGTTGTCTGAACCAACACAATGTGGTGTTGTCTGAACCAACGCAATGTGGTGTCTCAAGCAGCACAACGTGGTTTTTGTCTCAACCAACACAATGTGATGTTGTTGATGTTGTTTCAGCGATCACAATTTGCTGTTGTTTCATCCAACACAATGTGATATTGTCTCAACAAACACAATGTGGTGGTCTTAACCAATACATTGTGCTATTGTCTCAACCAGAACAATGTGGTATTGTCTCAACAAACACCATATGCTGTTGTCTCAACTAGTACAAATGTGTCTCACCAGAACGTTTGTTGTAAATGTTGCAAAAAATTATATTTGATGACGAGAAACCAGAATGAGGTAAAACATTAAGTCAGAAACACTAATTGAACTTGCTTGGTACATTTGTTCTTGTTGTTAGTGGTACTGAATACCATAACTAGATGTTGTTTAAATTGTTATTATTTGTGAAATGTGTCATGTCCAAGGTGTCGGTGTTAAGATCATGTTTGGCACAACAAAAGAAAAAGGTAAACAAATGAAAAAGTATTATAAATGATTAATATTGAATAGTTGGATAAGAAAAAAATCACAACCACTACAATCAGAGAGGAAAGGTAGGTCACAATTAGTCCCAAAGCACATTGTCTCACTTGTGATAATTTTAATCTGTTTATGATGTATGTTGTAACTCAATGTTGTGGTTCATGAATTATTTGAAGAAACAAAAATACAGTTTGTAGTTCATGGTAATATTGCTATAATACCCAGTATATGTAGTAAAATATTGAAACAGTGCCAAATTCAAAGTTTTCAAGGCAAAAACATGTTTAATGAAATTGTATTTAAGAAGGAGAAAAACCGTTGATATAGTTTTACCAGTATTTGAGCAGAACCAGAATCCTGTATTAGTAATGGTAAGTACCAAAGGACATGAGTGGTTTACATTTTTACCTTTTTTAACAACTTCTTACTTAGTCTGGTCTTCAGCAGATTAGACTTAAACAACAGATTTCATGGTTTAAGATTGGTACATTAAGCCCCAATATACACCTACCCTCGTCTCAGCTGATGTTCAAAAAATAATTTTTGAATTTTACTTTACTGTATTTGTCAGTAACATTTATATTGAATGTCTGTAGCAATGGTTACCTCTTTTCACAAAATGTTTCATTGTTTTTAGTAGCAGAAGTAGGTTCATAAATGCATTAGCATGAGAGATCAAATGTGATGAAGATTTTGCATTTAGAAGTGCACTGTGCATTTTGGGTACTAACACCCATAAGTTGGGTTCGAACCAAGCTTGAGTTTTAGATTTATAATATGACATCCCAAACTCAGTTTTCCAGAATTGCCTGAAAACAACCTTTTCTAAAGTACAGGATTTTTTCATAACTCTAACTTTTTAAAGTTAAATACAGTAATATACAGTTATAAAACCTTTTTCAGGTCTTTAACATTGATTGATGTCTGCCAGTGAAACTTACTTCAGAATATATTTAGGAATAAAGATATGCACCAGCACATATAACTTTCTGTTTTCTACGCATGGTTTACATGTATTTACATATGTATGAAGCCCTGTAAAGACACTTTTTTTAATATAGATTTTGATTTCTTTTATTTAGATAGGAACACTGAAATGCCAGGACTTAATCCAGTTTCATGAAATTGAAAACTACTGATTCTTTCATTATCATTATTGTTGTTATAAATATGCATGTTTGATAATATTTTTAACAATTATTTAACCTTTATTTCAGATGTTGTTATGTATATCATTGCACAAACAATTTATATAAATAATTTAAATACAAACATTTCATTTGCTGTATCTTTTGATTTTTATTTGGTCTTAGATTCTAATTTATTTGTTTAGTTGCATGGCTAAAGAGAGCGCAACTGAATTTTGTTATTTTTGTTTTCTTCTTGCTACAGAAATTTCTGCGGAAGGTAAACATTTTGTTCTGTGGTGGGAAGTGTTATTTATGGTTTTAAAATCAATAATCTAAATGTTTGTGTCATTTACCTTTAATAATTTGGAGAGGATAATCTTACTTTATTTCTCAGGTGTAAATAAAGCCATTATTTCTGAGAATTTTTCATGTACTTGACATTTTACATTCACTTTTATTACTGCAAAAAGAATGAAGTTTTTTTTAATATGGATATTGATATATTATTTATTTATTTATTCCTTTTAATTATTTTGAAAAGTAAGATCTATCATCCAAGTTGTTAAAGGAGAAAATCTGCAGTATGCATATTAAGTTATAAGGACAGCCATATGATTCAGCAGATCAGTTTTGCTTCCTTAGTCTATTGTAAAAAGACCACCACTGTTCAGTGTTATTCATTGCTAACCTTCCCTGCAGCTTTGCTGGGTGTCATTCTCCAACAGGTTTTATGCAACACCGCATTAGCAATAATAGATATAATAGACTGCAATAAAAAATCCATTTTTTCCTGGTGTTTTTTGTAACATAAAGCAGCTCCTGTACCCCCATGTGAAAGGTCTTAAATTTAAAGTATTTCTTCTTACTTTTTCTTTCAACCCAAAATCATGTCTTGGACTGGTTACAATCTTGACTTCTAAACCAGGAATTTGCAAACATAAAAACTGATTGAAAATAATAAGAGAGATGAAGTTGGTTCAAAACATAGTTTATAGAGCTTTTACTTTTGTCACTCTCAGCACAAGATTAGGTATTACATCTAATACAATGCCCCAACCAGCTTCTAAGATACATGTCACACTTGACACAATGGCTAACACATTTCATAGAAATATGTCACACCTAACACAATGACCTATCATGCTTCATAAATATATGTCACACCTAACACAATGATTCTTCATGCTTCATAAATACAAGTCACACCTTACACAATGACCTGTCATGCTTCATAAGTATATGTCACACCTAACACAATGACCCTTCATGTTTCATAAATATATGTCACACCTTACACAATGACCTGTCATGCTTCATAAATATATGTCACACCTAACACAATGATTCTTCATGCTTCATAAATACATGTCACGCCTAACACAATGACCTGTCATGCTTCATAAATATGTCACACCTAACACAATAATTCTTCATGCTTCATAAATATATGTCACACCTAACACAATGTTCGGTCATGCTTCATAAATATGTCACACCTAACACAATGGGTCCACCCTCTTTCTGGACTTAATTTGTCACTCCGAAGACAATGCCTCCTTCCAGACAAGATGTTCCTAAAATACTTCCCAGATGTTGTGAAACACCTAATAAAATTGTCAAAATTCATCCCAGGTATGGCGTTTAACCAAACGCAATGATCACACTTCCAATTTAGAAGTGCTGCTTAGCACTCAGCACATTGATAGAATAGCCACATCCCAAAATCAGTAGGAAGTACCATTAGAATTGTAGCATTGCTTAAGAGTTTTTAAAATGTGAGCAAATGTTCTTATTCACATCAATTCAAATTTAATTATTTAGAAAACCACCTAATTATTACCTTGCTTTGTTCTCTGTGCTTTTTGGTCAGGTCGTTTTGTTCCCTTGTACGGTACGTGCGCAGCTTTTATCAGTGGGTTTGGGTGCAGATGTTCATGTTGATTTAGACCTTAGAGGGTACAGGGAAAACGGTGATATTGGTAGTGGTCCTAGTGTAACTGCATGTTGTGTTGGTTCCTGCCCACATCCAGTGTTTTTCCTTTTATTGTTAAAAAAAATTTAGGAAATTAGATATTGAACAAATTAAAGGAATTATGCTGATATCACAAAGGCGTTATTTAATTAATTCATTTTCATGAATCTCTATAGTAATTATCTTGCTGTAAGGAAGAGTGAGATGTTTGGTTTTATTGTTCAGACTTATTTTGGATTTAAACTTTTGTGAAATTGGGCCCAGGGATTGGGCTTTGATATATCATTAAAAATATGCAGTGCTTGTTAAAATGTGATAGGATTATATAAATTAACATATATGAGTAGAACATGAAAGTAGCAATTTGTTATAATGATGCTACAATCATGGTTGTAGAAATTGACTTAGTATAAACATTTATAATGTAGTAAATTAATCTGAAATAATCTTTAAAGTAAAACTAGTCAATTAACACAATGGGGTTTAAACTGGTCTTCTCCAATGCAATGTCAGTGCTCTAATAACTTTGAACTGAAAAAGGGAACAAGTCCGTGTTCTGATGCATGAGCAAGATTAACATGGGGGATTTTGAAAGAACAGGAGATAAATATAGTTCTCTCATTTTGTTTTATTACATATAATGTGTCTATGTTAAATATGGTAATTTCTCACATATTCCAAGCATGCACTTACTCCAATAATTTACTTTTTTGTTTGATCATCTAAAATCACTCAAAAATACAGATGTTCAAACTGAAAATTTTTTCTTTTTCATAAAGGAACTTTAAAATCATTGTTTTCTGTATTATTTCCAAAACTGTTTTTAAGAAATTTGAATCAATCATTTTTGTTTGGATGAAATAAGAAATTGTTGTATGGGTTCATTACTTCCCAAGAATTCTAGGATATTATATGGTGGCAGTAAATATGAATGTTTTATATAAACCAATGAGTGTTGTATTTTTATGAGATTTTCAGCTTTTTAAGATGAAATTATCCAGCTCTTTGGTTACAATACCGTTACTGAAACTTTAAGATCTTTTGATATTGTTTTGTTGTACTTTGTTGAGTTTTTTTATTGTACCTAGGCAAAGAAAAATATTACATGATATATGCCATTATCTGTTGCTCGTGATATATTTCTCATTTTTCAAGCTAAGATCTACAACTTCAGTCCTAAACATTAAACATTTTGAGCATGTTGACCAATTCATTTAACCAATTCATTTTATATCAATATGTATAAAAATGTTTTTGAAAGGTTAAATTATAATATTGCACTGACTGTCATCATTATCAACTGACAAATAATAAATGCTTGAAAATAGAATTTTATTACTTAAAGCAGACCATCACTTTGATTATATTATTACATATTTTATCTGGGTGTCTCCTTCACTTTCAGATTTGAAACATGACTACACACTGTCCGAAGAGTTCTGTAAGAACCACTTTCTGATTGGTCTATTACTACAAGAGGTCAAGGCCGCTCTCAATGAGCATCAGCATACCAGAAGATATGCCATTGCTGTCCTGCGAAATTTATTGGCAAAACATTCTTTTGATGACAGATACTCATCAAAGGTAAATATAAGAATAAATTGAATTCATATAGTATTATCTGTTTTGGTTCTCCATCCTTAAATTACTTTTAATGTCTTTGCCATGCAATAATGAAATCCAATTCTAAGTTTCTGCTATTGTTCATGATGACATTTCCTTGATAAAATATCTGTTTTGTAAGGGAATAATTCAGAAAATAACTTTCACTATGACATTATCTGGAGTATCTTCAGCTAGTATATGCTTACTGTTTTTTTGTTTCCATTGATGTTTCCCATATAAAATGAATACAATGGTATAATATTTAGTTATAATAATATTTATAAGAATCACCAAGGACGAATAGCCACTCTCTATCTCCCCTTCATCACTGTGATCATCGAAAACAAACATCGCCTCATGGTAAGAGAGTCCCAGCATGCATCACCAATCACTCCAGTTGCAAATGGTGATGTTGGGCATCAGCAGCAGAATGCGGAACCCGAGACGCCATCAAAAACTGCCAACACCACTGCCAACACCACCAAGAGCAGTGGAGATACTGGAACGCCATCGGGAAGTCTAAGGCTTAATCGAGACTCACAGTTGTTGGCAATGATTGCAGGACAAAGTAAGTCATAATCTAGAAATTGATTTAACAAGAGGTAATTCAAAAATATTTCATGCTTTTTCATATGTTCAATTCTTTCAAATTTGATGCCAAACTTTGAGGTAGCATTTTATTAAATTTTTGCCATATTCCTCAGAGAATTTGCTTTGTCCAAAGGGGATTTTACAAAAGTAAAATTATTGCCAATACAACACATTTTACTGTTCCTAAGAATAAATTTTTGTGAGGGGTGTTAGAATTATATCTCAAATTGAGCATCTTATCAGTACTCATTATAAGGTCAAGCATTTGACATACACTTTAGAATTACAGGGTTTTGTATTAGACCGTAATATGCCTGTTATCACCGAGGTATATATTGTTCAAAACTGTCGAGAAAACACGATCTGTAAACCTGTTTGTAAATTCTTAATTTCTCTTTTTCACTGCCAGTAAAAAAAAAAAAACAATTCATCAGTTGCTATCTCCATGTCAGGAGTCAGTCAAATAAAAAACAACTATGTGAGCCTGTAACGCACACAGGTGGCAAAAACTTACACAGAAGTGCTGAGAGTTTCTTTTGCTAAGTTTTATTCTTAAGGCTTAAGCTACATGTATGCTCAATTTTCATAATACTTGAATATTTTGACATTTCCATTTGCCTCTGCAACAGCAATATTCCCATTATTGTAAGCAACAATGCCTGTTGGTTCAGAAATGAGATCAGCTGGTACCAGATAGCTTAAAAGTTTGCCGTTTGGATGCAGTATGGAAACACAGCTATTGCCACAGTTTGCCACCAAGATGTAGCCATCTCGATCAACACAGACGCCCCATGTTTGCCCAAAATCACCTATTTTGTATGTGAATTTCAACTTGCTGTTCTCTGCCAAAACACATGCGCCCTTCAACCAGTCTGCAACAACAACATCTGTGTTGGGTAACACATCTATATGCCGTGGATCAGGAAATAGAAGTTGACCACAGGCATCATGCGTGTATTTAACCATTTTTTGTCCGTTGTAACTTACAGTTACTGTGACTATGCCTATTTGACCTAAACATACAAGGCAGTTCTGGTTCAACCATGTGACTCCTGTGCAACCTTCTACTTTTAGGGCCATCTTAACTTTGAACTTGGAATCCAGGACGAGCACTTGGTCATTGCCTTTGTTGGCAATTGCTATGTCACCATTGTTGTTACATGCAATATCCCATGGACAGTTTAATTCAAACACTCCATCTCCAGACCACTCTGCTTGGAGCTTGCCTGAACCCTTTTGCAAAACTTTGACCTTTTGATTGTTGCAGTCTGCTAATAATATGTTATCGTCCCTGTCAAGGGATATACCAGTCAAGTATGGCATTTTGACATCAGATGGGCTTTGTGTGCAGAATTTCTCCAGCAAGACTGCTCTCATTGTCAATGCTGAGAAATAACCTACGGTTGCATGAGTTAATTCCGTATGAATAATTGGATTTGGATTAAAGAGGAACATTGGGGGCTTTGTATGCTTTCTTCTCTGGTTCCTGCTTTTTTCATTTAGCAGTTTTGTTTGATCATCAAGTTGTTTGTGAAAGCGCAGTATCTCACAGTCAGAGCCGAACTTAAGTAATTTCTCTGTGAATGAAGTTGTGCTTGTAATACAACAATTTATAAGAGTTACCTCTTCCAGTTCAGCCTTCAGTTTGTCCTGTTCTATGGCAAAAGTGGTGTCAACTTCGGCATGAAGCTTTTCTTGTTGTTGTTTGATATAAGCAATGAGTCCATTGCAGAATAAGACTATGTCCTTTTTAACTTTGTTCTGTTGAGTGTTTATGTAGACTTCTTTGTCTTTTAAAGCTTCAATTTCGCACTTGCAGTTTTGAAGAGTTGTTGACTGAAGTTGTTTCAAATCATCCAGGAGAATTTTACGTTTTTCTTCAACTGCATAAGGAATGGACTCGCACAGATGTTCCTTGTGGCACTGTTTAATCACTGTGCATAAATGGCAGATGGGTTCTTCACAAGGTTCACAAAAGAGCTTCACTGGCTCCTCTGGGTGGAGTCGACAGAACACTGTTTCTCGCTTTGCTATTTCTTCCACGTACTGGCCACTCTGAAACTCTTCAATGGTTACAACTTGGTGTGTTGCTGATGGTTTACTGCTGGAGTGATACTTTTTACAATGGTGGCACAGCCAGTCCTTGCAGTCTAGACACCTGAATATGATAAACAAGTATTTGTGTCTTTATTTACTTGTTTTATTCATTTATTGATTTTATTTATTCATTTACTATTGTAAGATAAAGGCTACACTAAAGTGGCATAGATATTTAAAGGGGAGGGGAATGTAAGGTTATTCTTTTGTGTGAGTTACAAACATGCCTATATTGTACTTGGTTATTTGGATGAAAAAAGTATCTGTTTACATAAAACACCTCACCTGTGTGTTCCGTCAACAGTCTCCCCCAATCTGAGACAGGAATCACAATTCAAGGGTTTCTCATCAGCAGCCAACACTTGATCCTTTAGGCTGGTGATGTAAGTGCTGGGAGGAAATCCATCTGCTCCGTTTTCAGGAAGGGTGGTTTCTCCCCGGCATATGGGACAGTTGAATTGACCTCCCTCTTTGGTTTTTCCTGTGTGTGTCTTCAGGCAGCCAAGGCAAAATATGTGCTGGCAGGGTAAGGCACGAGGGTCATCGTAGAGTTCAAAACATATCGGACAGGAGAGAAAATCTCGGCTGATTTTTTCTGCCAGATTTGATGCCATTCCCCCACTTGCCATTTTAAATCCTACTAGAGATGGTTTCTTGGCTAGATTTTTCTGATATCTTTGCACTGGGCGATAAGCCTGTCATTCTCCCTCCTGCAATCAGTGTGTACACTTGAGCTTTATGATACGTTTTATGTATGATTCAGGATCATGAGGTGCAGCTGTGTATTTACATTGATATTTATATCTTTTTATCTACAGATGACCTAGTTTTGCTGGGAGATACTGGTGAATATGCAAACACAATACCATGCATTTTGAATAAACATTACAAGAAAAATATTTGACAATAAATGACAAAGTGCTCAAAGACTACTGAAAGATGATATTGAAAGCAGATTTTAATACTAGGTTATATGTTAAAATTATAATGCTACAATAGCCAGAAAGTTTTCATTTATAATAGATCCAGAAATTTTGATTTACCTGTTGACTGTTTTGTCTGTTCACTCTGACAGACTTGGTCACAACTGAATTACCTGTTCAGGTGAAGGTGAACAGGTAATTACCTCAGTCTTGATGATGACTTGTTAGTCCTTCTCACCCCCTCCCCCCGGGGTGGGTTTGAGAATGTTGTCATACACATGGGACAGCTTGAGTGCTCCTTCATCTCTGTTCATGGTGTGTTTCTTTCTTCTTATCCAGATGGATTCCAAAACTTTGCATTTACTATAATCATTTTCGCTTGTTAGCACTGGGGGCGAGAGGGTCTAACAAGTCATCATCAAGACTGAGGTAATTACCTGTTCACCTTCACCTGAACATGTAATTCAGTTGTGACCAAGTCTGTCAGAGTGAACAGACAAAACAATCAACAGGTAAATCAAACTTTCTGGATCTATCATAAATGAAAACTTTCTGACTATTGAAACTAAGATCCAATAAAACTATTTTCACATATAATGCTACAAATTTCTTCAAATCTAAGAGAGATATAAAGTACATTAAATTGCATTTTGAAAACTGCAGTAAGATTGAAATTTAAAATTTAAGCTTACACAATTTTAGAATGACTAAGTCTTTAGCACCCGGGGCATAAAAGGTCTGAGAATCTTTCAGTTAAAGTTTTGGCATTTCTGTAGAGATTGGTTTTGGTGAAAAGGTTTGTGGATTTCATGGTCATAGATGTCCCTCTTTTTATTGCAGCATTTATTTAAACAACTCACCATGCTTACGTTGCAGAACCATGCCATTGTGATCAGGTTAATTGATTTGACTCATGGTGAAGAAATGTGATCATTTTTGTTTTCCTTCTCCATTGGAAATATTTGCACATATACACATAGTGCATGGAACCTTCATATATCAACTGTATTGTAATGCTGTATTAAAGCTCATCTCTGAGTTTATGAATCATTANATTCGGAGGCGGTATCGCCTCTCTGATCCTCTAGTTAATAGACTTGGTTTCTTATCAGTTTGAACAAGTGTCCGCTCAAATTGACTTTGCACATTTCCACCATGTTTCCTGGTTCTCTATCAAAGTTCACATTTTTGTGTCCTCCACATATCTCATTTAGCAAATTATTCATGTTCTAATGTGATGTAGTTCATAGTGTTCAGAGGTTTTTTGATGACCCACTGTCATCTATAGTGAGGAGTCTTTCATTATCAATCACATCAACCATAGTACTGACATTTCTGTATTGAATTTATTTTTACTTTTGGGGTCATCAAAATTTATCCTTTATATCACCAGAAAAAAAAAAAAAAAACATTTTTTAATCAACATAGTTAAAATGGTCTTACTATGCACTTGATGATAATTTGCAGCATCAAGCAAAATTTCTTAAATTGAAAAGTAGTAATAAATTACACAATACTATCACACTAGCACATTCAGTTCCATAGATACATGCAATTACTACTTTGAGGTGTTCACTGTTCAATATCCTATGCCATTGATGATATTTCATAAAAAATTAGAATTTAATTGCACTGTATGTCTTTTTCTTCAGCGCCTGCGGCTATCAGTATATCTGACCCATTGCCAGCCAACAGTGCCACTGCCTCTCTGGCCAGCAGTACGTCCAGTATCCAGTCAGCAGTGGCCGCAGCTGACTATAAGGAAAGCAAAGAAAAATCTAAAGCAGAAAGGTAAGCTGTTGTGATGATGTTCTACTTTTTAATTTTTTCTTAAATTAAATTATAGTGATTATAGTTCAATGTCATTTGTGTCAATTGCCTTATGTTTTATATTCTGGGTTTAAATTTTTTAATTGTGACCTATTAAGATGATTGTCACAAAATAAATATATGAGATTTAAAAAGGTTTACTGTAGGCTAAGCTTGCAAAACAACGTACTTCAAAAATTCAGCATAGGAAATGTTTCCAGCTTGCTTTGAGCCACTTAATGTCCAAGATTTTGTTATGTGACTCACATGACACGCCTTTATAAAATATAGATTCAGGAGATTTAGTTTTCGACGAAGCAGCAGTATTAGTTTGTAAGTAGGCAGGGAGTTGCTTTGTATTTTTCCTTTAAGTTATTTTAATGAGTATATTATTATTATTATTATTATTTTGTAAATTTTTTGAATTTTTGCATTGAACACCATTTGCAGTGTTTGAATTTTGAATATTAAAACAAAGATTTGACTGAATTAAATTTGGGTGAGCATTTGTATGATGTTATTTGCATCAAGGGTTTTTGTACATTAAAAGAATACTATTAGGTTTAAATATGCTAAATTTCCTACAATTGGCATATTTCCTACAATTTGGGAACCCAAAATATCTTTGGCCAAGATGGTCCCCTGGACATATTTTCTGACTTTTTCACTAAGTAGCGGTCTCATACCTGTGATAATATGTGTGCTTAAAAATAGAAAAGAAAAAGCATCTACATAAATTAAACAGTTGTAGTGTCAGTGAAAATGTTGTATAGCCAGTTTGTCAACAGTTCCTGCAAGTTGGTTACCAGTTCCCGTCTTTTCCATTCACTGGTCAACTCACTCTTACTCTTATTTTAGGTCCAAGTCAATTGGTCAACAGTTTCAGTTAGTTGGTCAACATTTCCACTCATTTCCACTCACTGGTCATTTCTCTTTCTGTTTCTCCAGGTCCCAGTCAGTCGGTCAGCAGTCTCAGGGCGGTCAGTCCCTCGGCCAGTCCCCGTTCGGCGTGCGTCAGGACAAGCTGGACAGCACAGAGGTCAAGGATCTGCTGATGTGCTTCATGTACATTGTGAAAAATTTGCCAGAAGGTGGGTAGATTTTGGGCAAAATTTCAGAATTTTGGAACAATTCAGTGAAAATTTTGATTACGCTTTTCAAAAGATTTGTAATAATATATAAGATAAACATTTATTGTAGATGAAAGATGAAATGGTTAATTGTTGCTTAAAAAGGAATTGACCAGGAGAGTTTAAAGATCTGAAGCAAAAATTCAAAACTGCAAAAAATATTTTTTGCATCAGATTATATAAGAATTAAACTCAGATTGTTTAAGGAATTGAACATTACAGACTTTTAAATATTGTATTTTCAATTCAAATTATTATTCATACCTAACTTTGTCATCATGCTAGATGTTCTTCTTGGTTGGTTTAACAACTCATCCGAGTACGACATCCTGGACTTCTTGAATGTTCTAGAGTAAGTGGGGCACATACATTACGTTAGTTATTGTACCACCAGCGTTAGCGCTGGCGGTACACATGGTTTCGGTCCCGTCCGGATCGTTCCGCCGGCTCCGCCGGACGGCTACCGTTACCGCTTCTCCTCCTAGGCGGTAAGGCCCCCCGTACCCATCTCTTGGATTCAGGTCACCTATAATCTCAACTCGTTCCACGTAAAATTTGGGCTTTGTCGGTATTGGGGTCTGGGTGTGGCACTCATTGAAATGCACCCTTGTCCAAAAATGGCAAAATTAAATGCTAATTATCTACCCTACGGAAGGGGTTATGGGAAAAATTTCTACAGACGGCTTTCCAAAAGTCATATGTGTAGATTTCAAATATGCCCTTGGATTTGACCTTTGACCTTTACTTCAAGGTCAAACGGGCCAAAATTTTCAAAAAAATTAAATTTTTTACGAAAAAAA
>NW_019775431.1:377394-414774 GCF_001039355.2 Lingula anatina
AATAGGAAGTCATATACTGGCAATCTTAATGTGACCTTGAAATTGACCTTTGACCTACTTTTCACCATGAACTGAACTTTGCAAATTTTGCTTCCCTTTTATCTCCAAATTTACGCTGTATCAAAAAGTACATATTGGTGGTGAAAGCAAAATGTGCAGTACGGTAATGGATAATTAATTTTGAACTCCAGAAAAATCAAACATAAGGCTTTGCAAAGCAGGCAACTTGTGGTCAAAAATGACATTATTTCATCAAATTAGAACATCTGGAACTTCAGAGCACCTCCCATTTCAAAAATTTTGACCAAAATGACCTTTTCTTTATTTTAATTAATTTTTGCTGTAGGAAATTTATGGCACATTAAGGTAATTCCAAAATTATAACATTTAGTCCCTTATATCTCCAAAACTGGAAGAGATAGGTCCATAGTTACTATTGAAGTTGAATAGAAAGTCATATACTGACCATTTTTAATTATATTTTTTTGTATATTTTGAGAACTCCTGTTGATTGCATTTTATAGAGCTTGTCAAGCACAAGACTGGTGATGGTGTCCCTTTTTGGAGGGGGGGGTCCATACGAATGCGCTTACTCCAGCTGGTGGTACAATATCCGGAGGCGGTATCGCCTCTCTGATCCTCTAGTTTTGAATTATTCTAAAAGACCACCTGTAAGATCTGTGGCGCAATTTATATTACATATTTGTCAAATCCACTGCAAATATTCTATAATATGTTGATGGATAGTTCAAAAATAGTATTAAAACTTATAATGAGGTATTGTGGAGTATTCCTTTTCATCAACAGTTTTTCTATGAAATTGATTTTAAGAACAAATGTTAATGATATTTATGTATAATAATTATTTTAAGATGGTGTTAAAAAAACAATTTTTTGACATTGTGTTTTTTGTCAGGATTTGTATGCAGCAATTCAAGTACCTGGGGAGGAAAAAAATCTTTGCTTTGAGGTAAGTCAGTGCACGTGACTTTCACATGACAATCACATGACCACGTTGTGTTGGTATGCTGTACATTGTCATATAATTGACCTCATCTCCCCCCTCTCCAAAGCATAGATTGACGATTGGTATTCACACAACTAACTCTGGTACATGTATTTTTAGCACATATGAGTGCCATGTAGTTTCTTTATGTTGATTGTCTCATTAGGTGATCTGGAAAATATTTCTCGATTGCTGTAAAAGACTTCCAGTTTATCCAAAGGTCTATTGATTCAGTTTTTATATATTTATTTATTTATTTATTTATTTATTTATTTATATTGCAAAACATCATGGATAAGTATGATCTTAGAGTCTATATAAATTTGTAAGATCACTAATCAGTAATGGGCATGGACTTCTAAACACACGCAAATTGTAGTGGGTGTTAAGTCCGAAAAAAGACTTCAATTTATGTTATCAGTTTTGTATCTGAAAAAGAGAAGTCGTCTTTATGGATTTCTTCTTATTTACAGCATGGAGGAGGATGAGAGGTATAAAGATATTTCTTTTAAAAATTTTACTGCTTCAAGTTTCTAAATTTCTGTCTTCAGCTGTTTCTCTCTGTTTTATGGTAAAGAAGATTGAATAGTTTTAGTGATATATTTGCAGAAGGAGAAACTTATAAGCAAAAAAATGTCTTAATGTAAAATTTAAATATTTTTACATGAGCATTGAGGATGATTCTTTTGATTTGATGAGATATTTTAAAAACAGTGGAGACTTTTAGAAACTTGCAAATAACAGTTCAAATGCATTACCTATGTCATCTGTCTCAAACCTTGTCTGTCTGTTGTCTGCAATTCTGGTAATGGCCAGTACGATTTCATATTGTAGATTTTTATTTTATTTAAAAAAGGTCATTTTTGTTACCTGATATGCAAGAATTCTTGATTTTTAAGCAAATTAATTTCAAGTTTTATTATTATTTTCAGAAAATATGTTGTAGCTTTGTATCCTGGCTTTAAATTTTTTTCTGTTCCCAAAATGCTTTTCATATCCTTTTGATCTTAAATAGACAAAATCACAAAATTGTTTCACAATTTGTGTTTTATTCAGGAAATAATTTGTCAGTTTATTTTCTGTTGTGGAATGATTGAATATGACCAATAGATATTATTTGAATGTATTACAAATTGTCTTTTTGTTGGTGCTATATGTTGTTCTGTTGAGTTATCATAATGGCCTTGATATAACATTGAAAAATATATGAAACTGATGGCATAAAACATTTACTAGCTAGGCAAATATCAGCACTACATTTTAACCATTGATTTGTAGCCTTCAGAGCTAAGGCCTATTAAGATGAGGGGATGAATTTCGTATGATATTCATTTCTATACCTAAATTCAAGTTAAATACTTACATTTCACAAATAAAAGGTGTGGAAGGCTTAGATTCCTCTAGATTAGTAATTCACTACTTAAGGTTTTGCTTTGACAATTCATATAATATAGAAAACACTGAAATATATTTGTACAAAATCATTTAATGCTTATGCTTGGAAGGTGTAATCTTAAATTGCAAAATATAATATGCAGATGTGATAAAATGAATGAAAATGATGCATGGAAAGTATCAGAAATTATGATAAAAAATAAATCCTTAAACTGGTGAGTTTTATGCAAACGGAACCCTATAATTTTGATTTTCATTCATTTAGATGCATCTGGGTCTCTAAGTGTAGTATGAGTGCATGCTTATACCTTTTAAATGTGCCTCAAACCATGTCACCAGCTGTTCTCTATATATTAAGTCTCTGAATTGTTTAAGGGTCCAGTGATTACTCACAATTTCCAGAATTAATTTATTCTTAATTACTTCTTATTATTGAACCCCCCCCCTCAAAAAGAAAATTCAGATACTGATTAGCAAAAAATTCTGTTTCTGATCTGTTTTCCAAGCAATGTCAAGAAAATTAAGATAAGCATCACATTAAGGAAATATTTGTTTATTTTAGTCACATTGTGAGAAACTACCAAATTACCACAGTTGGCCAATGTATCAGTTGTGTTAATTATGCATGTCTGTCAATGTCATGGTTCTCTGTAAAAAAAAAAAAAAAAAGGAGGAGAAGAAGAAATTCAGTGTCCTAAGAAGTTGTTCCTGTCTCTGTATGTTGTTTTTGTTTATAGTGATCTGTAAAAAAGAACTTTTACAGAGGCTCAACTTGTTAACATTTCATTTTTATTTTTGTTCAAACAAATTTTGATTGTTTCCACATATTTTGTCAGTTGTTGATATTAAATGTTTTCCGAACATAGACATTTTAGTTACTCAGAGATGAAAAAATGCCCTCACAATGTTTTGTGTCCATTTGCAGTAGATATTATTACGACTCATTCAATTTCAGGATTTTGGAATTAACCATGTTATTTTTATTTATTTATTTATTTATTTATTTATTTATTTATTTATTATGAAATTATGACTGTCCGTGAAGAATTCTGTTTTCAAAGAAAGCCTTGTCACCAGATTCTGGTCATAAATTCTCTCATGTTCCATTCTCAGCATGATAGGCGACAGTCGAAAGGCGCTCACGATGCCAACTGGGCGGGGCAAAGGAGGTTTGATGATGCATGCCCGCGCAGCCAGTGCCTATGGGGAGGTCAGCATGGACGGGTTCAGCTGTAAGTGTGCTCATTTATATCAGTTACAAAGTCTACCTACACTAATCCAATATTTGAAACCTGTTGAAAAAAAGTCTGCCTATGAAAAAGGCTGAAAAAACTTTAGCAAAAATATGTATAGTGTGGGTGTTTGTGTGTGTTTGTGTGTGTGATTGGCCAATTTAATTAACGCTTTACACTTTGATGACCTTGACACATTTGTGAACATACTCCCTATGATGACCTTGACCTTGTGGTTAACCTTGACCTTCTGTCCTTCTTTCCTCCAGCTCCCAGTGGTTCTGATGCTGATACTCTGTCCCGCGCCAATCAGGAGGCCAGCCTAGCTGTAGAGATAGGACTGACAGTACTGGATGTTATAACTCAGTACAGCCACCAGTTCAAGGTGGGGTTTGGCCAATATTTTCATTAAAAACATTACAGTCTTAGTCCTAATGGTATTCCTATTAGTATATTCTTACAGGTATGAATTGAACAGCTTATAAATCAAATTTTAAAGATAATTGCCTTGGTATTAAACTTCTGAACTTTGGTAAAGTATATGGTTCATTATAATTAGAAAAACTTAGGTTTTTCACTATATCCTAACTGAAATAATTTAATAAAAGGTTTTTCACTATATCCTAACTGAAATAATTTAATAAAAGTGACAGTACCAATTAATGATTGTTTCATCTTTTTATTATTTTTTTCTCACAG
Organism: Lingula anatina; assembly: GCF_001039355.2. The sequence continues at coordinate 381,727 of NW_019775431.1, forward strand.
TTTTGCAGTCTTTTATGATTTTTGTTTTTATATTTCAAATATTTTTTTCATTCCAGGCCCAGTTGGAGTTCAAAGATGGTGACAATACTGTGATGAGGAAGATATTCGATCTGTACATGATGTTCCTCCAAACCAGCCAATCAGAAGCCTTGCTCAAACATGCTTTTGCCGCTCTCAGGCTATTTGTTCATAAGGTAAGCATAGCTGAAATTAAGACATGAGCAGTAGTGAGAATAATATGTAAAAGTTGTTTTTTTCACAAAAATTCAACAATAAGATATGGTAATTTTAATCAAATTTGAACAATATTTTATCATATTTTTTGGAATGTTTTGCAGGCAATTCATTTTTTTCAATTAGTGTGTTTGGTTCCAATGTGCAGTGATTTTATAATAACTGAGATAAAATATTAATTTTGAAATTTTGTTTGAAAATTGTAAATAATAATTATAACCATTAAACTTATGTATCAAGAAAAAAAGGTTAAGCTACAATGCTTTCCTCATTTTACTTCAGTTTCCAAAGGTGCTATTCAAGGGACATGCCATACTTTGCAGTAATATGTGTTATGAGGTAGGTAATAATGACACCTACATACACAGTAAGACATCTGTTAAATGAATAAAATCAATCAATTTTGTTGTCACTTATTAGTGAGCTATTTTATGTGAAAATATTTTGTTTAAAATAATATATACATTTTTTTCTTATATAAATTACAACCCAAAACTTGGTTATATATTTACAATACAAATTCAATGAAATATTGAACACCTGGAAATTTAGATTTGTAAATGATTAAATGACTTAAAGGAATTTAGAATTTAAACTGAGTATTTAATAGAAATGCATGCTGACATACATTAAGTACTAATTTAAGATTCAAAGTACAAATTTTTTTATGCAAACTAAAATTTCAGCTGCTGAGAGGTTGCAACTCTCGCCTAAAGTCCACCAGGAATGAATCCTGTGCTCTGTTATACCTTCTCATGAAGGCCAACTTTGAATTCATGAAGAGAAAGAGTTTCACAAGGGTGCATTTGCAGGTCAGTCTAATGCTTTATGATTGTGTTCATTGAGAAACAATTGGCACAACCACATTGCTTTTAATGAGATAATTCAACAAATTCTTTTCTCTGTAGCATCAGGGTGAATGGGTGGTGTTTTGTGAACTAAATTTTGGAAACTTTTTGAATGAATTTAGAACCAAAGTTTCCCAAGCTTGGGTGCATAATACTCTTACATTCATTATTTTGCATCAAATACATGTTGGATTGTAAAACTAATATAAAGTGGGGAAAGGTTGTGTCCGTAATTTTTTGTGTCCGTAATATTGTTGTGTCCGTAACTTTACATGAGTATAATGATTCTATGTCCAGGTAATCATCAATGTGTCCCAACTCCTGGGAGAGGTAGTGGGGTTGGCAGGAACCAGGTTTCAGGAGAGTCTGTCCATCATCAACAGCTACGCCAACAGTGATAAGGCAATGCAGGTAAGAAGCCGCCATTTTACTTTTATGATCTCATTTCAGTTTCGCAGTATGTTAATTGCTCTCAGTTTCACACAGCTCACATACACGTTTTAAAAATTCTTCATTTTATGTGTAATAGTTTTAAAGTTGCTAACAGATATGTACTCCCTGACACAAACATATGCATATGACACCTCCAAAACTTCATTTAAATATTTTATATTTAAAAAAAGCAACCTTGGTAAAATGATTAATCTAATTGGTTCAAAGTTATTGAACCATTACTGTATTCAGAGGTTCAGCAGGGGTGGGAGAAGGGACCTTTTGCTTAGGACCCATTGCAATGTGCCATATGATATAGCTTTCTCCTGAACTCGTTGATAATTTCAGCAATATTTTACCCCTTGCTATCCTCATTTCTGCTTTTGATGAATGAGGCTTGAAGCTATATATGTATGAAGTATTTTAAATATATTTGTTTTAAACTGATAAATTGACCAAGTTTGTTCAGTGCTATAAATGCAATATAAACAGGTGCTTTGAATTTAAAAAAGCTGTAAAAGATACTGTATAACAGCCTCTACATTACCATGTGGTTTGTCAAGATCAAATGATGTTCTATCCTAGATGGGACAGTCATGGTAAGAAAAAATTGTCAGTATCTGTTTTTAGGCATTTATATAACTAGTAGTATCTCTGCAACTGGTTTAAGAACAGGATCAAATATATTGTTTTAGGCTGCAATATCTGCTTATGGGGTATGTGATATTTAAGCATGTTCTCAAGAAGTTATTTCTGCAGATATTAGCCAAGCTTTCATTTCTTTCATTTCATTTTACTTGTGTCTACAAAAATATTTTCACATTATACCCGTTCCACTTTAATGTGATTTAAAGATATTTGAAATTTTAGATTTTTTTAGTAATAAAGTTTTCCACATTTATTAGTGTGTGGGTAAACATGATCAGATTATAGTGTTTCTTTATAAGTCATGTTTGCTAAGATTTTACATCATATAATAAAAAAAAGGTTACTTGCACATGATTTACAAAGGAAATCTGGTAAACTTTTTAACCAGTTGGGGTCAGTCATGATTGCAAACAACAGAATCTGCACATGGGGTTTGCCATGATCAGATGATGAACCTCTGTATCTATGGCCCATGTTTCACCATGGTTTATGGCCATTACATCTCGTAGATTGTAGCAAGTGGTAGTTTCATATGGCAAGAGGTAAAGGTTAATATCTAAGAACTGTTATTGGGATCAAGATTAAGAGTGAAAAATGGCTGTAGGAATTGGAGTCCTGGTTTTTAAGCTCTCTTCTGGTGCAGGAGGAAGTGGTCCAGTTATTAGTGAAATTGGAGGGGTTTTTGGCCCTATCTAATAATGATTTTATTATGTTTTTCATCATTTTGAAATAAAAGAAGTAAAGAAAAAGGGGTCCTTGGCTTGTAAGCACACATATTAAAAGGAATATGATAATATTTATTTACTATAAAATCTGAAGCGGTGCAAATGATTTTTATACTGATACTTAATTAAACACCAAAAGACTTAATTAAACACCAAAAAAAATTAAAAAAAAAAAACTGATATGGAATTTATCTATATTGTGGCTCCCTCAAGTGAACTTTACCAGTACGTGATACCCTGCAGATATGAACATCAATCAACATAGTGACCTGTGAGATATTCACCGTAACCGCCTCAGATACCTGAGCAACTGCTTAGAAGATATAGAAATATTTTCTGCCTGGGTAGTGATAGATTTGTGCCAAAGAGAAAATGATACATCCAATATGGGAATTGAATGATGGCTAAGAATTTTTTATTTATTTATTCATTTATTTTGTTGAAAATTAATTTTTTGCAAATGTAAAGGTATAGTTTCTGCCTTCATGCATGCACATATCCCAGAATGCAGACTTGTAAATATTTAAGTATGCATGCTTGCACCTAGAAACACACACACACATGCACGCAAACATGTATATGCTTTCATATACAGACATATGCATAAATTGTACACAAGCTCAGTGAAATGCATTCCTTTTGTCTTTCCCTGTGCAGTGCATTTTGTTCAGCTANCAAAAAAAAGGTTACTTGCACATGATTTACAAAGGAAATCTGGTAAACTTTTTAACCAGTTGGGGTCAGTCATGATTGCAAACAACAGAATCTGCACATGGGGTTTGCCATGATCAGATGATGAACCTCTGTATCTATGGCCCATGTTTCACCATGGTTTATGGCCATTACATCTCGTAGATTGTAGCAAGTGGTAGTTTCATATGGCAAGAGGTAAAGGTTAATATCTAAGAACTGTTATTGGGATCAAGATTAAGAGTGAAAAATGGCTGTAGGAATTGGAGTCCTGGTTTTTAAGCTCTCTTCTGGTGCAGGAGGAAGTGGTCCAGTTATTAGTGAAATTGGAGGGGTTTTTGGCCCTATCTAATAATGATTTTATTATGTTTTTCATCATTTTGAAATAAAAGAAGTAAAGAAAAAGGGGTCCTTGGCTTGTAAGCACACATATTAAAAGGAATATGATAATATTTATTTACTATAAAATCTGAAGCGGTGCAAATGATTTTTATACTGATACTTAATTAAACACCAAAAGACTTAATTAAACACCAAAAAAAATTAAAAAAAAAAAACTGATATGGAATTTATCTATATTGTGGCTCCCTCAAGTGAACTTTACCAGTACGTGATACCCTGCAGATATGAACATCAATCAACATAGTGACCTGTGAGATATTCACCGTAACCGCCTCAGATACCTGAGCAACTGCTTAGAAGATATAGAAATATTTTCTGCCTGGGTAGTGATAGATTTGTGCCAAAGAGAAAATGATACATCCAATATGGGAATTGAATGATGGCTAAGAATTTTTTATTTATTTATTCATTTATTTTGTTGAAAATTAATTTTTTGCAAATGTAAAGGTATAGTTTCTGCCTTCATGCATGCACATATCCCAGAATGCAGACTTGTAAATATTTAAGTATGCATGCTTGCACCTAGAAACACACACACACATGCACGCAAACATGTATATGCTTTCATATACAGACATATGCATAAATTGTACACAAGCTCAGTGAAATGCATTCCTTTTGTCTTTCCCTGTGCAGTGCATTTTGTTCAGCTACCACCAGCACATAGATGTATGTGTGTATGTATGTGGGTTATATTTATTGTGTACGGGATTGTATATCAGTCATTTACAGACATGTGCATGGCAAGCTTTGGCGAGATGCTGTAAAACTTATAATTTTCATTTTTTTCTACACTGAAGTAGTTTAGTGAAGCACAATTTTTGTGAAAGATTAACAATATCTGAATTACAAAAGAGTAATTGATACTATAATTATACTATCAGTGACCCAATTCTTCATTCTCATTAGTGTACGTGCAACTTGAACAAATGAAGCTTTTTTCCAGAAAATTGATAAACTGCAGGATTTAAAGGTTTTACAGTTGCCTCTCAAAGTATGTTACAAACGTGTACTCATATATATATATATGTGCATTTAGTATTCGATATCAGCATGGTACACTGCTAGACCTGAGAGTTGTTGAGACCTATTAAGTATACCAGTAAAACCTTATGCTGTTATACATATTTGCATGGATTTGATACCCAATTTTTTCTTTTTGATTATGACGCCAGTTTTGGGCCAGACAAGAAAGACAGGTAAAAGAAGGAGTTAGTGTGTTGACTCTTACTAACACTTGATGTGTAAATATGTTTGCATTTTGTTGATTTTATTTTGTTTGACTTTGACTGGAGATGCTTAATTTGGAGTTCCAGGAGAAACAGGTAAAATGTTTTATTTTTGTGATTCTATTTTTTTGTGTGTGTATTTTTACATCTTTGAACATTTTTGTTTTGTTTCACCGTCTATTTTTTACCACTTTATCCCAGGGCCCAATAGCAGTGAGGATGGTAAGATCAATTATTTTATTTTGTCTACTTCTGCACAGCACAACATAATAGAATCTCATTAATCGGTTAACTTCTATTTTTCATTCCTATCTAAATTACCAGCGAGGTATTTTTGAAGTACTCTCATTTGCATCTGTTCAAAATACAATTTCTTTTCTAACTTTTTTCCCAGTGCTTTTTTCAAATTTAGTTATTGCTTTCAAACTTCCTTTTAAGTTTTATTTTTCTATAATAACTTTTATTTATTTTTGCTTATTTAACAAATTGGAATATGACAACGATTAATGAGATTTTAACTGAGAAAAAATAACCTCCATGCATAGAACCTAGTAAAGGTCAGGATCTAAGGGTGCTTTCACAATGAATCCACCTTATTAGCTACTCTGCATTAACTCCATGGAAGCTCTTGCTGCATGCAATTAGATTAACAGACTAACATGCATTTTAGCCTGTTAAACTGATTGCGTTCAGTGAGAGTCTCCATGGAGTTAGCGCACAGCAGCTAGTACGATATCTTCATTGTGAATGTACCCTTAGAGTTGCCAACATTTTAGTTCTCAAAATTGTAGACATTTACTGTTAATCATTCTCTTAACGATGGAATTAACAGCTGAAAACGAAACAAATGAAAGATGAATTAAAACAGGTGTTGGTGGAAAGAGTTTACAGTTGGTAATCTTGGTTAAGTTGTCATTAAGACAGAAAAAATCTTTTGCATGTTTGTTGTTAAATTTCAAATTGAAAAAACTCTGTTGCCTATTTAGAGTATAAAATAGTGGTAGAAAAATCATGGAGGATTGGTATACTCATGGCATGTATCTTTTTCTTACCTTGAAACATATTCAATTTTGCACCACAATTATTTTAATACTTTGGGAAAGGATACTTACTACCATTAATAGCTGACTTTGTTTCTCAGTCTTTTCATCATAGTTTTGATGTTTTTACTCTCTTCTGAACTAATCAGATGATGATATGATATCTTACTTAATAAAAGGGTATAGGTGGGGGTGGGGGGAAGGAGCGAGTCTAAAATGCCTTTTAAAATGACAATCAGAATTATTGTACTAGGACTTGATTTAGATGTCTGAGGCACAGTGGGGGTCTCTCATAACCCCTCTTTCTGCTTAAAATCCCCCTGGTGTCTCAGACATCTAAGTTTGAATCCCAGATTGATTGATTTACTATGTGGTTGCTGGGTGGCACTCTTTAGACTTGTCACCATTTTATGTTATATCTTGTCTGAACTGGCTGTTTTATGACCACATTTGGGTCAATGCTATCACTTTGTTTCTTGACCAAAGGCGTGTTTCCAGTCAATATGGAACATTGTAACTTATTACTTTTTCCTATCGGGCCTTATGATTGGATTCTGCCCAAAAGAAGGCATTTTCACTTCAATTTAGTTCTTAACCTCCCTTTCAGCCCCCACATCTTTTCAACCCTCACCCCCACCCCACACATCCCTGTCATAACTGACCATGAGGTATTCTATATGTTGTCAGATTGTTTCTTATGGTCAGCCAATCAGAAGCCAACTGAGATGGGTCACACTGAGTAAGGTTGAATCAGCCTGAATGGAAACACGACTTGAACAGCTATGGTGTATTCTCTTTGCACATGTATTTCTTATATTGTGGTGATGTGGTATGATTTGTGAAGTGATCATGCTGAAAGAATTCATAAATGTTGTTCATAAAGGTTTCTGTCAAAGAGATTATTTTCAGAGTTTATGAATGGAAAGCACACATGCTCTCACAGAGCAATGTGTGTGATACCTATATATATTTTATTGAAAATGTACTTTATATAAATGTTAATCTCATATTTAGTACAGTAAAATTTGTTTCAAATTAGTAATGGTTATTTTTGAAAGATTGTTAATAGCTCTGTCAGAAAATGCTTAAATCTGGGTTTGAGGTTGCCATCCAGTGGCCTGTAGAAGGAAAAGAAGAAAGGTTAACACTTAATGCATGAAAAACTAATTACCTACATTAACCTACTTAATCTAATACAATTACATTACAATGAAAATACCATCATTTCCTCATTTCAAGAGTCAGATAACATTATTGTGGATGTGAAATTAGTTTTTAATCTTAGCCTAGATAAAAGGCATCCTGCAGCACTGGAGGACTTTGCTGCCATGGCAACATGTAAACAGAGGTCACAGATATAGGAGAAGTTTTTGCGACCAGGAAGTAAAGAGAAAGCTTGTTAATTTAAATGGGGAAAATGCCTTTCTTTCTTTCTAACATGCTATGCTACATATCTAAGAATAAGGTACATTATCCCAAACAAAGCTTAGATACATGAATGTAAAGAAATGCAGTCTGTATAAGATGTATTACCCATTTATTAGTTGATACAGGCTGGGTAGAATTATGTATATACGTGATAACAGATTGGAGTTCCATTATTATGGCATTAAGGAGAAGTCCTCTGAAGAAGCAGTGAATCTTAAGTTCTTGGACTAAACCCAGATTGCAAAAGTCTGATAACCCACTACTATTTTGTGATATTGGTCTGAAAGCTCTGAAGAAACATTGACCCAGAACAGGTGTATTTGACATACCTAAATGGGCTGCTGTTATTGCTGAGATTAAATATCTCAGTTTGTAAGGGGCGTCAATTGAAATATATCAAAAACAAGGTATGCAAACTTTTAACTTATTTCTAAAATCCAACTTTGTCAGCCAAGTCTAACTAGGCTAAAATTTTAGCTCCAAAACTGACCTTAGACTTAATTTTTATGTATCAGACTCCTGGTCTCATTTATAATATGTCATACGCTCATTTCAATAAATCCCATGTGATATTAAAAAGAGACCCGTTTTATCAGGACTCGATCCCCCATTCAATAACAACAGAAATATTTAAGCACTTTATAGTACACAGGCAGTTACATTATTGAACAGACAAACAGAAAGGCCAAATGTGAAGTTTTCGGCTGCAGCACAAAACTGGGGTTGTTTGTTATGCAAACAAGTTGGTGGTGGGGTTCTCACATACAAATGTAGTAGAGATGCAATAGCTAGGGAGGAGAGACCACAGGAGTGAGAAGGTAGGGGAATAATGGTAGAAGACTGTACACATATATAGGTTAGACTGTACACATGTATAGGTTAGGCTTACAGATGTGTCTGTTGTGTATGTACATGTAATTATAAGCAAGTGGTACTTTGTAGTAAGGAGGTATATAGGAGAATGGATGTAGTGTAGAGGTATATAGGAGAATGGATGTAGTGATGTAGTGTAGAGGTGTATAGGAGAATGGGTGTATAGTGTGGTATATTTGTACATGAAGGTTCAGTGGATAGGGTTCATACTAGTTGACACACACATACACACACACACACACACACACACACACACACACGTTTTTGTACATAATATGCACAATGTATATAAAGGCACAGTAAGAATTGGGGAACGTATTCTGTATTTGGGAGATGCATGAGCAAAACAACCCTAAAAACTTCCTTGTAAATAGTTGTTTTTGTAGGGGTGCAGGCATATACATTCATGCAGGAAAGTAAAAATGCATGCAGGTAAAAATGGGACATGTAGGATGGGATGGGGGGGGATGGGGGGATTTTAAGTTATGATGCATTTTAATATCATGTTCACATGAGGGCAAGCTTTATGTGACCTATAATCCAATGGATATATCCAACTATATATATATATATATATATATATATATATATATATATACAACTGTTCCAACCTGCACTCCTTGACCCCATCCCCACCCTCACCCCTACCCCCACCCCCCACCCCTTATTATACAATGGAAAGTCTCCACAGGATGGGTTGTGACTTTGTTAAATATATAATGCACATGCACCCTCCACCAACAAAGCAGTGACAAATGATAATTTCTTCACTTATGCAATGCACCAGTTTAACACACGGAGCATCCTGTGCGTATCTTCAGACAATGTATGAACTGAAGGTTAAATGGTTATTGAGGATCAAGGGAGGGTCCCTGTCTACAGGTGACAGTCTGCTTAAAACATCTGATTAAAGGCAGTTTGCATAATATGGTAATTACTCAATAAATTTGCACATGAATAAAAAGTCCCTTTCCCCTCAGAGAATGGATTTCATTAATAAATTGAAGTGTTGATTAAAAAGTTTGGAAAAGAGAGTTGGTTTCTTGTTAAAAATAACATTTTCGTGACAAATCTTGAAAGAGTGAAATATTAGAAAAAGATAATTTGAAGTAATAATACAGAGAATTCAATGACGAGGGTGCTACACACATTTGACATGGAACTTATTTGAGGCACAGCTTAAAAATGAGATGATTTGAATAACACTTTTTGGCAGTCAAAACAAAGGAAGGTAGAAAAAAAAGGTAGGCAATTTTGAACCAGTTGTGTACACTCTTTGTTCATTTATAGTTCATATTTTGGTACATGTGTTCTGTAACCAGGGGAGGGGGGGGAGACTTAGGTTGCATTCAGAAAAAAATTTAAGCTAAAATTACTATACCACTAGTAGTTCAGATATTATGGTGTAGATGCTTGATTGCAATCCTCAGCATGATTGCCATCCTAAGCATGATTGCAATCAGTTTATTTGCAATTCACCCTCTATAGTTGGAGTATAACACACTAGGCAGTACAGGGTATATGGGACAACAGACAGCAGTAACTAGTCCACAGTAAATATTTGCTCACTGAGGGGGATACTGATCTTATATAATACTGTATTGTAAATAACAGTAATAATGTGGTGGTTGGGAAGACATGAAGGGTCTATATGCTGCTGTAGGCTGTAGGATATACATGTAAGTGTATAAAAGTGCATGTGATTTTTGTAAGTATCTACATATAAGTATTGCTCCAAACTCTTGTTATTATTGGAAAAGTTCATAAGAATGTAAATCTTTAGTAAATACTCAAAGACACGTATGCAGGCGAAAACACACACAAGCATGCACACACATAAATACTTTTCCATCCAATTTTCTTATACTGCTTGTGAACTACAGTATAGTATCATTCATCACCTACCAGCTGCATCTCTGACCATCTTACTTGCCCTCCCCCGCCCCCCTTCCCTTCCCAACTCTGAGATTAGAGTTTACAAGCCCCAACCTTCCAAATATTACAAGTGGTGTTAGAATTTATACCCAACCCCTCCCCCCCCCTTTCCCTCTGCATTGAATTCTCATTAATTAAACACTGTCTTTAGGTATTGGCATATAGGAAGATGTATACTGGAATATATGCACATGTACAGTGTATGAGGGGAGTAGGGGACTGGTATATAAGCTGTTAAGACTTTTCCTTCTTATCTGTGAACGGAGGGAGAAAAAGTGTTGGGTTTTTTGTTTGATAATTGATAGAAAGAAATTTTGTTTCTTATTTGTCAATAATGAGCAGGGGAAAAACTAAGTAATGTGAGAAAAATGCAGCCTTTCTTTTCTTGATCTATAAGCCTTGCTAGATTGATTAATATGATACTAAATCTTTGGCATGAAGTGAGTAATATTCACTATTTAATCCAAGGTGCATTTAGAATCAGTTGCCAAATAAAAAAAGTTTAAAATATTGCCTTTCTGTGCCAGGGTATTTGAATTACATTCAAGAGGGCTACACTGTAAGTTATGTACTTGCGGATATGAAGTGCCATTTTTGTGAATGACACACATGTTGCAGAGGGTATAGATTTTGTTTTACCAGCTGAATAAGATGTTCTTATTGAATATTTTGTGCAATTCTTCATGGTGTATTTCTTCCATTCAGCTTTTATTGATTTCAGTTCTCTGTGTGAAAGTTTGTGTTAGAGATGCAAGTGTGAAGTATTTAATTGGGTCAGGGTTATAGTCGTTGTTAATGTAAAAATATGCATATGATATAACATTAAGAATGGAAATTGATGTGGCACATATTGTCTGTTTTCTTTTCAACTGCATGGAATGGACAATCATAAAGAGTGACTATCTAGCCTTTTCGATACAAATTATTTTAGTCAAAAGGATGAATAATTCAGCAAAAATAAAATGTTAAACAAATCAAGGTAAATATAAACATCCCCCCCCAAAAAAAAAAAAAAAAAAAAAAAGTTAATTTTCATTAGCCAGTTTAAGTACTACTTTCATTCAGCTAAATAAACTATCAATGTTAATGTAATAGCTGTAGATGCTCTTGCCCTTAGGTCTGACATTTTGAGAAAACAAATGACAAATTATGAATAATGATCAAACCATGGTTCCAAAGGCAAAAACTTTTTTGTGGTCACAAACAGTGATGGATCAAGTACAGTGTATAAGGGCCAAGTCTGAAGTAAACGTAGGTCATGACCCACGTAGAAATGAGTTGTTTTAAAAAGATTGTGGACAGTGTCATTTAGGTTGTCCTATGTTGAAATTTTGTACTGGTAGAGTGGTGGAGGGGGGAGAGGGCAATCAAATGCTAACCAAATGGCTGCAGCCAGTCCTATTTTGTCTCTGAAGAAGTAATTGTTCATACAGAAGTTAAATGTTCAGAGACTTTTACGAGGTCAATACCAAAGCATAATTACAATTTTTAGCTCAAACTTTTCCGTTTATAGAGAACCAACTTCCCTGCCGAGGTTAAAGATCTGACCAAGCGGATCAGGACTGTGCTGATGGCGACGGCACAGATGAAGGAGCACCAGAATGACCCGGAAATGTTGGTGGACCTTCAGTACAGCCTGGCCAAGTCCTACGCTGCCACGCCCGAACTCAGGAAAACATGGCTAGAAAACATGGCTAAAATACATGTTCGGCATATGAATTATTCTGAGGTCAGTGACCAATAGAGTTTTGTTTTGTTAATGGGCAGAGAAGATAAATTGTGGTGATGGAACCCTCTTACGTTCCAAATAGATTGTCATCACATTTTTATCTTGAACTCCATTATCTGCCTTTTTGGATTATACTTCATATCGAATTAACTTCACAAGCTTAGACCAAATGCAGGGGCGGATTTAGGCCGTCTTCTGGGTCTTCCGGAAGACCGTCAGATTTTCAAGTTTACATTGACGGGTATCTATTTTTTTCTGTCGGAAGACGGTCAAAAATGGAGGTTGGATCAACAAAGATAATTTGGAAGACTGTCAGAAAATATCTCTGGATCCGCCCCTGAAATGCCCCAGAGCAAGTCATGCTGTTTTATCAAGTAAAATGATAATGATTTTACAATTCAAGGCAGATTGCAAAGGGGGGGGGGGGGGGTATGCACGCTTTTTAATATGATTATCAAAGAAATGAAATGGGGCACATTAAAATACAGTATGCAGCAGTACAAAGAAATAAACAGATTTTAAATTACTAGAAATAAGAAAAATTTGCGTACTACTTTCTTTCAGGCTGCATATTGCTATCTCCACATTGCCGCTCTAGTTGCAGAATACTTGAAAAGAAGAGGTATGTTTGTTCACTATATTTTCACATTTACTTCTTATATTGATTTTTCAAAACACAAAGGAAGTTGAATGTGAAAGATACTACTGTCTGATGTTTTCACTTTTGAAATGGGTGATATTTGAAACTTTTTTCTCAAGTCCAAAGGAAGTTTTGCATAAAATCTGCAATCTGAAAGTTTTTTAAATACAGAACATGTATGTACATGTGTAATGCTTTGAAAGACATACATGCACTCCTTATATTTTAGACATTAATTACATATATATATATATGGCAAATTTTATTGTTGCAGTATATAGTCACATATTGAATATGAAGAATTTGATTGATCATTAATTTAACTTATCTGAGAGATTGTCTTGTCGTGGGCATATTTGAGTAACAATTTTATCATACTATTTATTGTCATACTTTCTTACTTACATTTTATATCAATATTTATATTTTTCTTCAATTTCAAGCACTTTAAAAATTTAAATCTCAGCATTTGAATCTTTCAAAAGGGATATACATGTATTAAAACCTCAGTTTAGATATTTTACTTGTACTGCAGTGCTGAATGTGCAAAAAAATAAACTGGAAAATATATCAGTTATACTCTGTATATCAAGCATATCTTGACAGTCCCTGTTTGTGTGTGTGTGTGTGTGTGTGTGCGTGCGTGCGCACATGAGTGAGCACTATGGATACCTACTTGTTAAGATATTTAAAGCGTTCACAATTTATATGTTTTGTGTTCTTGTTTGTCTTTTTCTTCGCTGTGTCAGGAAAGCTACGGAGTAAGTGCTATATGGTGCTGCCACCTATCTATCAGCTTGAACTTCCTGTCCGCCTGCAGTAGTCGTTAATTGTATAACTTGTATATGTGGACCTTATCAGTAGTTGTTGTAGTGGTAGCTGGTTTTGTAGGTTTTGTTTTTTAAAAATCAGGGGAGTTGCATTCATAAAGGGTGTTTTGATTTGAGTAATGTTGGGCTTTTTTCATTTTTTTATTTTTATTTTTTTTAAATATATATAATAAAGTTCAAAAGTTATGTCTCAAGTCTGAAAATAATAGGCAGTTTTATAACCTTTAATTTCCTCTTTTCTTGACCAAGAACTTATTTAGTATCAGGTTTCGGAGATTGAGGTATGCTGACTTACTGCATCTGAAAAGAGTAAAAAATATGTTGTACCACTTTGCAAGCAAAATGCTTCAAAACATCATTTGATTTTCCTCTTTAAAAAAAGGTTAATTATCGTTAATACCAAAATTACTCAAAGCTGCATTCTTAGTGCAAATTAACTCTCCTGATTTTTATTATTGGTATAATTTGAATTGGTATGACAAGACAAATATACTTAATATGTTTTGATCAAACAAACAATTGGTACATATTTCCTTCAAGACATTATCTGGTGGTGGACCCTTTAGTTTTTTACAACAGTATGGGATCAGGATTTATAATTTGCATTATTTTATTTTTCTTTTAAAAAATTAAACATGCTGAATATTCACTGAATTTACCCAAATCCAAAATTCTTTAGATGCTGTAGGTTTTGATATTCTATATCATTCCATATAACATATTAACCACTGCCCCTTTTAAAGTGGGTAAATTAGGGCAGGCCAGTATTAAAACTTGCTCGTTAACTGTCCACTGTTTCTGTTTCGGCTAGTTGATTCTTAAGCCCTGGCTTACCAAAAGGCTAGCAGGCTAAAAAGTTTGTTACTAGTTCAATACTTGGCAGCTATAAGGACTGGGTCCTTACCCTTCATTGGTGCCTTATTATCCACCTCTGAGTTTTTTTTTTTAACAATTAAACATAATGTTGAAGCAGTTCAGATTTCTAAATGTTTCATGTCCATAATACACCTTGGAGGAGATCTGCTCTTTGGAAATCATTGGTTAATATTATAAGATCATCTATTTAATGATGTTACAAGGTGTGAGTTTGATCACGGATCTTGATTAGTACTGGGAAGATATAGGATAAAGCTGCATTAAGATCACTTTATGAAAAAAATAGTTTTAGTTTTTATTTAAGGGAGAGAAGCTTGATTGCAAACCCTCACTGTGTATAATTTCACTAAAACCATCACAGTGACTGTGTGTAATCACAGTAGAGTTATACACAGCGTGGGACTGCAAATTGAGCTTCACCTTTCCAAAGTGAGATCTAAGACTTTTCTATGAGAAATGATTTGAATGCTGCTTAAGAGATGGGAGGGGGGAATAGGCAATGATTCATGAAAGGCATGCTCAAATATATGATATTTAAGCTTAAACATTTTCATTTTGACAAACGAATGCTTTGATTTGTATATAGTCTATTGCTTGGAAGAAAATACTTTTGAAAACATTTTCCTCTGATCTTGACATTGAAGAACTGAATTTAAACTGTGAACCTGAGTTGTTGGGCTATTATTCCTTTTTATTTGTGATGGTTGTGATATTGTGTTTTGCAGTACTCAATATATGCTAATATTGTGTTTGTTGTGATGTTTTGCTTTCTTATCTGAAAAAAATGTTGATTGTTGTGCTTCATGTTTAAATAATTTTTCAAATAATTATGCTTGCACAATACCTGTAATGTTAGATACTTAAAAAAATTAAAAAAAAAAAAAAACAAATGTAATGATATCATTATTTTATATTTAGAGATTTGCACAATTCTCAATGCTCTACAACTACAAAAAGCTTGTTTTTTTTTTTTTTTCGATTAACACATGATCAACTTAACAAGTTAAAAAAAGAAATTTGAATTGTTATTGTAGTCAAATGTAAAATCTGTATTGTGAAATCTTTTTATGTGCATGTTTTAAGTAGTACTCACTGTACAACTTCCTAATTAAATGAACAAGACATAGTTTAATGATATAAAATGATGCATGTTTTGGGTTTTCCTAATAAGTTCAACTGATATAAATTTGAAAGCTTAATATTCTAACTGCAAAATGCATGAATATTTGCCCAAAATGAAAATCAAATACCACATTTTGCATGCTTCTTAGAGCAAATCTAACTCTAAGCTTTTTTCCCCTTCCTTGGAGGGGCTTTATATTTATGTTGAACGATTCGGATCATCAGATTTTATAAAGTTTAAATACATTTGCTAAATTAAATGAAATAGTGTATCAATATTCACGTTGTCTGTGTAAATTATTTTACATATACGCAACTTTTGTAGTGTATATAGTATATATTTTTGTACAGTGTTGTAGAATTGCTATATATGTATCCCTCATTGCATGTTTTTCCCCCTGGAATATACAGTTCAGTAGAAATGCTGTACATGTACCCCTATTCCTGCTTTGCATCTATTGTGATGTTTTGTAAGTACATGTTTATGTCTTAAAGGTGCATTTATTTTTAAGTATACGTACCATATAAATTGGCTGGACAGTGAGTTTAATAAGTTCATATCATTTACCCATGTTTGTATTTTTGCAGACCCATTAAATTTTTTTTTTTCAGCGATTTTTGACTAGATGTATATTTTTGGAATGCTCTATTTGGTTTTGGTTGTTGATGTTGATGGATTTGGTTTTGCACCCCTTTTAAGGGTTATTTTGTATCCCTCTCCCACCCCCACCCCCACCTGAATCATGTTTGCAAAAACAAGAACAATGCAAGCATGGAAATATTTAGGTCTTGGATTGTGTACACCCACCTCCTGTTGCATGAAAAAAAAATGTTCCTTTTATCCTAAATTTGAAATAAGATGTATTGAATATGGAGATGATTGAAATATGTTCAATTACTTGGTTACCTTGAGTTGATGGAAGGTCTTATTTGTATTTTAAAAGCCCAATAACTAAAAAGATAGAAGATGGAGAGAGAGATCAGTATTTTACTGGCGAAATGGTCCAAGCCATTTTAGTTAGGATGAGGGGTGAATAAGAAAAATAAAAGGAGGAATTACTAACAAGGCACTTTTAACTATTTTATTTCCACAGTTGAATTATATAAGAAGTTAATCTAATGTTTCGATGTGTTTCAGAAATTTACCCAGAAGGCTGTGGGGTGTTCAAGAGAATCACTGCCAATGTCTCTGAGGAAGAGTATGACATCAAAGATGACACGGGCATGCAAGACGTACAGTACTCAGTGGTAAGAAAGTTCACAGACACTTTAGCCCCCCCAGCTTCCTTATCATTGTTTTTAATAAATATTAAAAGGGAATGCTATTTTTTGCATGCTAAAATGATAAAAATGTCATTATAAATCATCTTCTGTGTATTTGATCACTTCAGGGGTTCAAGCTAGAAGGTATCTGGCCATTGCATTCTGTAGTATAGCAGAGATGATATTCATGGTGTTTAATACCCCGTTCACACTGCAGTCATTTAACCGGTTAAATAACGAATTAGGTCAAGATTCGAATTATTGCGGTAGTCTGAACGCATGAGGATTTTTGTAAACCGGTTTCCAAAAATCCTACTAGTGAGCTGGATTCTCTCCAGCGATTCGGTTACTTTACCGGAAGGGCCACCTGTTTAGATCGCACTGCGCATGCACTAGCAAATCTCGCGGGAAAGAAAAGCAACATGCCAGGTCTGTGGACCCACACTCTCCATTGAAACCCAGCTATTCTCCTTCTTGTATCCGTCAAATTCTTCCAGATCTTACTTAAATCTTCCTTTTGACGACTTTTGGGTTAAATTTGATGTTCCAAAAACAAACACACGAGAAAAAAACTTGAGTGCGAGAAGAGCAATGATTGGCGACATATTTTTGTTTTCATGGATTCTGCGCATGCGCGATTCTTCAAACCGGAACCTCCACCTGAATTTTCAGTTCTTTGGTTTCCCTTTGCTGTGTGTGGCCAGACAACCGAATCGGATTTTTCACCCGTAATTCGCATTGCAAAAATTCGGATATTTCAGATTGTAGTGTGAACGGGGTATAACACTCTCTGCTATGGGTGGGGATCTACACATGCACCAGTGACCTCAAAGCCCAGTTGATACACCTGTTTCTCTTGTTTTAGTATTTATGGAGAAAATAATATGTTTAAAACAATTTATAATAAATATTATTGTTTTTATAACCCTTGCATCTCTTATATTGCAGTAACATTTTGGAGAATTATATATATTATTATTTTTTTATTTTTATTTATTTATTTATTTATTTATTTTTTGCGTGTGTTTCAGGAGGTTAGGTGGGCATACTGGAAACTTGATAATAATCATTACTATAATCAGTTATTATTATTATTATCATTATTATTATAATAATTATTATTATTTCCTGTGATACAGGACACACTGGTGGACATACTGGAGACATGTGCCAGGCACATGGAGCAGGCAGAGAGATACGAGATATTGGGAGAACTCTATAAACTCATCATTCCTGTCTACGAGGCCAAAAGAGATTATGCTGTAAGTCTGGTTGCATGTTAAATGATGTTTTTTTTAAATCTTAAAAAGACATTAGACAATATGACAGGTGAAAGCTGTGGCATTATCAAGTCTGTAGTAATGTTAAAGTGATGGACTGGTCACCTGGCTAGGAATAGCCGCACATATGGGAGGGGGCACAATATCAATTCCTTCATTTAATTATTTATTTATTTATTATGGTTTCCAGAGGTTAGCGGAATGTTATGACACACTGTGCGCAGCATACAACAAGGTCGTGGAGGTCATGCGGACGGGGAAGAGACTGCTGGGAAAGTTTTTCAGGGTGGCGTTCTTCGGACAGGTAAGTTAGTTATCAGATATCAAGGAAAATAATCACAGATAATATATGAGATAAGAAAGAAGTGATGTCTTTACAGTGCTTTGAAGTTCATGATATTTGTTGGGAGCTTTAAGAAAAGGAAAGTCTACCAGGGAAAGTTCTTTACGGTTAGCCAATAATTAAAAAAATTTAAAACATCTAAGTGTATTGTATAAAACATTGCATCAATAGTTTCTGTGGAAGAAGATTAAACATTTTTTTTACAATACAAGGAAAGTTCTAGCAATCTAATATAACATATCCCTTAGCAAAGTTTGAAAGTTTGAAGCAAAATTGCAGCAAATTTACTGCAGACTTAGTTTGTGGCAGGCCTGCTATTTTGCTAAGGGATAATGTACATGGTAGAGGGTTAATAGTTGTACAATCTTTTTCATTATTCTTCCAGTTGTTTGAAGAAGAGGATGGCAAGGTTTATATCTACAAGGAGCCCAAGGTGACGGGACTGCCAGAGATCTGCGAGAGGTTAAAGGGGCTGTACTCTGAGAAATACGGCAAAGGAAATGTGAAGCTCATCATGGATTCTAACAAAGTAGGTTCCATGGGTGATGGTATCTTGTGCATATGGGACATTTAATAAAGTTTGAAAAAATAAAATGTTTTGGGCTTGATACATGTGTATGTCTACATCTTGGCAACTGATTTGATTCAAGGGGGCTATGTCAATATGACATTGTGGGGTTTCATTATAGACCAAAGTTACTTTTTGAAAGGCAAATTTTTAAAATCAGTTGAAATTTGTTTTTATTAACTTACTTACTAAGAACTGTCTATCCTGAATATTTGGTCAAATTTTTGAAATATCGGATTCTTGATTTGTCCACCAATGAAAATATGTAACACCCTGCAGTAGCAGAGGTTATGATGATGTTTGACACTATTTTTTTCTACAGGTAAACCCAAAAGACTTAGATAGCAAATATGCTTACATCCAAGTCACATATGTGACACCTTATTTTGATGAAGCAGAGCTAGAAAACAGGCAAACAGACTTTGAAAAGAATAACAATATCAGAAAATTCATGTTTGAGACTCCTTTTACAAAAGATCCCAAGAAGTCAAGAGGCTCCATTGAGGAACAGTGGAAGAGGCGTACCATACTCACAAGTTGGTCAAAATATTAAATATATATTATATTTATTCATTAAGATAATACAGTCAAGAACTTTGAAATTTTACAGTCAAGAAATTTTCTCGTTTTTGGATTTCTTAATTCACTTTGGAGTTTGATTTCTGTGTCAATTTTCACTTGAGGTAAAATTGATTTCTTTAGGGTTTGTAGAATTTCAGGACTCAGAAACTTTCACTTCAAATATACATCATTAAAAAAAATATTAATGAGTTAAATGAAGGATTTTTCCATTGCCTTTGATTGAAAATTTGTCGAAATTTTAGTAAATACCAAAATATTTTTGTTTAAGCAGTTGAACCAATGTTAAATTGTTAAAAACTCAAACATTTTTTTTTCTTAGCAAACAATACATTCCCTTATGTCAAGAAACGCATCCAGGTGGCGTACGCCCATGAACTGGAACTCTCACCAATAGAGGTTGCCATTGACGAAATGCAAATCAAAGTTGCTGATCTTCGAGAGGTAGTCAATCTGAACCCTCCAGACCTGAAGAAGTTGCAGCTCAAGCTCCAGGGCAGCGTTAGCGTCCAGGTGAACGCGGGGCCGTTGGCGTACGCGGAGGCATTTTTGGACAGAACAAGAGGGAGTAGGTGTCCAAAGTCCAAGGTGGACAAACTTAAGGATGTGTACAGGTCAGTTTAATATTTATTTATTTATTTATTTATTTATTTATTTATTTATTTATAAATCTAATTGTTGATTTATTTATCAATTTGCCAAATGGCTACACAATCTGATAACAGTATGATCATAAGGCTCAGAGAACAGTTCCAAGTTACACTAGCAGATTCATAGAAATTACTTCAGTTGTTATGTTAAATTAATGTTTTATTTAGGACAAATTATAATTTAATTAATAATTGCTTTTTTTAATGAAGAAAATCTGTTATTCTTCCAATTCTAGACATTTTGTTGAGGCCTGCGGAGATGCAGTGGAGCTGAACGCGGGTCTAATTCTCTCTGAGCAGTATGAGTACCACGAGAGTCTGAAACAGGGCTTCAAGGAGTTGAAGGACAGGTTATCAGAAATTATGCAGGAAAGGGTAAGAAATGGAGGATACTGGTAGCAACTTTTTATGTCTGTGTTTGTGTGTGGGGAGGGGGAGGGGGGAGAGCCTTATGTCACCTGTTTCTCACTAGTACTTTAATAGCACATAGATTAATAGAAGCCTTCTTATTGAACCAGTTTCACTATTTAAGGCCTCATCCAGAATAGGGGACTAACTGATCTGAGTGTCAAACATGGCCAACCCATTTGAATACTTCCTCACGGGATATCTGTTCAGTGTCTATTAGGGGATTAGATGGCAAGCTTTGTAGTGGGTTGCCAAATTTGACCCTCAGACTAGTTAGTCCCTATTTTGGAGGGACCCTAAATGACAGATTATATGCAAATCTGATGTAAATGATATGTTAATGATATGCAAATCCTCTTTCTCTTCCCCCCAGGTGATCACTGAAGAGGACCGCCTCAGTACCAGCAGCAGCAGGTCATCATTAACTTTATTCAATGTTATTAGTGCCACAGGCTCCACTAGCACTGTATAGCAGCAGTAATAACTGGAAACCTCAACCCATAGACCTGTGTTTATACTCTCTATATATACTTTGGTGTATGTACCGTCGGTATATGTACACTCATATACCTGGTACTTCAACAGTGTCAAAATCGACCCACTAATTTCGGGTTGTGGCCTTGTTTTCTAGATCATATTTAAATGGCTGATAAGTTAGCTTCATCCTCATGCTCTTGCCTAATCATTAAGTAGTTGAACCTACTTGTGCTATTTGGTTACCTTGACCTACATATGATCAGTACTGACTGTAAACTATATTTGCTGTGTAGTGGCCATGCTCTAATGATATGTATAGCAATTCTGTAGGCCAGTGGTTGACTATGATCTGTTTGTGCTATGTTTACCTTGACCTACATGTGCTGAGTATTGAACTTGACCTAAATGTGCTAAGTAGTCAGCTCATATGTTACACTCTAACAGGCTTGGTACAAGTAGCAGTTACCAGTACTAATTTACAATGACAAACCTGGACCTGATTTGGCTCACTTCAGGTGGGTTTCTTAGATTGTGTACAATCTTAATTTTACACAGATAAGATTGAATTGTTTTAAACTTTTATTTTTTAATTATTATTACAATTTTTTTTTTTGCCATCCTACTCGGACTTGGGTGTACAAAAAAGGAAAGATATAGAAAGGGATTGAATATCTCTCAAGTGCCTGAGGCAGACATCAAAATACATGTACTTTAATTGCTGTGGGATTTGTAGCCTGAATGCTAAATATGTTATTTTAAGGTAAATAATGTGACTCAGAAACTTTCCACAAGAAGATTTCACTAGCGTAGTTTGACATCTGCGAACTTTCAAGACAAAATTTAGACTAATGCGTGTAGTGGTTGAAATTTTGTTGAGCTTACTGCCTTGCTATAAATCAAATTAGTTTGTCTGAATAAATCTTCTTGTAGAGCAAGCACTGCCTTAGATTTACATGTATGTGTTATAGTTTGAAAATTGACCTATACTGGGTGCCCTTTCTCTCTGAAATCTCGACTTGTCTGTATGTGAATAAAGATAGATACACTGGCGTACTTAGTAACTACAATCTAAACGTCGACCTAACGGGTTCTTAGTTCAGTAGTTGACCTGCAGTCTGGACCTGCTTGTATGGGCCTCGATCTGAGAAGACTTGCAATCTAGATTTGCCTGTATCTAACGTGCCCTCTATTAGGGACACGGGTTGAGTTTTTCACCAGTTATTCAAAGATATGTCTCTGGGTAACTCGTGGTATATTTTTCCACTGTGTTTATATAGAGGAAAGTTCACTTAATTAATCTGCGGACCTGGTAGAGGGTACATTAGACGTGGCTGTACATGTACCGTACATATGTACTATTCCTACTACTGTAACTTTGCATTTTTAATTTGCCTGCAGGTCACCTTATATATTGGATGATTAAGTCTGGAATTGCCTTTCGTTAATACCTACAGACAGGTTTCGATTTCGTGAATTTATCTTTAGTGGTGTACATTTAGTTGCTAATATCATTGTCATTTTTGTGTATTTAACATGCTGCCATCCTCACACTCACAAAGAAGCTAAGATTTGATTCAAATCAGTTTTATTAAAAATAATAAAATTCTGCATAATCTTATTAGTTCCATTTGCAGGATTTATGTGATGCGTGGTACACGTATGCTGCGTATGCACGTATGTTTTGTGAAAACGCTTCATTGTTTGTATAGTGTTTTACACGTAAACTCATATATTGTCTGCATTCAGGGTGTTTTTTAAAGATTCATTGTACATTATCATCTTGCTTCAGTAACCAATAAATGGTCGTTCAATGTAAATGTAATCTAAGAGATTTTTATTTTTACTTTACCTGCCCATTATACTGCACTAGTATGATGAACGGAAAAACAGTTTGTGCCGAAATAAATAATGAACGTGTTCATGCACATTCTTTTGAATGGACGCGAAACGTAAAATTTAAGACAAAAATAACAGGTGTCGCCTGCCACAAATTTGCTTTTAAGCTAAAAAAAATCTTAATAGTATTCCATGGTTAGCAAAATAACAGAATACGAATATTATACTTTGAATTAACGTAAAATATTAAAATAAATGTGGGCATGAAGACACCAACAATAATGAAATGCAAAGATATGTGTGAATGGAGTTCAAATTATTCATTTAGTAATTAAAGTGTATTGCGCGTTGCATTCATTTTTATCACTCGTTCAATAGGATGTGTCACATAAAACCCTTCAACATACAAAATTGCAGATTTTTAGACTGCATTTCCAGTAATTCTGTTTATCAAAGAAGTGGATCTGAATGCTATTTCATCCCTGTCCAATCTAATATAATCCGCTTTGCTCCAAAGTTGTCTCGGTTTTTCAGATTCCCTGCTTGCGTTCCCTGGTGAAGGAGATAATTGTTTTCATTATCCATCGTATACCAAAGAGATTAGAGATTCCCAGAATCCTTGAAATCCAACTTCATCTGTTGATTCCTCGCGTTACCGCTATTATTATCTCACCCCTCGCTGACATGCTATTCTTCAGTAACTTAATCCAGAATACCAACTGATATTGTCTGCCTTTCTAATTGAGTAGATAATAAATGAAAACACCCACGCGAAAAGTAACCTACTGTATTAAATACCCTTGCTATGAAAAACGATAAGAGAAGTGTGGGAGGGAAAGAGGGAAGAGATACATATAAGAGTTATATTCCAGGGGAGCATTTTTTGGTCGAAAAATTAAACAAAAGATTCGTAAAAGGTTTAATGTATTTTTACCTCTGTGATAACGATTTTGGCTCTTCACCAGATAGCCAGTGACACGCCAATGAAGGGACAAAACGCTATGTCCCAAAGACAAAAAACTTTTTGTCCCTTTAGAAAATAAATCGCTCCTTTTACAATCTTTACACAAAAGACTTAATTCAAACCTATTTTACTGCATTCTCTTCTAATAATATAATCAACGGGGAAATTTAAGGTAAATTAAAACTGTTTTTATTTAATTACATTTTCTTCATATAATATAACATACAGCGAGATTTAAGAAAACTGCTTTGTTTTTCTGTCACTGTTCCAGAGCCAGTTTAGTCATCATGGTGTCAAAGGACGACAGACGGGACATTACGACCCACCTCTGACCCCTTGGAGCCACAGCTGCCACCATCTTGAAACTAGGGAAAGAATTCGGTACCTTAATGACCACTTCCCGAAGGGTGCCAGATGGGGCTTGGAACAGTTTGCTTTTTCTGTTGTTGACAGTTAGAATGGTTGTATTCTAGTAAACTCATGGCAAGGTTATCTCCCTTGTCGAATGATGCAAGTCCGGGCCATTTTTATTTTCTCATTGTTTGAAGTTCTGAGTTCAAATAGATATTGTGCTTGACCGTATTGGGCAAAGCATGCCTGCAGTGCATGAAGTATGAGAAGCACACGTTTTTTTATGTACAGACACAGATGTGTCTGTACATATAGCCATCATCTGCGTCTGTCGTCGCCGTCGTCGCCGTTGCCGTCGCCGTGCACTTTTACCGATAACACGATAAGTGGAAAACCATTTTGCCTTTTGATTTGAAACTTGCAGAACTGATGAATATTCATAATACGCAGGTCAAGTTCGAAAATCAGCATGATCGGGTCACTTATAGGGAATTTATGCTGTTTTTTCACTTTTTTCAACATATATGCAGCACCGATAACACGATAAGTGGAAAACCATTGTACCTTTTGACTTGAAACTTACAGAACTGATGAATATTCATAATATGCAGGTCAAGTTCGAAAATCGGCATGATTGGGCCATTTTTAGGGAATTTATGCTGTTTTTTCACTTTTTCAGCATATATGCAGCACCGATAACACGATAAGTGGAAAACCATTNATTTTTTCTTCTGTTGGAAGACCATCAAAATGGAGGATGGATCAAAATAGATACTTTGGAATACTGTCAGAGAATATCTCTGGGTCCGCTCATGTTATTGACCATTTTACCTGTTGTGCATGATTATAAAATTCAGTGTTGACTGATAGTGCTATTATAAGCATTATTTATTATTGCATCAAAATTAACAAAATGACCTTTTTTGCATCTTTATTTTCTGTTTTTTGTCTGTACATTTGACAGCTTTGCTGCCTTGTTTTTTTTTTTTTTTTTCATAACTAGGCCTATCGCTAAGTGATTAATTCAACTGAAGCAAAAGAACCAACAATACAGAATGACATTTAGCATTTACTGTAGTACTAGACAGTCCCCCATTACAAAGTGTCGGGGACCCCGTTATTTCAGACACCAATAACAAGTCCCGGCGTAACGAAACCGAGGGTCCGTGTAACAAAAAGTCCTACCTCCATTTAGTTATAATGGTTAGGGTTAGCCTGACCTAGTGGGTTAAAATCTAGGGCGAGGCTTAGCTGTGAAAATGAATAGGAAGCGACTCTATCATGGGGGACTCTCTGTCACGTTATACCGGACTGATGTATGGTAACTGGGCCCCAAATCAAACAGAAGGATGGAATACTAAGGCCTATAACAGAGATATTATTATTATTATATAACGGAGGAAATCACATGTATTTACTTTGTAATAATATGCTGTCCTGCTCATTATTATATTTTTTTTACTTTACCAATAAAATATTATTGGTAGGCCTATCAGATTTATTTGGAGCCATTCCACAAAAAAGAAATTTTCCCTCAAATATATATATATATATATATAGGCCTATATATATTAAATGATTCTTCTTAAAGCATATATTACTTTGACTTGTGGCTTGATACACATGGCTTATTATGACTTTTGTTCTTATGTTTACCATAGTGTTGTACAATTCATCAATGCTAAGCTCTACAAAATGTCTTTGTTTTAAAATAATGGAATACATGTTAGATAACGGAGATATTATTATTATATAACGGGGCAAATCACGACAGGTATTTCCTTTGTAATAATCTGCGGCGCTTCTTAGTGTTTCCTATTATTTCAAAAATCGGCTTTTCGACTGGAAATCCATGATGACAAGCAGATTTGGCGATCAGCATGCACTTTTTTACATCGAGGAACGCGGAATATATTTTCTGTGGGTTGACACAAATTAAAACTTACGTTTATTGTTCAACAAAATTGAAAGAACGTTTCTTCAATGCATCTCTATATAAAAATATATATAACTTGTGAAAGAACGTATGATAAAACTGGCGAAAAAACAGTTGGCGTGGGAAATGGTAAATAGGAAGGAAAAAAGGAAGTCTTACAAAATTTGCACGATTAACATAACATCTGAGGTGGGGATTATTCAACCTTCTTTGTTCTACAGTCAAATTGATTTCCAAGTCTGATAGCTATACGTTTAAAATGACATACTTTTGATAAAAAATTAAAACATGAATATTCTCAATTTACCACCGTTGACATCTTAATACCTTTAAAATTTTAATTGAATACATGCATTGTAATAGTATATTACTCATGAAAAATGAAAACGAAAGATAATATGAACAGAAGAGTATATTTGATCTCTACGTGCTATATAAAAAATAAATAATTTGAACCAATAAATTACAATTTTTTTCTTTTAGACAACAGACTGACACGCAGGTGTGATATTGCTCAGATATTGATGTAGATGAGATCAGTGGTACTGAATAATAGACGGTTATATGCTTAGTAATATATTCAGATACAGTAAGCCCACTACATAAATTTCACTCGAAAAAAGTTGTTGTAACAGAAAGTCCGACCTCCATTAAGTTATATGGTTAGGGTTAGCCTGATAGTGGGTTAAAATCTAGGGCGAGGCTTAGCTGTGCAAATGAATAGGAAGCGACTCTATCATGGGGGTCTCTCTGTTATACCGGACTGATGTATGGTAACTGGGCCCCAAATCAAACAGTAGGATGGAATACATAGGCCTATAACAGAGATATTATTATTATTATATAACGGAGGAAATCACATGTATTTACTTTGTAATAATATGCTGTCCTGCTCATTATTTCAAAATTTTTGACTTTGCCAATAAAATATTATTGGTATCAGACTTATTTTGGGCCATTTAACAAAAAAGAAAGTTCCCCTCAGTGGTACTGATTAATAGACGGTTTTATGCTTAGGTACAGTAAGCCCACTACATAAATTTCACTCGAAAGAAGTTGTTGTTGTTTTAATTTCTACACGTGTGCAAAAGATGGTAATTGAAAATAAGTGAAATACACAGGATAAAAATTACATTATGTACTTAACACTTTCGAGGGCTTTTTGCAAATAACTGTATTTTGGCCAATGGCCCTAATCATTCTTTCTTTGATTACAATTTTGATTGTTCGTTATTTTCTTTTTGAATCCGTGTTATAAGTTGAATATTTTATAAATAATTCCTCTTAAATGCGGACCCTCGGTATTTAAACAAAGGGTCTTTGAATTTTCCGTATTGACAGAGAGTGTCCAGGCGGGGTCTTCAATTTAGAACTTGAGTCCTGAATTTGGGACACGTTATTTCGAGACAGAGAGCCTGCCGGACACTCAGCTTTAAAACACCGGTTCCTATGTCTGACTAACCCTAACCATTATAATTATATGGAGGGCGGACTTTCTGTTACACGATGACCCTCAGATTCGTTACACCGGCAAGGATTTTGATGGATTAAACATAGAACTTTTATGATTCTTACGTTAAATACTGTATATTGCTAGACTTTGAAATTAATGAAATAAAATACCAGTCTGACGAAGTTTACCTCATTTCCGATGACGTTTGATTTTCCCTAAAATTGCAAATAATGGAAAGCCAACGTTTTTTTTTTTTTTTAAATTAAGGTGTTACTCTCTCAGGCTGCTAAAAAATGCCCCCATTGCACAATTTGGGGCGATCAGTCGTCAAAATAAGCGGATAAGTTTACTACGGCATCGTGAACATGAGTCCTTCTTCAAAAGAAGCTCAAGCCGAATAACTAAATGGTGTACAATAAAATTTTCCCCGCGTGCTTTATTTGATCGGCCGGAATCGAATTTTTGACGAAAAAAATGATTTCGACATTTTCCAGCACATAATAAAGAACGCCGTTGATGACATTTTGCGTGGATACGGAATTTTTTACCTCTTTACTTCTTAAGTACATCTAAAAAAAGAATTAATGTATAGGCCCGAACAAAGCCCGTGTATACCACACACTTCCCACAAATAAAATAAATTAATAAAAGGTTATCTACAGCTAAGGTGATAATGCCACACTTGGAACGCCTGTTAAACTATTAAGTCGAACAAAAGCAGCGTCGAGTGCTGAAAACAAGCTTAACAGCAAAATACTTGACAGTGCTTTTACACACCTGCTGAAAAGGACTTTTGCGTCTCCACAGGATATTAATTTATAATCAGGCATGGAAAGCACGCCTCTGGTAAATCTTTTAAAGTAATAACCGCATAGACCCAAATGAACCCTGGATATAACGCTACATGTACAATGCAATGACTTAACACAGTGCAGCAAGTGCCAGGCATCTCGATGGAAGAAAAAACACGCCGGCCTTTTCTTACCTAAATCAATTCAAAAACATATCATTCGAAAATTTTCTCAGCTGATTCTAAAATTACGATGGTATTCAAGAGAAAAAGTAGTTTAAAGATATTTTCATTTTTGCACTACATAGAACGCGGGCAAAGGAGATGTGGAGTTCATCGTATTCACTTTCTCTAGTTCCAGTGTTCGTTGCCATGCTGTGACAAAACTAAAATGAATTCAAAACAAATACAACAGAATTTGTCACAATATGTTTTTTATTTTAATAATACGCAGTCTCCGTAGGAACAAATAAACACAGCTACAATACAATTTGTGCAATAAAATATCTACTTAAGCCTGTTTCACAAAAAAGTTCCTGGGCTTAGATTTAAACTGCTAAAATTGAAGATCCGACTATGCAAAGTCAGCCTTGTGACATCGGTTTAAGATTTATTTTTACTGATTGGCTCTCACTAAATGTATTGGACCTACTTAAACGAGCTACTGTCACCAGTAAGAGCAAAGAATTGTAATGACGAATCAGAATTTGACCAACGGAGTCGGTGAATAGGCCAAAAATAACAAAACAATTAAATGACCTGACCTTCAAGATTTCGTGTAAAAGGCACCTTTGTCGTATTTTGTTATAAGAATTATTATTATTAAATTCATAGCGAATTTTAAATTGTTTATCAACCTTGGTAAGCTAAAATTGAAAATTGTAGCCAATAAACTAACTTAAGTATTATTGTTCATCAAGCAATTGAAATATGACAACGAATGTTGAAATAATGTGATTACAGTAACTTGAAGTTACTTGTTGTCGGATAGTTGACAAAACTGAATGCAACCATACAGTGAAAACATAAATAATAATAATAATAAAAATAATAATAATAATTATTATTATTATAATTATTATTATTATTATATATCTTGCAACTAAAAGTTTACATGTAATTAATAGGAGTCATTCGTGTACTAAAACACATTATGGCATTAAAACATAAAAGAAAAAAGTACTGATTATAATGTAAAATCAAAGCTGCTTCTGGTAACATACAATCCTACAACTGTGAACACTGCGACGATATAATTAATAATATTTCATATTTATTAGCAATATGTAGTGAGGAATAAAATCTGAAATATTAATTGTCAAAATATACACTGAATATTTCATCTCAGATTGCAAAACATTACAAGAACAAAGACGGACTGAGGCATATCAAATACTATTATTCTCTAAAACAGTTTTCACACCCCTTCTGTGTTTGTAGAGTAACTTGAAAATAACCTTGTACACATTACCATGATCCTTAATTAACTTTATTCTGAATAAACTAAAGTTTCTTTTATCTTGAATATTAACAAATGTACCATACAGTGCAAAGATATATAATACCAAAAATGAACAAATCTGAAGGTTTTACACCCCTTCTGTGTTTGTTGAGTAACTTAAAGGGATAACAACTGTCTGATGATATCCATATTTCACAGTAAATATTTTGTAAACAACTCATAGAAATATGATATATTCTATTTTACCACCAAAATGTCAGTTAACGCAATGATTCTGGAATCTGTGCTTGCCACCACATCACGTGACCTCCATAGATGGCTACACTGTAATAATCTTTTAAGAGAATATTACAAAAAAAAAAAAACTTTGTAGAAAAAATACAGGGACTAACTTAGAATGTCGGAATGGATTCATTGACCATTGGTAAGTATGGGAAAATTGCCCTTCACCCCAGGAAAAATCCATTTTTGGGGCAAAATGAACAGCTGTTATCCCTTTAAAACCAACCTTATACACCTTAACGTTATTCTGAATAAATAAAGTTTCTTTTATCTTGAATATTAACAAATGAACCATGCAGTGCAAAGATATATAATATCAAAAATGGACAAATCTGAAGGTTTTTACATCCCTTCTGTGTTTGTTGAGTAACTTAAAATCAATCTTATAGGCCTACACATAATCATTATTCTTAACGTTTTGCTGAATAAACTGAAGTTTCTTTTATCTTGAATATTAAGAAAGTGCTAAGATATATAATATCAAAAATGGACAAATCTAAAGGTGTCATTCAATAGTAAGTCGAATTACTAGAAAATGTGCTATACATCGTGCAAGAAGATTGTATGACATTACTTTTCATTGTCATGCTTAAAAATAGATATGAATATCCTGGTATATATTAACGGCAATACAAAAAGCAATAATATGATAATATTGATATAAATTGAACTATATAAGTACATTTTCAGTGAATATAATAAAATGAATGAAACCATAACTCCTTGCACAATAACGAACATAAACTGAGTGCACAAAATTAGATATGTAATCCCAACTACATGAAAGCTCTAGGAGGTTCGATACGTTAGGATTTTTCCTTATTCTCTTGGACAATGCGGCTATAAACACTGTCACGTAAGAAAGTAATGCATGAATACAACAGACCTATGAATTGGGATGAATTTGCTTACTCCAGCTGATGGCCAACAACAGTGCATTTGGGGTTTAAAGTGTCATACCGATTTCGAGCAGATTTCCCTCACTTGAACAGCATTCAACGCCGTTTGAACGCTTATTTCATCACAACACTAAGTATTCAGTCGGATGCCAGGATATTTTATTGAAAAAATTTACCGATGTTATCAGTAAAAAGGCGAGGGGATGCCTTTGTTAAATGGTACCACCATAATTAAGGGCTCTGGTCTCCGAAACAAAGACTACCTTTATGGAGAAGTGAGTGGGTCTGATGAGTAAGACAACAAATGAGGGAGTTTGCGCTCTAAAAATGATTGTTGTTATTCCATATCATCACGAAATGTGTTTCACAAGAGGAAACGGAGACAAAAACAATTTCGCCAAATCTAGGCCTTTACAACGTACTAGTATCGAACCCCCGTCACTATAATAATATAAGCAGAACTATATAATTACATTTGTTGTGAAAATGTAAAATAGATATAACAATATTTCCTTGCGCATTAGAACACATTCAGATTCAGAATCAGATATGTACGGGGGGGGGGGGG
The DNA here is from genome assembly GCF_001039355.2 of Lingula anatina. Next base: position 413,517 of record NW_019775431.1, read on the forward strand.
GTAAACCTAATTACATGAAAGCTCCAAGGGGTTCGATACGTTGGTATATTTCCTTATTTGCTTGGACAATACGGCACTAAACACTGTCATGTAAGAAGATAATGCTGTTGCATGAATATAATGGACCTATGCTTCGGGATGAATTTGCTCACTCCAGCTGATGGCTAACAGCAGCGAATTTGGTGTGAAAACTGTCATATCGATTGCGAAACGTTCTCCCTAACCTGATAAGCTTTCAATATCGTTTGCACGCTTATGTAATCACAACATTGGGTATATAATCTGACGTTGAGATATTTTCTTGAAAGACTTTTTCTGATTTAATAAATAATGCTTTTGTTAAATGGTACCACCGTAACACGGGGCTCTTACATGTACTTCGAAACAAAGAAACACCTTATGTGCAGAAGCGAGTGGGGGCATAAGGGAACGAATAAGGGGGGTTTGCTCTAAAAGTGCTTTTTTTATCGTACTATCATCAAGTAAAGTGTTTTAGAAGACGAAACAGAGACAAAAACAATTTGCCAAATCTAGATCTTTACAACGTACCAGTATCGAACGCCCTTAAAAAAGGAAACGTGCGCTACTTCATTTTCTGGCATACACAACTAACCAGAAAAAGACTTCAACTGATAAACAAATCAAAAACGACCACCACCCAATTTCAATGTGAATAACCTCCATTGTAAACATATATTTCATGCGTGCGTGTGTTCTTGTGTGAAAGAACGACATTTGATCATACTGACCGCCTGTTGCCTTACCATTTAAAGTTTTCAACCGTTACTCTACGGGCTTGCATTGGCATGCCCCAATCATAAACTTTCTGACACGTTTGTTCAAAATCCCGTAAATCAAGGGATTGGTGACTGAACTAAGCATCAACAGTTCGAGTGATATGTTAAACATAATATGAAAGGTCAATCTTTTGTTCATGTAGCTATCAAGCGCCGACAGAAGCGTGTAAGGAATAAATAACAAAGTAAACGTACCTACTATTATGGCAGTCATCTTTGCCACTTTGACTTGCATTTCATCTAATGAAACCATCAATTTGGATTCCTTGCCTTCAACTGTCAGCTCTTCTCTTCGACATTCTTCTCTCTCCTGTTTGGACTGGTTTTCTGTCTGCGCGGTGGAGGTACCTGGCATATTCATCTGAATGCTGTTCACTGGGGTGGGGCTGGGTCTGGGGGCGTATTTCTTCATTTTCTGTCTTTGCTGCCGGACGCGTCGAAATATGGCGCAATAACAGCCG